>OY282449.1:144458498-144776779 GCA_958295655.1 Palloptera scutellata
CAAATAAAGCCTTCCAAATTAAGCCGTCCAAATTAAGCCTTCCAAATTAAGCCTTCGAAATTAAGCCTTCCAAATTAAACCTTCCAAATTAAGCCTTCTAAATTAAGCCGTCCAAATTAAGCCTTCCAAATTAAGCCTTCCAAATTAAGCCGTCCAAATTAAGCCTTCCAAATTAAGCCTTCCAAATTAAGCCTTCCAAATTAAGCCTTCCAAATTAGGCCGTCTAAATTAAGCCTTCCAAATTAAGCCTTCCAAATTATGCCGTCCAAATTAAGCCTTCCAAATTAAGCCGTCCAAATTAAGCCTTCCAAATTAAGCCTTCCAAATTAAGCCTTCAAAGTATCTAAAATACCTGTATCTTCAAAGTTCACTTGTATTGCGGTTCTCAAATATTACCTACAAACTATCAACTCGCAAGTATAGCCACTCAAATAGAACCAAGAACTCAGGTATTTATCAGCTTGTAAAATATGCCTCCTTAAATTGAAATCTTAAAGTATCATCTCCCAAATAGTTCTGAAATTTTGCCATTCAAATAGAGACCTCAATATACGTATTAGTTCTCAAATATTACCTCCCAGATTTGGTCTTCAAAGTATCAGCTCGCACCTCACCTGAAGGCATTTGCAGTGGACCTAGACCTACAGGTCTCTGAGTGGAAGTTTTGAACTAATCTAAAGACGCCTTTTTAACTTAATCTAACCATCTTCTTTCTTTTACTGGCACAACAGCCCATGGAGGGCCTAGACCGAGCATTTCGCATCCACTCATGTTGTGCGTGTTATAATTGTAGATGAATGGCAGGGACCTACAGTTTTATGTCGAATACGAAAGGCGAAGTGAAAAGCATTTCAAATCAACTTTTACTCTTGTAGGTTTGCCGTTGCCTGCCAAGAGGTGGCGCCGTGTAGAAAAATTGGTTTTATCTACTTTTTTATTTTTTTATTTTGGCCTGTGGTGAGATTTGAACACCGGACACTCTGCGTAGTAGTCCAACGCACTCCCACTACGCCAAAGCGACCACCATCACCTGCCAAGTAAAGTGATTAAGAAATCCAATTCGAGATACTGCCTTCAAAGTGACGGCTTCCAGATACTGAGACTGCCCAATAGAACCTTTAAAGTATATGCCAATAATCCAGTTAAAAGTCAAATATTAGTCTTCATCATTAGTTTAAGCTCAAATATCGTCCCGAAATTTTTAACAATGTAAATCTTCGTCTTTAATGGCACAATCCATGGAAAGAATAGGCCGTCCTACAAAATATTTCGCCAAATACCTTCATCCAACAAAATATATTCCTCTCAAATATTTCTAAGAAAATTTGGAATCCTTAATATCACCAATGAAAGGGGTCTTCAAAAACGAATATTTCCTAAATTCTATAACGATCAAATATATTTTATACACAAATGAGAGAGAATCAGGGTGACCGAGGTGAAACCAATAATTCTGATTATGGTCGAATACCAAAAAATTTAAAATTAAATACAATTTTATTATGTGGCGGGAAAATGGACTCGGCCTTACGAAGTCAACGCTATTGAGTTATTCTTTTCGAATACTCATACACAGTAAAAGCTTGATCCCGTGGTTGTAAAAGGGGCGTTAGGCAACTCAAGTCTTTTTATTTTGATGAAAAAGTTTTTACTTAGGGAAATAATCAGAGTGACTGAAAATTAGTTTATCGGAAAACTCGGAAAGACAAACCTTACTTTTATACCTTACTATATATACAGACATTTAACCCTCTAATTGCCATATTTTTGATTGAGCTGAAAAAATTACAGTAGTTCAATATTAGTGTAAAAAGTATGGACCTGTTCTCCTAAACTTAAACAAATTAATGGAAGTGGTTTTACGAAGTCGGAAAGTCGGAATCCCTCTAAGCAGTTGCTGTTGCATGAGCCTTTTAGCAATTTTTCTTCATTGATTAACGATTTTATATAGGGTGTGTATTTTTAGAAGTGTGGTTTTCAAGAAGATTAAAAACGCATACAATTTAATGTTATGGCCAAGAATTTAGCTTTATTATAAAGATAAGGATAAGGATTTGCCATTATGTTTTAAAAACGATTTCGGGCAAATGGCCGCCGCGGCTGGTTCGAATAAATTCCAGCCGAGGGGCCCAATTTTCGACCACTTTTTGCAGCAATTGTGGCGGTATGTCAGTAATAACGCGCCGAATATTCTCTTCCAAGGCCCGAGACTATTGACTCGATTGACCTATCTGCGTAGACAAGCGACTTCACATAACCCCACAAAAAACAATAAATAGTCCAGCGGTGTTAAATCGCACGATCTTGGAGGCCCCGATCTACAGACCCACGACGCGAGATAATGCGCCCCACCAAAAGTTTCCTTCCATAAATTGATTGTTTCGTTGGCTGTATGGCATGTTGCGCCCGCCATCTTGTTGGAACCAAAGGTCGTCCACATCAACAACCTCCAATTCACAATTCAGGCACGAAAAAGTCATTAATCATGGCTCTATAGCGTTCCCCATTGAATCCATTCTGGCTCTATAGAGTTCCCCATTGACTCCGTTCCCCATTGACTCCGTTCCCCATTGACTCCGTTCCCTATTCTTCTTTGAAGAAATATGGACCAATGATCCCCTCTGCCCATATAGCACACCAAACTGTGACTTTTTGAGTATGTAACGGCGTCTCAACAATGGTTTGAATGGCTTATGGATTATGATCACTCCAAATGCAACAATTTTGCTTATTAACGTACCTATTCAACCAAAAGTGATCTTCATCGCTGAACAAAATTTTCTTATGAAAATCCCGCGAACCGAACCATTATTTTGGTATTAAATTTGCACGATTTGCAAACGTTGTTCAGGAGTAAGTCTATTCATTATGAAATAGCAAACCAAACTGAGCTTAAATAAAGTGACAGCTGTCAAAAAGACCAACTCCGAAAAAAGTATTGCCTGATTGAAAACCACACTTCTGAAACAAACATCCTTTATTAAAAGCGCATATTCTTAGAATTAAAATTTATTTCGGTAAAGGCTATCTGGAGATACGCTTGGTAACTAGAGGGTTAACCCACCACTATTGACTTACGTTGCTTTTAAGTAAGTTGCCACAGAACGATCATAATGGAATTACTATTCCAAATCAGTAATCAGAGTAAAAATAAATAGAGTATAACTCCTACCCCATGACTTATAAGTAACACAGCTCGCTAATGGGTTAACCGATATTAAGATGATAGTAGCATAGCAGTCGAAATTACTCATTTGCTCCTCAGTGTGATAGAAAAAAACCGCTTAAAGGTACTTACATGAAAAGCATGTGCCTGAATATGTTGGAATGCTGTTACCATATATGGTGGTAAGTAGCGCCATTGGGATGCGCCACGCACGCTGGCTTCTTTTGTCAAAGTAGATTTTCGTAACAACTAGCTGCCATAAATGAAAACGTTGTTTGTGCTAGCTGGTTTTTTCGCAACTGCTGCAGCTGATAAGCTTTGTACTACAGAGCGCAGAGATATGCTTTTCATATTCCTTTTGTTCTTTGCCATGTTTACATATTTTATGTTTTTCTCTTCTCGCCCCCCCCCCCGCACCCCCCCCCCCCCCTCTCCACTCCCTCCCCCCACCACGGTTGTTTGTTCATTGGAACGATGCTATGCTATGCCATGCAATGCAATACAATGACTTGTGCTCCTTGACTGTTTGTTTGTGTTTACGCTAAACGCCTGTGACTTGCGACATACGAGCGACAGTCGCTGAATTAATGTCAAAGTGAATTATGAAAATCTTATTCAAAACATTTTTTTATATATTCAATTTTGCTGTCAGCATTTAGCTAAGAATGTCACAAAGCATTCAAAGTAGCAAATGATTTCCCAAATGCACTCAAAGGTTCAACATAAGTATTTTAATATGATGATTTTTCTTTTTTGTTTTAAGTTGTGCGTAAATATAAAATATTTAAGCAAAAAGTTTGCAATTTTTTTTTTCTTTTTAACAATATTAAATTTACATTAGTATTGGTTTTTGCTTTGAATATTTTACAAAGCATTTCTTTCATTCATTCGTTGTATAGTAAAACATTTACTCACTCGCTCACTCACACTTTTTTCCTTATTCACTTTTTTCCTCTCTTATTTTAATTTTATGTATGTGCTTGAACTTCCTTCGGAATAAAAAAGACTAAAAAATTCTTCGAATTAAAAATATTTTAATAATACTTTTGAACATAATTAAACTTACGTTTGAAGAAAAATTCTCAAAATGTATTTTTATTTATGAACTAAAGCATAGACTCAATCACAAGCGGACCTATGTTTTTTTCTGGCTGTTATATTTATCACAAATTATGGGTGAATGAAGGTTTTACTTATGTCAAGATCTCCAAACACTGGTTTAGAAAGTCGATTATTACTGTTAAGAGAGGTATTTGCTCACTCTTGGTTGGCTTTACTGATTCTCAAACTGTTTTTCTCTCAAACCATTCATATACTTATATATTTTCTCTCTACTATTCCCCATAACCCATCATAATTAGGAAAGCAATAGATAGAAATGGGAGAGAAAGAGAGAATATTTCATGTATTTCATAGCAGAAATAAAGTAAGATATTTGAGAAAAAAAAAACAAAGATTGGCAATCTCTCTATTTCTCTTTTTCAATTATGTCTTTTCAAATATCAAAAGTACCAATACACACATACGATACACAGGGAGATTAACGTACAAGCATACACATATCGTATGCACTCATTGCACTCATTTTTAAAGTAATTTTTCTCACATCAATCAGATGCATATCTCACTCTTGGTTTCTCAAACTGTTTTTCTCTCAAAACATCGATAGACTCACATATACTTATATATTTTCTCCTTATTTTACACCATATCCCATAATAATTAAGAAAGCAATAGAGAGAAAAAGAGAGAAAGTGAGCAAATCTTTCATGTACTACTGTGGGCAAAAGTTAGTAAGACTTTGTTCATAATTTCAAATTTTTTATTCATTCTACCAAATTTATTTCGTCCCCTTCCCCCCCCCGGCCCCAATACAGTTGTGCCAACGTTTTTTCCAATTCTCGAAACAGTTGTTAAAGTCAATTTCCGGAATGGTCTTCAATGCGCTTAGCGATTCATGTTTAATGTCTTCAATTGACTCAAAACGGTCAAACGGTCCACGAAGCGGTTTTTTAAGTTTAGAATATAGCCAAAAGTCAGACGGTGCTAAGTCAGGCGAATAGGGTGGTTGCGGAACGATATCAGTCAAATTTTTGGCAAAATGGTCTCGTAAAACCAATGCAGTGTTTTAGTGATTTTGGAACCAATCGTGCATTCACTCTTCTTAGGCCCAAATGATGTTTTAAAATGGTTTCCACTGATCCTTCCGATATTCCAACGATGCCAGTAAGGTCTCTGACTGTTAAACGTCGATTCTCGAGTACCAATTCCTTGATTTTATTGACGTGTTGATCATCAGTTGATGTTGATGTTGATGGCCGTCCTGGACGTGGTTCGTCGTCAACGCGTTCTCGACCATCTTTGAACAATTTGTACCAATCAAAAACACTTGCTCGCGACATTCAATTATAACCGTAGGCCTTTTGCTGAACGTTTCGGCACCAGAGATTTGATTTCGCACACAAAATTTAATGGTACTTCTTTGTTGAATAATTTCACTCATTGTGAAACTCGCCGAATGCACTTTTTGTGCAGAAACTTCAGAAAGACAAGCGTATACTAAACACTAATGATTATTTTGATGTGACATTTGGCACAGATGCCACCGACAGTCATACCAACCTTAAAAAATAATATTTTGATGAATCGGTTTCCGCGCGAAATTTAAATTAAAAAGTCTTACTACTTTTTGCCCACAGTAGTATTTCATAGCATAAAATATTAGGTATGCTCAGGGCTGGGGAGAGAAAATACGGGTTCCGAGTGAGGGGGGGGGGGGGGACAATAGACTGAACAGTTTACGGACCTCTAATTTTGCAAATGTATTAAGAAAATTCATCAAGGTAAAATATTGACCTTAGACGATTTTAGTACAAAATTGGATTTAACAACATAATGAAGATCTTCGATATCTTCAGATATTATGTAATTAGAACGGAGTAACAATCATAAGAAAATAATTCGGTACATCTCATATTTTACAGATCATTGCTTCGTTTTATAATGTTTCTATCAAATCTGCTTTCCTTGCGTTAGCTGAAGCGAAACGGTTTATTATTGATCTGAAATCTCAGGGGCGCGGGACCGAGGTGCGTTTCCCTGTCTGCCACTTCTTTTCTCAGGCCTAATTTGTTGTGCTCTTAAGCAGTGTTTTGAGCTATTTTTTATTGTACCACATAGCTGATTTATATAGTATGTATAAATATGTATGAGTGCGCCATTGTTATATCGCTGCTTTGTTGGTCGAGGTGGTGGCGTTGCTGTTGAAAGTTAACTTTAGCTGCAATTTCATTTCTCGTGTTTGTGTGTAATTAATCTGTGTAAAGTTTTTCGCTTTTTCGAGTTGTTTGTGCATTCAAAAGAAATACATACAAACGAGTAAATATGTATGTATGTATTTCTTGATTATTTTTATTATTATTGTGTTAGCTTAAGTACATGCTAGCAATGTATGTATGTGTGTATGTATGTATGTATGTATGTATGTATGTATGTATGTATGCTTTTGTGTATGAATTTTTGCAGCCAACAATGTTATTTTGCAAGTTCACCCTCTTCAAAGTCAAAGTCAGGGTCAGAAATACTTAAAAGTTTTTTGTTTCGTTCGCTGATCAAAGCTTAATAAAATTATGGTCATTTTTTATTTTTGAAGCAACAGCAGCAGCAACAGTTGGGCAGGGGGCAACAGAGGGAAACAAAGTGCTACGAAAAAATTCAAATCAAATTATAAATTTGTGTTTGGTGATAAATCTTCTGAGTCACTTATTTATAGCGCTGCAGCGCTCATTAAAACTTTTTTTTTAGTTTAGTTTAGTTAAGGTGAAATCTGAAATGCAAGTAACTGCTGCCCAAGTTTCTTTTTAGTCTAAGCAAAAAGGAGAAATGTGTTTTTCGTGCAAAACAAAAAGAATATCATTAAATTTATTTGTTTGCTTGTTTGTTTATTTAAAAAACTTTTAGTCTTTTCTGTAGGTACTAATTTAATTTTTGTTTGCCTTGGATAACAATTAAATATGCTTTTCACTTTCGATTTAAGCAAACAAGTCGACGTCGTCATTGCTATCGTCGCCATTGCATTTTCGCTGCATGCTAGTTACTTCTTGGTTCATAAATATGCACCAGCAGAAGTAGAGGGTTCCTTATTATACCAGGTTGTAGTTGTCTCCCCCTAATGCATTCGTTCAATCATTCATTCATTCATTCATTCATTCATTCATTCATTCAAATTGTTGTATCTGTAGTTATACTAGTTAATATCTCAACTACTTCCTTACATTGTCATCATTATCATTTTCGAAATTATATTTTTGTCTGACTACGTTTTACGCTCTAAATACGCTCAAGACAATTAACGAAAATGCAGGAGGGTCTTTTACCCAAAATATACACACACACACACACACACACACACGCATACAAAGACGGCAAAAATAAAACAAACAAAAAAGTGCATTTCCAACCCTTGCATTTTTTTGTATTTTTTTTATTTTTATTTTTTTTGGCTAAAACACGTAAGCAACAAAAGCATGCAACAAACATACAATGGCAATATAACAGCAATAACGCAACAACAACAACAAACAATTTTGGTAACATGCCTTGCTTGATACGCACTCATGATATATTCAAAATACCAAAAGAGTGAGTGCACTCTCATGCACACATGCATACACACATATTCATTCATACGTGTTCGAATGTATGTAAATACATTCACTCTCACTCTCTCTCTTTCTCTTTCTATGCAAATAAATTTCATTTGTAATTGACAAAACAGTAAAATGAAGAAACAATGCGCTTCTGCTGCTGCTGCCGGTGCTGCGGCTGCTTCTTCCTTCTTTGCCACTGTTGTCTCTTCACTCCTTCTCTGTTTCTCTCTTGTTCGGCTGGTGCTGCTACTACGCTACTATTGCACTCTCTGCTTTTTTTTGCTATTTTATGCGCTGCCATTGTCAGGAAAACCACAGACAGACGCGCCTCAATAAATGTAAGAATGAATGAATGAATGAATGCAGCAGCGAGTGTGTTGCATTCTACTGCAATAAGGTGGCTAAGCGTGGCAGACAAACAGACAGCAAGACAATCAGACATATTGTGAAATGATATGCACACGCAGCTAGGAAAGACATTTAAATAATATGCCAGCTATATATGCGCAACTAAATACAAGAAACAAAAAACGTATGCAATTTTCTATTAAGAGTTTAGCAAAAATTAAATTGAATTCAAGTTTAACTTGAGAAATCTGAGGAAAATATGGTATTTAATTAGTTACGTTCAAGTGTTCGTTCAACCGCTTGAACGCAAAAACAAATCTGATATAGAAGTTTACATCAATTCAGGTGAGAGAAAGTTTCCACTCAGGAGGAAAAAAAATAACCTTTGATTAATTCTTCTTCTTCTTCTTTATTAATTCCTCAATATTTTTCAAACTTTTTTGTTCCAAAAACAATAACAACAATTGAGATATGAATACTATTAAATATTTCCTCTCTCCATTTGTAAGGAAATATAGTAAGTGCTCTTCTTATTAAGACTTCAATACTTTTCAAACTGTTGGTAAAATTAGTTACATATACATGTGACAAGGAATATCAGTTGAAGATAGACATCAATACCGTTAGACATTTCCTCTCTTTACAACAAATGAAAGAAACATCAACAAACTTTACTCACTCTCATCTTCACCAACTAACTCTAATACTCCTCAAACTTTCGATTTATAGAATGGCGAAAAAAGAGATGCAAGGTTAATTCTAACCTTTCCATAATCTTACTCAATTATTCAACATGCATAATGTTCATAGTAATATTTTTCTACCAGCTCTAGAGCTGCAACTATCGCTTGCAGATAAAAGTGGGAAATAAAAAAAGGAAAATAAAATTGCAAGCATTTATTTTCGCTAGGAAACATGAAGTGGTGGTGATATAAAAAATTAAAGGTAAACAACTTTCAAAATGCGTTGATGTGGCATTGTGTTGCGGTTTTCTCTCTTTATTATGACACTTAAATTGCTTTTGTTGCTTTTGACAGCAGCGTGAATTTGACGGCAAAACACTACAACACACTGGCAGAAGGAAATCACGCACGCCTTACTCAGTTTCAGCATTTCAATTAGTTGGCTGGCTAATAACAAAGCGCATTTAGAAAAGTTTAAAAGTTAAAATTTTTATACAAAAGAAAAACCATCAAACTAAAAAAAAATATAATAACATCCGTTGACCTTATTCGGCAAAGTACGTGTAATAAGAAAAACAAAACGAAAACTAACAATTTGAAATTCATATCTCAAATCTATAGTGGCACTTCCGCTGGCGCTAAATTTTCAAGGAAAACAAAAATAAAAATATATAAAGCATACAATCTCACGCCGAAAAGTGAAACCACCAGTGCTGCTTACACGATGGCAACGGCAGCTTATGCATTTATGAACACACACACATACACATACATGTGCTCTCAGGAGCACCGAGCGTATGAGTGTGTGTGTGTTTGTGGAGTTGAGCGAGCGAGTATAACATCATAATACCGATGAATCAACCCGATGAGTGTGTGTGTGTGTATGTGTGTGTGCTCCCATAAAACGACGTGTGCAAACGTTAAAAAATGTCGATTGAACCTGCGACAGAAATGTCGACAACAACGACAACCCTGAGTACAGTAACAGGTATCGAAATAGCTTAGCTTAATAAGTTTCAGTAGATTTAGTTTTTTTTAACAGTGATAAAGATTTAGTCAAGAAGTCAAAATATCTGCGAAAACATGAAATCTTTAAGGAATTTTTGAGGAGTACTTCAAAAGTAGTGGAATTGATACTACTCATCTCGTTTTAGCGAAGTATATGCCGGGGCTTTCGGTTTTAAAGCTGGAAGTGGGGCAGATTTTGGGATTTATTTCTTTATCTGTTAAAATAGCATAGGCTATAAGTTTTCTTCAAACTTTCTCTAACAGATCCTGGGTATGTGTAAAAGAGAGACCTTTAAATCTTGACTATGAGGGACCGGAGAGGTGACGGTTTGGAGATAAAATCCATAATTATCCTAAAGTAAAAGCCTTTTAGAATTGACTAATAAACTCCTCTCTTCCTAAAACTCTGCCTACGCAATCTAGAGAGTGACAACAGACAGCTACAGCGACTCTTGAGTCAACTATATGTAATTATTGAATTTAGCGTTTTAGCTTCTTAGGCGAGGCAGTGACCTGATTCTGGTGACCTGGTCTCCTGACCAAAGAGACTAAAACATGCTACTTGAACAAATGCTCTCGTGTGGCCAGGCTCATCGAGGCTCATTCTAGATGAGATATTATGTATCATACATAGCGGCATGATGGGTCTCGGCAGGGGGTAAGGAATTAATCGCAAATACCTATTCATTACTGTTATTTACTGTTAATTTCCACACAACATACGCAACAGAGAAAAGACGAGAGAGGACGGTCTCCCACTGGCAAGTTCTCTTTTGTGTCATTCGTTTCTTTGATATTTCTATTTATTCCCATTCGTTATTTATTCCGAATCTCGCCACAGGTGCATGGCGAAATATTAAGGTAAGCCAACTATTGTAAAAGCTTAAGTCCGACAGTTACACATTTTTACATGTATATGTATGTAGGTATTTCAGAGAGATGAAAACACATCGACTAATCACATCGAGGAAAAATGCAACCAAGTGTTTTAGTCTCACCTCTACAAAACCAACGGTAAATCTATTAAGGCTATTGAGTACTTAGTTCCAATGGAGATTTTACTCGCCGAGCACACCAGATAACTCTCTAATGCTCGGTGTGTGCATCTAGTTTTCGGTGAGAGAGTGAGCAGCGAGTTCGATACAACAACAATTTCACGATGTTCGCAACGTAAAATTCCAATGCAACCACGGGCTAAGCATCAAGCAAGAAAAATTTACTCAAACATTCTATTCTATTAATTAGATATTAAACTTTCAAAATTCACTTAATTTACTTCACTGCACATTGGCTGAACTTCCTTTCTCCATTCAAATGAGAGCAAACTCTTTGGGATATTCTCTCTCTGTGCTCGATTGAAATATGAAAGTTAACTCGATTGTTTGGACATTTTTATAATATCCTTGTCACATGAAATTTGTAAATGCTTTCAGTTTGCTCGCTAATAAATCTGTGCTTTCTTAATGCACTCCACTGTATCTAGAATATTTGAGTGGATTTGAGAGTTTAGGCTGTAGTTGCTTCTTCTTCTGCCGTTGCTGTTGGTTCCACTTGAATTTAGTTTTCGTGTTGTTCCAAATTTTTGACAATTTTTTTCCGACTACTTTTTCATATGCACTGAGTTTTTTCTGTTTCTTCATATTTTTACAAAAAATGTTGGATAATATGTAAGCTTCAGTTATTCGGTGTCCTGCTGCTTTAACCGCTGCTACTGCTGCTGCTGCATTCTGATGCGGCTCAATTTTTGCGGTGACTTTGTTTTCGGTTTTTTATTTTTTGCTGATGTTGATTTTTGCTGATTTTCATGTATTTTTATTAGGTTTCCTGACAAGTTTTTGGAACAATTTTTCGAGTTCGTTTTTTAAACACATCCACTTTTACTTTTGCTTGGTTTTTTTGGGTTATTTCTGTTGTTGTTGTAAATAGCTTTCATGCATGTCTCATTCTCATTCAATTTAAAATTTGTGTTGCTTGCATTCAAGGAAGGAAGAAAGAAAGAAAGAAAGAAAGGGTTAAATGCGCTCAATTTTGGACGACAACGACGACGACGTCGGCGGCGTTGTTGACAATGTTGCCATATATGTATTTTTGAGTTGAGGCGAATACATTTTTTTTGGCAATTTTTTTTTGGTTTAAATTTGTTTGCTGTTCTCAAGCAAATGAATGAATCGGCAAAATGTTGGTGACAGTGGTGATGGTGGTGGTGGTGGTGGTGGTAATAATGGTAATGATGGTAATGGCAATAATGCAGCTTGATGATGGTGAGTGCAATAAAGATGGTGGGAAGGTAGCGGTAGTGTTGTTGTTGTTGGTGGAAGAGGAAACTGAAAGTCACAAAAGGGTGAAGGGGACAAGCGAGTAAGTGTGTGAGAGCGAGCGAGCGAGCGAGGGAATGGGAATTTTTGTTGAATGGCTGTGCTACTTTGTTGACCCTTATGTTTATGCTGTCGCTACCGCTGCTGCCATTGCCGTAATGTTGCCGTTGTTGTTGTTGGTTTTTACGCATTTCCGTTGTTGCAATTGTTGCTGTTGCTGTTTCTGTTGCCGCTGTTGTTAGGCATATCTGTTTTATACTTTGACATGACATTTTCTCAAGGCAGCAGCAATTTTAGTGTTGCCCTTGAGTGTGTAATTTGTATGCAACTTAATTACTAAAAAAAAACCAAACAAAAAAGTTTCTCAAATTTGTAAAGGGTGATTTTTATAAGAGTTTAGTTTTTGAAAATTACAAAAAAACACCGAAATTTTACAAAAGTGAATGAAATTTGTATTTGGATCGATAAATCAATTGTGGCATGTGGCATCGTCCTGTATGAACCACATGTCGACCGAGTCCCATTCTTGCATTTTCGGCAGAATAAAAGTCTGTTTTAATCGAACGGTACCTTTCTCCATTGACCATAACGTTGCGGCCTTCATTGTCTTTGAAGAAGTACGGCCCAATGATGCCGCCTGCCGCCTGCCCATAAACCGCACCAAAAAGTGCATTTTTCGGGATGCATTGGTAGTTGCTGAATTGCCTCTGTCAGGTCTTCACTACAACTACGGCAATTCTGCTTATGCACGTATCCATTGAGCCAAAAATGAGCCTCGTCGCTGAAGACAATTTTGCGATAAAAGAACGGATCTTCATCCAGCTTTTCTAAGGCCCATTCACTGAAAATTCGACGTTGTGGTAGGTCACCTGGCTTCAGTTCTTGCACCAGCTGTATTTTGTAATCACATTAATCCGAGATCTTTGCGTAAAGTCTTCCAGGTGGTCAAATAACACAAACCCAATTGCTGCGATCGGCGCTGCGTGGACAAATCGCGATATTCTTCAACAATGGCGGATACAGCAGCAGTATTCTCTTCGGTACGACCTCGATGGATACGATTTGCTGGATTGATTTCCCAAAAAGTGAAGCTGGTGCGAAATTTGGTCACAATGAGCTGAATATCCTGCTCTGTGGGTCGATTATGACGACCATAAAATGGACGTAGCTTGCGAACACACATTTTTCACAGAGCACGAATTTTGATAATAAATTTCAATAATTTTGAAAACATTATTCAGGCGTAAGTCTATTCATTATGAAATGGCAAACCAAACTGAGCATAAATCAAGTGACAGCTGTCAAAAAGACCAACTCCGAAAAAAGTATTGCCATTTTGAAAATCACACTTCTAAAAAAGCACCCTTTCTTTGTACATAAAATGAACTAAATTTTCGGCTTTTTTACTTTCAGAACTTTTATAAATTCTTGAATTTGCATCTCTTGATTTTATCAAATGCTTTATATCTTCTTTTTGCTTATGTTATTGCCAAAAAATATTTCGTAGTCACCTTCTTTTATTTACTTCATTTTTATTGGCAACTCAAACACGTACGAGTGAACCCTTTTCCGTTGTAAGAGTGTCAAGTGGTTTGTCGCTTCAGTAAATTTTCTTTTAAATAAATGTTACAGAACGAAATTTGTATACATTTTTTGGCAATCATATCTTTTCCCCCAAATATTTGCAAAGTATGTTGTTGCACTGTTTGCCAAAACATCGATTTACTTTTACCTAAATTATTAGTACAGTAATTCCCAGTTAATTGGCTCACGATTAATTGCTTTCCCTTTAATATCACCAGAAATATTGATTCAATTACGCGGGGTTTACTGTAAAAGAAATGCATATTAACTAACACCGAATTCAACTACACTTTAGCTAACAAATTGATTAAATATAGAATAAATCTATAAAAAAAATTTGACATGTTCAGTTATCAGATGCTTCCTCTTCTCAATAGCCTAAAATCGCTCCACTCTATTCGGTATTCTGCAATACATTGGGGAAATTTATAAACAAACAAAATTTTAAATGTTTCTTTAACCCATAAATGAATCCAGATTCGTTACAAATTATCATTAAGATAGTGAATATTATAAGATAACATTTTTATTCGAATAAAAAAAAAAATTACAAATAAGTATTTGTTACTCTGTGAATAATGAATAATTTTGATTATTCGCTAAACTTTTAACACAAATAATAACTAATAATAATAATAATAATAACAGTACGCAATGTTATAAGCGAATAGATTCATCGTAATGTCAATATTACTAATAAGTACCATACAATTCAAACTTTCATTATATCACCTGTCATATCTGTCATTTCCTTACAGTTTGATAATCAATGTGAGTATCCCAAGGAAGTTTATAAACCTTTTTGAGAAAATGTATGACAGTTATGAGAGAATTTCTGAGAGATGCTAGTATAAGTGATAATATCATAAAGCACATGAGAAGAAACTAAGAGAGCTGACACTCACGTCGACGCTGGCGTCTCTGCTTGTATTGTATGGTATGTAGCCTTGGTTCAAATCAGTGTTGATATTTGAAATTTTATAAAAGTAAATAAATTAAGTGAAAATTCTACCTTTTTAAGATCGATTGTACTTAAAAGAGGTCGACTTCAGGGCCAGGAGCGACATTTTATACATACTTGCTCGAACCGATACATTTCATAAAGCACATGAGAGAGAGAGCCGACACTGACGTTAACGCTGACGTCCCTGTTTGTATTGTATGTAGCCTTGGTTCATATCGGTGTTTGAAATTTTGAAATTTTATAAAAAGTACATAAATCAAGTGAAAATTCTACCTTTTTAAGATCGATTGTACTTAAAAGAGGTCGACTTCAAGGCCAGGAGCGGCAACATGCTTGCTCGAATCGATAAATTTCATAAAGCACATGAGAAGAAATTGAGAGAGAGAGAGAGCCGACACTGACGTTAACGCTGTCGTCTCTGCTTGTATTGTATATAGCCTTGGTTCATGTCAGTGTTAATATTTGAAATTTTTTTTTTGGAGTACCTAAATTAAGTGGAATGAGAGAGACCTCTTTCAATTGAATGAAACCCATTCTACTTAAAAGAGGTCGACTTTATGGTCGAGAGCGGCAACTTATATGCACTTGCTCGTACCGATTCCGGCAAATCGCTCTCGCCCACGAAGTCAACTTGTCGACAGGAACATTTTATATGTCAAATGGGCATTAAGCACATAAACACAGGACTTTCATCAGAATGATTCCAAATTGTACCTAAACTAGTTTGGTAGTACCTGAATTACATTGAATACCAAAATAGATAAGTCGGAGAAAGGTATAATGGTGCAGTTTTATGCCGAATCCGAACAGCGAATTGAAAAGCTTTTTATTTAGGCTCTTTTTAGTCTTGGAGGCTTGCTATGTATAATTTTTTTTTTTATTTCTTACGTTTCGATTTTTGTCTATGCCGAAATTTGAGTCTGGGCACACTACCACCTACGCCATGGCGACCATTTGTAACTGTAAATTTACCATGACAAAATCTCTCTCCCGCTTGTACTCTCTCTGAGCAAAATTTAATGAGAGCCTGCTCCCATTATTATGAATTGATTTTCGTGATGTGTACAATAATTTTAAAGTTCATGCTAAATCGATTTAAAAATCGAATAAAAAGCAAAAATCTGGTACCGCAAATAGTTAAAAAATATAATTGTGGTCATTCTCAAGGTGCCGCATCTGTTGTATAAAACATTTTTTATGAGAAATCTGAGAATTTATGACAATGGAAAGGATGCGACGCAGAAAGGAGAATACTCGAAAAGTGTTCTCCTTTTGGAAATGTCACTAACCGCAAACCAGCAGGAAAATGCAATCATTATTTGGCGTTTGGCGCTAAAAGCTACAACTCACACTCTCAGAAAACTAAGTATGTATGCAACCACTTAAATCATTAAAATGGACCACAGCTGGACAGCGCTTATCCGCCAGTAAGTTGTCATCAACTAAAAATTGCAACAAATCGTTTACACATGTACCACTCAACGCTCAGAAATGATAACGAAAACTTGAATTATTACAAACATTCAACAAATACAACGCTAACAATTAATAGAAAAAAAAATACAAACAAAACAAAAAACTACACAAATTGTGCGTTCAAATTAAAAAGCAAGATATGAAAAATGTAGAAATAAAAACAAAAACGCAAAGCAGAAGAAAAATCGGAATAAATGAATACAAGACGTGCACTGCATACATTTTATGAATACACATATTCTATGTATGGTATGTATGTAAATACGGCAACAAGCAACAGCAGCAGTAACAACAAGCAATACATTTGCTGCTATGGTACATATTTTGCTATGTTATAAGTATGTATGAATGTATGCATGTATGTATGTTTGTATTTATTTTGCAGATTACGAATTGCGCCCCATCAATTATGATAATTATCAGTTTTATTGACAGTGGCAAGAAATCATTACGAACGCCACCAATTTATAATAACTACAACAACAAATTATGGTACAACTACAGCACTAGCACAAGCACTAGCAGCAAATAAGCTCAGCTAATCCCGTTTTTATTAATGACAATTGTTGTGTGTGTGTGTGTGTGTGTGTGTGTGCGTGCGTGTGTTTGCATGTGTGTGAATAGCAGCCAAAGATGCTCTGACGTAGAGAGAATCAGTGGAGTAGAGGAGAAGAGTTGCTGCACATGCGTGGCGTGGCGCATGCACTGACATAAGTAACATATGTATAAAAAATACAACAACAACAACAACAAAAACAACAACAACAGCAACAACAAAAACAACAACAACAACTGCAGCAAGTGTCATTATGTTAATTGCGCATGCGAAAAGTTGCCGAGTGAGCAGCTACCGGCAGAGAGTGAGGGAGGGAGGGAGGGAGCGAGAGAGAGGGAGCGAGATAGAGGGAGCGAGAGGGAGGGAGCGAGAGAGAGGGAGTGTGAGAGAAACGCATACGAAATGATAACAGCAAGTGCATTTAAGTGAATTAATGTAAATATGTAAATGCTGGTGTTGCATGCGTGTGTGTGTTTATGTGTGTGGTTGTCTCTGCATGCGTATGTGTGTGCGTATACCTATAATTATTTATAATATATTTATGCCTACTGCATAGAGAGAGGAACTCTTCAGCTGCTGGTAATTCATTGCAGTTGCTGTTTCTTCTCTTCCTCTTCCTCTTCCTCTTTTTCTTCTTCTACTTCTCCTTGCCCTCCTCTTGTATTTGCTGTCATTACTGTGATTAAATCAATGCTACTGCTACTGATTGCTGCCGCTGTTGGTTGCTCAGTTATTTCACTTCCCTTTTCTCGCACACAACGCTTCAGTGTTTCTGCCGCCCTTCCTCCTCCTCTACTCTATTTATTACCCTCCACTTGATACCACCTGGTCGTATACAATTCGTTGCGGCGCATGCCCCTTTTATTATTGCTTTACAATTGCAGAATTTAATTGGCCAACACAACATTTACGAGTTAATCTATTTGTATTTCTCTATTGCTTCTTTAATGTTTGATTTAACACTATTTACTCATAGTATAGCGATGCAGTTACTCTTTATCATACGTAAAATTCAAGAAATGTTTACAAAAGCCCTGCAAGAAAATCTTAATTACTTACCATATAAAATTTACTAGATTTTCTAAATAAAAATTCTGTTTCATTAGGCGAGGCTCATAAGGTACAGTCGTGTATGGGTATAGTGAAAACCTAAATTTCTACATGGACTACTCTGCCATAAATAGTGAACAATCGAAATCCTCCAAATAGTGAACAAAATCTTGAGAGCAACTTCAAGCACCAAAAAAAAAAGAAGAGATTATGAAACTAACCCTGAAATCGATAGTGAAAACTGGAATGCAATCGAAGACGACGAACTGAAACATTTTGAGGAAGATGCCGAGAATATTGCTGAATCTGATGATGATGAGGACCACGGCGAAATACAGATCACAAAGTTTCGATAAAGTTGTCGCATGGGCTGGGGACCATCACTACTGATTATGCTGGTACACTAGCACTGTGAAGTCTACGCGAAAGATCGATCCAAAAGGCAATTTCTGAATGCAAGAAGCAAACATCTATTCGGGAATTCTATCAATAGGCGTGCGTACATTTCTGTTTTCATACAAACTTATTCTAATGATCTTTTGCATTTACCATACATACACAAATGTGTATTTTGAGCAAATAAAACGAGTTTTTGAACAACAAGTATCTACTATCAAAGTGGATACAGTGAACAATGTGGATACTGTGAACAGTCCTTGCAACAATTACTTAGTAGGGACATAAATACTGTTACAACATTGAACACACCCATACCAATAGTAGAATTGAACATGCCCTGTTATTACCACATGGTTTATGAAAGCTAACCTCTATAGCGTTAGTCTGTAACGGGAATTCAAAATTGTATCAGCTTTCACCATGGAGTGGTCAGATAATGAGAACCGTATCGCTGTTATACGCTTTCACTTTTTAAGTGTGAAATGAAAAAATAGCGATATTTTCAAAAAGCTCCGCCCATTCGGGATTAGTCGTGTGTTTTCAAAGACCGCGGCCCGACCGGTGGCGTACAGTTCGAACGCCGCAAGTCATCAAAGCCGTCAAATCAAGAATTCAGCGATATTCGCTCCGAAAACAGAAAATCATCGCTCGTGAGATGAATATAACGCAAAAGTCCATGAGTCGAATTATTAGAAATGACTTGGTGACTTCAAAAGTCGCACCGGACATTTGTTGACTGCAGCTTTGGCAAAATATAGGGTAGAAAAATCCAAACGTCTTTTGGTGAAGCACGCTGATAACTTGCACAGAAAATTCTTGTTTACGGATGAAAAAATTTGAACCGTGCAGGAAAAATTGAACAAGCGAAATGATAGGGTGCATGCGCCGTCATCTAAGGAAGCATTTGAATTGATCCCACGGGTCGAAAAGGGTCATCACCGAACTTCAGTCATGGTTTGGTGGGGTGTCTCTTACGATGGGGTCACTGAATTGCAAGGGGTCATAACTTCGACCAAAGTTTGCCAAGAAACCATTTTGGAGGCTGTTCACCATTCCCTGTTCCAACACCACCCGTGGACTTTCCAGCAGTATTCTGCGCCAACCCATAAGGCTAAGGCGACCCAGACCTGGTTTCAAAACAATTTGCCAGCTTTCATTTGCTCTGAAGACTGGCCGGCTGGGCAGCCCTGACCTGAGCACACTGGATTACAAATTATGGGCAGTTTTAGAGGACAATGGTTTGCCACAAAAGATACTCCAACATTGATTCTCTGAAGACTGCTTTGATTCGTGCTGTCAGCACTTTTCCAATGCAAGAGGTGGGTGCAGCTAATGATGATTGGCCAGTGCGATTTAAGGCGTGCGTGAAGGCCAAAGGTGTGAATTTCGAATAAGTACTTGCTTTTTATATACCACACAATATATATTCATAAATATAGTATATGGTATTTTAAAAACTTGTTTCAAAAAAATTAATAATTTTTAATTTTATAACATCAAATGTGTGTAACAGTATTTATGTCCCTACTAAGTAGTTGACTGTATCCAGACACGACTGTACTTCGGTACATACATACCTACATACTCACACGTATGTAGGTAGCTTCATGTGCTGCACAGTGCTTTAAAGTATGCTACAAATTATCGTTGGATTAGTATAATACCAAAGTGCATATAATTTTAATAGCTGCCTACTTTACACAAAGTGATTGCTTTGTAGATTATATAACTCCTAAGGAGTTATATGAAGATTGGCTATGCATTTTTTGTCCAGCTACTTATGTATGTGAATATATTGAATTAAGTTTTATCTGCCCGTTAATATTCATTTAATTGGATTTTTATTGTACTGGGATCGTTATGTTCGTTTGGTTTTGTTGGTTTCTCTTCAGTGTCATTGCTGATGTTTGTTTACTTGTTGCTGTTGTTGTAATTGTTACGCTTACTTTGATTGCAACGACGACCAATTACGGCAAATTAAGTAATAAACATAAAAGCAACAATTTATAGCTGCACAATTTGTTTAAAATTATTCGAAGGCTCTTTTTTATGTCTTACACTCAAACCTGATAGGAAGAAGATAGTTGAAAAGAGTTAAGGGGGTGGGGGGAAATAATTTGTACAAACCTGCTGGGTATCACAGATTTCAATCTGATTACTTTTATCGAAATATTTCACCACTTATCAAAGGGACCAAATAGTGTTATATGCTGTGGCCTTTGATTGCTTTCCCTCTCTCAGTCTCCCTTCTTCTTCCTCCTACATGCATGGGTGAAACAATGAACCCTTCGCAGCAGTAACCCTTAATTTCATCTGAAAATATTTTAGTCCTGTGTCCTGTGATTGCTTTCCCTCTCTCAGTCCACCTTCTTCTTCCTCCCACTTATCAGTCTTCCCCTTCCAATCAACACAATGCTCTGCATTCATAGGGGAAAAGGATAATCATAATCAAATCGCTAAGTGAGAAATTCTCCAAAAACGCACATCAAAATTTTTAACTTAATAAGTCCCAATAAGTGGTCGCTGTGGCGTAGTGGTAATGCGTTGGACTGCTACACAGAGTGTCCGAGGTTCGAATCTCGGCACAGGCAAAATAAAAATTTAAAAAGTAGAAAAAAATAATTTTTCTACACGGCGGCACCACCGCTTGGCACTTGGCAGGCAATGGCAAACCTACAAGAGTGAAAATTGCTATGAAAAGCTTCTCACTTCGCCGTTCGGATTCGGCATTAAACTGTAGGTCCCTTCCATTCATGTACAAATATAAGACGCACAACATGAGTGGATGCGAAATGCGAAAAGCTCGGCCTAGGCCCTCCATGGGCTGTTGTGCCATTAAAAGTAAAAGTAAAGTAAAAGTCCCAATACATCGGCAATAAAGACTCGTATCTTTGCACAGGGAGAAGAAGGAGAAAAGACCTGGAAACCAGAGAAGTCCAGACTTGACTCTGTTTTACTTACGGCAATCTTATGCTGATTCGTTTCAGTGACGTTTTATTGGGTCCATTATGCTTTCGAAATTTTTTAAAATGCATAAGTTCAAAAGAGAATTGAAAGGAATTGCGAGCGACATTTTTTATTGCTTAGTGAAAATTACCGCTAACAAAGTAGAAAACGATATTAACAAAAAAAAAAAACAAAAAACAAAACAAATATTTTCAACCCACTGAATAATTGAAAACTATAAGTGAAGTAAAACTCGAGATTTGCTACAAAAAAAAAAAAAAATCGGAGAATATCGAGCTCTACCTGCCCTAAACTAGATATTAGCTGTGTTTCTTTTGTAGCGTATACCGGCTTAAACAGTTTTTTGTACTGTAAATTAATCCTATATAACCTTAAATCGCGACGAGGGATAGCTACCTGCGAAGAATTATAACATTATAGCCACGGCATAGTTTTTAATTTTGTTAGTCAGCGGTGTATTTATGGTATACTAAATGGCACCATTTATCTAATTGTAAGTGTGGAATAAGGCAAGAAGAAGAATGACAATAAATGGTATGAAATTTTTTCAAATATAAACTTTTTTTTAACGAAAATATTTATTTAGTAAGCTAGTGTTTTGAATACCTATATGAAATCAGAACATGTCTCAGAAAGAAAAAACATTTACTTTTTTTTTTAAGTTTGAGCTGTTTTACAGGTCAAAATTGTATTTCTTCAAAGTAATGTCATACTATGAACTAGCTACCATTTGGTTAGAAATTAAAAAAAAGTTGGGCTCTGTTTTCACCGAAATTTTATTTGAAGTTGTAAAATTTATGATATTAAGTTGAAAACGTGATATCGGTCAAAGGACCACCTTCTGAGTTGATGCACACTTGTGCTCGTTCATCTGATTTCGTGCTCAATGTTGGCTTTCAAGACTTGCAAGGTTTGTGATTGGTTGTGGTAAAAGCGAGTTTTTCCCTAAGGAAGAAGACTGGTGTCGTCCGATCTGACCGGACAGTTTAAATCGCCAAAACGGCCCGAAAGTTGGTGTTTCAAAATTGCCATCGTTGGCCGAGCTTTGTAACGCTCCGTTGCTTGTTGCCAACTAATTTTTTAACTTTTTTCCAAAATTATTTCGCATTCACATTATGACATTACCTTTGACAGCTGTATGGCAGTGGTGCCAAGTTTTGTTTATAAAATAATTAGCGACGTTTTGAGTTTTTTTTGACACGGCGATAGTTATCTTATATACTCGTCAAAAGAAACGCAGCCTTTTTCGCCAAAATATTTTATATATTAAATATAGTGCACAGTGATTTTTATTCAAAAAGTCGGCGCAGGGAGGATTGTAAAGGGATTAATACCATATTTTGTTTATAATTTGTATATAATTTAGAGTGAAAAAATAGTGCTGTTTGAATGCTGCCTTGGGCACTATAAGTCACTCATCCTTTCCGTCCTAGACGTGGACATTGACCATCAATGATGAGAGGCTATTAGGAGCGTTCGAGAGGAAGATACTCCGTAAGATCTACGGTCCAGTATGCGTGGACGACGTGTATCGAGTAAGATGGAACGATGAACTGTATGAGCTGTACGCCAACACAGTCAAACTTATAAAAATCCAGCGGCTTCGCTGGCTGGGTCATGTTGATCGAATGGAAGAAAGCGCTCCGGCTAGAAATGTGTTTTATTCGAACCACGGTGGAGGAACCCTCAGAAGAGGACGTCCTAACCTCCGTTGGAAAGACCAGGTGCAGGGCAACCTGACTGCACTTGGCCTTACCATATCAACTGGCGCCAGCGCGCGCATAGCAGAGGTGACTGGCGAAGCTTCATAGAGGCGGCTAAGACCGATCATCGGTTGTAGTGCCAGCTAAGTAAGTAAGTAAGACTATTTTTGCGTCACCTTGTATATATGCATGATGAAAATTTGTAAAAACAAGTGGGCCTTGAGAAGTTACACTACACTCGCGAGCTCTTGAGCTCTCTATAGTTTTTGCTTGAATTTCTCTCTCTTGAAATCGTCTTTTGTTACCACTTTCATTTCCCCACAACAAGTTTTGCTGAGCAATTATCGTTAGGGCAAATACTCTACTCACGTAAAGAGTTTATAAGATGGAGATATGGAGTTTTTTTTTAATACATTCAAGATAAAGCACTAAATAACCGTTATTTCTGTATACTTAATGTAATATTGAAATTGCAATTCTTCAAAGTAGAATGTGTGAACAAATTTTTGCAAGCACTTTTATTTATATTCATTAAAAAGCTTAACTTTTTGTCAATACAGTCCGCATGTGGCCGTCACTGTTCTAGTGCTTTACCACGGGAAAATGAATAATTTTTATATATTACAAAAATAATAATTATTAAGAATAAATTTCAGTACCCTGCAGTTGCTAAAAATCAAGGCAATATTTAAGTATCGGCTCTGTAATAATATCAAAACTTTTTGGGTGTAAGTAAGTTCGCATGCAAATCCTTGCGGATGGTCTGTATTAAAATGCAGAAAATCCTGGACAAAATTGATGAGTGGTGCACTGGCCAGGGTCATTCTGTCAATCCTAGTAAAAGGACTCTTATTCTATTTACTAGGAAGCGGAAGCTGGAGTGTTTAAAACTGCCAGTACTGAAAGGTGTCATCTTCAGTCTTGCCCTGGAAGTGAAATATCTGGGTGTAACCCTAGATCGGAAACTAACATGGAAGACGCACAGCTTAACGAAGCTAGATCGCGCATTGAAGTTTGTCCACCAATGTCGCCGAGCCTTAATCACAACCGATAATCACATATGCTTCGATGGTTTGCTGTTTGGTTTGGTGGCGTCGAACTATGGTTAAATCCTCAGTCTTGGCGCTGAACAGGCTAGAAACAAGCGTATGCATTAGCATAACGGGTGCCATGAGTACCACCTCTGGTGACGCCCTTAACGCCATGCTTGACTTGCTCCCACTGGACATACAGATCCAACAAAAATCGATGAAGGCGACATGTCGGCTATACTCTTATGGGTATTGGCTCGATAACAGAACTTCGGATCATGGAGAAATCTTCAAGAGATTGTCAGAGCAATATCCATTGCTACTGGCCCCGAAAGATTGCCTCATACCCGTGGTTACTTTCGGAAGAGAATATGAAGTTAGCTTCCCGAAGCTTGAACAATGGAGCAATCGGAACGGATCTGAAGGTACTGGAGCTGGATGGCACTTAAACGAAGGTGTCAATTGCTACTATTCCTTGGGTGGGTTGGCAACTGTCTTCCAGACAGAAGTTTTCGCCATCTTTAAAGTAGCGGAATGGTTAATTGAAAGAAAATGGCGCGGGAAACGTGTAGGTGTCTGTAGTGACAGTCAGGCTGCACTTGAGGCTCTGGAGAACGCGAGAATTACCTCACAGATTGTCCAAGAGTGTAAGATGGCAGATAAGTTGCAGGACTGAATCAGCTCCATCTTATCTGGGTTCCTGGGAATGAGAAAGCCGACGAGTTGGCCAACCTGTGGATCAAAGAACATGTCTTTGGGACCAGAGCCAATAGTCGGGACCAGTTTGGCAGGTGCCATACATTGGATAAAATCTTATGCTAATGATTTACATAAGAGACGCTGGACCAATCTGGACATCTGTAAAACGGCTAAATGTTTTGTGATTTGTCCAAACATGAAGGCAGCAGAATTCCTTCTTAAATTAGGAAGCAAGGACGTGCGCCGGATGGTGGGACTCATCACAGGACATAATCCATGGGGCCAACATATGACCAACATCGGCATCACCGAGGACCCGACCTGCACATCTTGTCTGGAGGAGGTGGACAACACAGAGCATTTTCTCTGCACATGTCACAGAACGACATTTGCCAGAACGAGATGGTGCATTTTGGGTTTCGATGTCACAGGAATGGACAAAGTTCACTCCTTCTCCTTCTGCGATCTTCTGAGATTTGTGAGAGAATCCGGAAAATTTGCCGAAGAGAACATAGTCCCCCTATAACCCCTTTTTCAACTTTTTCCCACTTTTTCTCTAACCCCTTACTTATTGTCACCCCTCCTTCTTTTCCTAGGCCTTAAGTACAATGGGCTACATAGCCTGAGTGCTTGACGAACTGTCCTGCACTCGTAGGTCAGATTCGCGGCCTTCTTCACATCCATCCATCCATCCAAGTTCCCATGCTAGGATAATACGAGCATCGTAAGCTTAGTCAACCGATGACTATCAATATCGATGGCTGCAGCTACCGGCATTGCTTTAGGTATCGAAAATTTAACAGAAGATTTCACGGCTGCCGAATTAGTGATCGCCTTCCAAGAATAATTTTACTTATATTGATGCCAGCATCGAAAAAATTATCAAAACAATGAAGAAAATGGTGTTCTTTTTAATTTTGGTACGGACTGTGTCAAGATTGAATGCCTCTACCGCATCATATTCGCATCGTTAGTCGAAATTTGTTATGTACTCTTTTATTTTATATATTCTTTATGCAAGCACCGGATTTCCTTTGGAGTTGAAGGGCAATGGTTCTTCTAAATTTATCGGTAAAACTGAAAACACAATGGATGGCGAAAACTTTCCACTTCCTCTAATATAATCTATGGTATCTCCCAGAAATAAATATACTGTCGGATTTACTGGCAGATAAAAGGGTCGCTGGATCCCCCAGGTATCGAAAACTAGAAAATGGAACCTCACTCCCTTGAGATGCTACGATTTTTCTATATTTAAGGGCAGTTGTAAAATGCAAACCAGAAACGAGCTCTATAAGCTCTATAAAAATACATACAATCCCGAAAAGAAACTTCCTGATCCTAATTGTTGTTGTTTTTATTGTGAGCTTACTATGTACGATTTTGAGTTGGGCAAAGCTTAAAAGTTAAATTGAATTTCAGTTTTCAATAATGCAATTTACAGAGAAATCTAAAAAATGTTGTCTGAAAATAAAATGCATGTAGCTTGGTTTAAGTATAAAAATGTTTTAAAATATTTATTTTTCAATATTTTTATTGCGTCTGTTTGTGCACACAGACACAAGCTAGCACTAATACACACACGCACACACACATACAAACATACGTACGCAGCATAAAGTGCAGCAGCATCGGCAGCTAACCTTTCGGACTTTGCTGCGAATATGCAGTGGAAACTTTTTCTTTGCTTTCTTCAGCCCGATCCCAATTTCCATGCAACTCACACACACACACACACACACATACAGAGAGAAAAACGATGAAAAACATAAAGTACTTTTTCTTTTTTTCGGCGTTGAAACGCGAGAAATGCATATCAAATTTTAATGCATAACATTTTTAAAGCATCAAATGCGGCAGGACACACACGCAGCCAGGACGCAGGACGACAGAGAAAACGTAAAGCATACGTACGTAGAAAATAAAAACAACTCAGCAACAGCAGCAACAGCAGCCACAACGACGATGAATATGCAACAAAAAAAAAAACAAAAACAAAAAAAAAAGTGTAATAGAAGTAAAGAAAGAGTAGGAAAGAGTAAAAACGAAAAACAAAACACAAAAAACGAAAAACAAAAATTATTCAAAATAAAAATAAATAAGCAGATGAAAATTTCGGCTATTTTACATTTTCAAATAAAATTTTATATGCGCGCCTGGTTGCATGCACACATACTCGTACATACATGCACACAAACTCAAACACGCACACATGCACAAGCATACATGTTTTACAAGCACACAACAAAGTTGTCCTTTTTCTTATACCAAACTTTTTTATTTTGGGCATTTGCATGAATGCACTCACAAGCACATGCAAGTGGCTATGTGTTCATGGATGTGTGTGTGTGTGTGTGTGTGTTTGTCTGCGTGTGTTTATATTATGGAATATAAAAATACGAAATTCCTCGTTTTTTTTCGACGTCCTGTTTGTGTTTTTAATAAAATAAGACGAAGAAAGCGTGTACGTAAAAAAATTCGCTGACGAAAGAAAAAACGAAGAAGAAAAGGCAGCGTGTATAAAAATGTGTGCAGCAGGAGCGTTTACTACTTACTACTACTTTTTTCATACAACTCGCACTTCAATTAATCAGCAAATGCGCACGGGGCGACGACGACGGCGGTGGCGACGAGGACAAAGCAACAGCGGAGAAGGAGGAGACGCATGCGAATGAGAGGGCAGAGGCAGAAGAAGAGGCAGAAGAAGAGGGAGAGAGAGATAGAGAGAGAGAGAGAGAGAGAGGTGGAGTGAAGTGCAGCAGTCGCAACAGCAGCGGCGACGAGGTGGCATTGGTTAGCAATGCAGGGAGTGAGGGAGCGCAATTTAAGCAGCAGATACTTTATGCAATGCCAGGATATTTATATTTGCAACAAGGACTCTTCTGCAACAGCACAAACGCACGTACACACACACACACATAGACACACACACACATAGACACACACACCCATAGACACACAGACACACCGATGCAAAAAGACGAAGGGTTTTCACTTTTTGTTTACACTTTTTATGCATATTTCTTTTTCTTTCTTTCTTTCTTTCTTCCTTCCTTCCTTCTTTTTTGGGGTGGGGCGCGGGGGGGTAATAATTTTTTTGTTTTTTGGCAAGTTTGTTGTTGTTGCTGCTATACATTTGCCACTCTTTGTTTTAATGTACATTTCATATTAAAATGTGTGGTCGGCAGTTGAAGGGTTTGAGGTTCGAATACTGCGAAGCAGTATGCGCTGCATTTGTGTACCCTAAAAACAGCACCAACAACAACAACAACAACAACAACAACAACAACAACATCAAGCGCTTCGTCGTATAAAATTTGTTTGTGTCGCTCGTCGCTCGCTATTTTTGTGTTTTGTTTTTAAGAAAAATGAAAAAGTATTTATTTGTGTATAATTTTTCTTTTCGGTAATTTTTGTTCGCATTCAGGTCTTATTTTTTTCGGGCATCATGAGTAAAAGTATATTTTTTGAAAAAATGCAGCAGGCCTAAAGTGGACGGGTATGGGTTAAATGGATTGCTGAATGTAAAGGGAGTGTGAGAGTAGAGTGATCAAGAGAGAGAGAGAGAGAGAGTGAGGAGCGAGGCGAGTGGTACTGCAGTTCTATAGAGATTTTGGGTATGCGGGGTTCTGTAGAAAATGCTCTTTGATGGAAATGGACAGTGCCGCTGATGAAGTCATAATGGCTTTTTCTTTTTTTTTTTTTAATCGAGCATAGTAACAATTTTTTGAAAAAAATTAATGGACTTAATAAGTAACAAAAAATTACATTAAAATATATGTAAAAGGATTTAGAATATTTTCATATTGCAAAAAGTAGACGTAAACGATAAAATTTATACTTGCGTTTTTCTTTACAAAAAATTCCAAGTACTTGCAATTAGAGTAGGCTTTAATTTGTGTAAAAGACAAGTTATCCTCAAATCGTTGTGATTTTACTTTTAATATAAGCAAATTCTTGAAGCGTAATGGCAGACACGGAGCTTGAGCGACGAAAAAATATATTCCACATTTTACATGAAAATCCTTCATGGACCCCAAAAAGGTTGCAAACCTAGTAGGTCATTGTAGTCATTGTATTGGTAAAAAGCAAAGCTAAAACAAACCATTCAAAGGTATAAAAACAATCTTTCTGTTGAGAGAGTTAAGTGTTCCGTTAGAAAATGTGGTCCTGTAGACAAAGAAAATTTTGCTGTGTTAGTCAAAACTCACTTGAAGCGAAGTCCAAATGCATCTGTCCCCATTATTGTGTCCAAACTTGCAACTCAAAAAGTTATGTCCAAAATATAAAAAATAAAATGCTTATTTTAAATTTTATAAAAGTGTAAAAAGTTCCAGATCGATGTGAAGAATAGGATATTGAAACTTGAACTGGAGCCAAAAGGTTTTTCTAAAATTTCCTTAGAAAATTTAAATGCTGCATCATGGACGATGAAACGTGCGTGAAAGGCGACTTTCAGCAGTTGCCTGAACAGTAATTTAGCTTGGCACAGCCCAAGCTAGGTGCCAAGCCCGTAATTTCCCGAAAAATGTTGCACTTGTGGAAGATGAAGTAAAACTTCTGTTACCACTGGGTGCATAAATCAAGAAGTATAGTATACACAGATGAGTGCTTGAAAAAGAAGTTATAATGTTCCAGTAATCTTTTGACCTGATCTGGCCACGTTACATTATGCCAAGAAAGTTCGCTCAATTAGAATGCAACCCCCTAAATTGTCCAGAGTTACGTCCTATTGAAAACGAAAAGAAGTTTAAGAAAAAATGGAACGAATCTGCACAGAGAAGAAAGTCAGTGCAAGCGATATCGAAATTAGTTAGTAGTAAAGTTCGAAAATTTTTCAGCAATTTAGAAAATAAAATTTTTGGTTTCAAAAGTAATAAACACGACATTTAGGCAAAACCAAACAAATTTATTTTATAAAAAATATTGCTGTTTTGATAGGATACATTTTTTGGGGATACATTTTTCCATGTACACTCCTTAGAATAGAATAGAGATGGGGGCGTGGCGTGAATTTTACGTGACACGCGTGAATGCATAGCAGAGGCGACTGGCGAAGCTTCATAGAGGCGCCCAAGACCGATCATCGATTGTACATAGTGCCAGCTATTCCCGCGTTTGGTATATTCCTGTTGCATGAACTATCAAATTTACACACATGCAAGTAAGTAAGTATGTGTGTACACCGGTCAAATGGCACGACAAATCTTCTAAGGCCGTTGTCACTGTAACAATAGTAGCCGCGACGACAAGTGTGTAAATCTGTCGCCAGTGACGACAAGTGTGTAAACCTGTCGCCAGTGACTAAAGCTACTCTCTCAATTTAAGTCTTTTGTTTATCATTTATATGGGACCCAACAGCAATTTGATGAGCTCAGCGGCAATTGTCGCCAGTGCGATCGCTCTATGACGGCTGATTTTTAGTTAAGTCGATTGTGTTTGCCTTTATCATTGTCTCCATTCCTTTACGTTGTCGTGACAGTAAATCGGTCAAGCAAAATTTAACTCTAGTATTCTTTCAAATCATTAATGAAATTTTACCACTTATTTGTATATAAAAAAAACAACACGCCACTGTCTTTAATGTTACTCTAAACTCACCCCCTCCGTATTCACCAGCCGGCTCCAACAATCTAGAAATCTCGCATACGCAGTTTTAAATATTTTTCAACATTTTTATTTATATATGCCTACAATATTCATACTTTGTAGCGCCCGCATGAAAAAAAAATCATACCCCCATTACAAAGTGTGTAGGTATTATCGCCATCAACAATACAGGACAATAGCAGCAACAACACCAAAATACCAACCAAATTTACCCACACTCTCTTTCGGCGCTCTTCCCCACTCTCTCTCACTCACTCACTCACTCACTCGCTCACTCATTCCCGCGTTTGATATATTCCTGTTGCATGAAGTATCAAATTTACACACATGCAAATACGTACACACACACACATATACACACACACACACACACTCTAATAGGAAGGGTATTCTTTTTTATATGAGGGAGCAATGTCTATAAATTATGATTTCTTCGTTTTTGGAAAAAAAATTTTATACCTTTTTTTCCTACTTTTAATTTGCACACAAAAAAGAAGAAAGAGCGGCAAAAATATCAATATGAAATGCGTCTGTCAATTTTTGTATGGCATTGTCGTTAAGAACATGAAATAAATGCAAAAAATCTGAGTGAGTGAAATAAATTCGTTGAATTGGTTGTTAAAGGATGTAGACGGGGTAGGCAGAAAAAATACATACAAACTAAGGTAAGGGATATGGTAGACATGAGAGTTAGACGCAGGCAGACAAGAGTTTTTTCTTTTTTTTTTACATATTTGAGGAAAATCGTCACAGTGCGCGGCAGTGGTTGAAGGAGTTAATGGCAAGTCTACGTACGAGTATGTGTAAGTGTGTGTGCGTGAGTGTGTGTGTGTGTGCGTGTGTGTGTGTGTGTGTATGACTGCGGTAATTTAAGTTCGATTTTCTGATGAACACATTTGATATTAAAGTTATATTTTTGTGAGCATAAATCACTGTTGCATACATACTTAGATACAATATTTTCACATAATTTCTACTTCATATGTGATAGCAGTAATAATTTCTCACATCATGCATGCATTTATTTACACACTACACCTGCACATTTATTTGATGACAAATTGGAAAACATAAGCCAACAATTTCCTACATAGCTCATAAATATTTTTGCTAAGTTTCTTAAAGCACAAAATTTACATACTTACTCACGAAACAAGTTTGAGTTTGACTAAAAATTGGCAGCAATTTGTTTCACTAATAGCCAATTTTAATATATTGTATAAATGCAACTGAATTTAAATAAAATTTACAACAAAAAAAAGAAAAAAAACTGCATACTCGTACACGACACACGACGCTGCAGTGCAACCAACTAGCTCAATAGCTAGTTAATTAACTAGCTCCAAAAAGAAGCATAACTAAGTAGTTGGCCTGCTATGCAGAGTGTCCTGGGTTCAAATCTAGACACAGGCAAAATCAAAAAGTAGAAACAAGTAAAGTGAAAATTGCCTATGAAAAGCTTTTTACTTTGCCGTTCGGATTCGTTATAAAACTGCGGGTCTCTTCCATTCATTTAAAAGTATAACACCCACAACATGGGAGTATGCGAAAAGCTCAGGCTAGGCCCTCCATGGGCTGCTGTGCCATTAAAAGAAGAAAGAAAGAAAGAAGAAGTATGTAGTTCACTCCTCGATCGAGAAGCTCGGGCTAGGCCTTCCATGGGCTGCTGTACCATTAAAAGAAGAAAGAAAGAAGAAGAAGTATGTAGTTCGCTCCTCGATCGAGAAGCTCGGGATAGGCCCTCCATGGGCTGCTGTGCCATTAAAAGAAGAAAGAGAGAAAGAAGAAGTATGTAGTTCGCTCCTCGATCGAGAAGCTCGGGCTAGGCCCTCCATGGGCTGCTGTGCCATTAAAAGAAGAAAGAAAGAAAGAAGAAGTATGTAGTTCGCTCCTCGATCGAGAAGCTCGGGCTAGGCCCTCCATGGGTGCTGTGCCATTAAAAGAAGAAAGAAAGAAAGAAGAAGTATGTAGTTCGCTCCTCGATCGAGAAGCTCGGGCTAGGCCCTCCATGGGCTGCTGTGCCATTAAAAGAGGAAAGAAGAAGTATGTATTTCGCTTCTCGATCGAGAAGCTCGGGCTAGGCCCTCCATGGGTGCTGTTCCATTAAAAGAAGAAAGAAAGAAAGAAGAAGTATGTAGTTCACTCCTCGATCGCGAAGCTCGGGCTAGGCCCTCCATGGGCTGCTGTGCCATTTAAAGAAGAAAGAAAGAAAGAAGAAGTATGTAGTTCACTCTTCGATCGAGAAGCTCGGGCTAGGCCTTCCATGGGCTGCTGTACCATTAAAAGAAGAAAGAAAGAAAGAAGAAGTATTTAGTTCGCTTCTCGATCGAGAAGCTCGGGCTAGGCCCTCCATGGGCTGCTGTGCCATTAAAAGAAGAAAGAGAGAAAGAAGAAGTATGTAGTTCGCTCCTCGATCGAGAAGCTCGGGCTAGGCCCTCCATGGGCTGCTGTGCCATTAAAAAAAGAAGTACGAGTATGTAGTTCACTTTCCGATCTCATTAACACACAACATATTGGTTGTGCCATTAAAATAAGAAATAAAGACTGGTTCTTTCTCCACGCTGATATCGTACGAAAAGACAATTGTCCTATCCTCGATAACTTTTTAGCTAGCTATTGAACTAGTCTGTTTTGATACAGTATGAAACTAGTTTCAGACTAGCCTATTGCAGACATTACAGGCGTGGCCAAAGGAATTTATACCGATGTGCTGATTTATGGAAACGATAAGGTCTGTATAGTTCAGTTTCTGATCCCAGGTGTGCTAGATCTGGATTAACTTCATTTTGATCATTTACATTTCCAATGCATGCAAAGCCCTCATCATCACCATCCAAATATTCATTATAATCTTACCATCGTCATCATAATCATCATCATCAAAATATTCAGGTTATATGATCACAATAGGTGGAATCTTTACTACTTGCCGGTCTGAGAACTCACGATTGTTATGAGGTCGACTAGAAACTTGGCATTTCTCGTCTATGTTTTGTTGTGCTGATGCGAGTTGATTGCATTCCACGGAGGAAAGATCCTCAATCAAATTTTCAAGTAAATCTTCTACCCTGCTCTTTCATTGAGCAGCTGGGAATTTGGTCATCTCAATGACAGCCTGGTGTTGTAGAATCTGAGGAGCTTCGACGGGACTCAATGACATGAGTGTTAATGCAATTATTGGCTCTAATGAACTCATTTGCCATTCAGGAGAGGTACTCCACTCCGCATTAGTCTTTGCGAGTTATTTTTTTAATGAACTTCAAATTCAGTTATGCCACAAGTTGCTTGGGAAGTCTGCACTCCCGGGATCTGTCGATGTTTATTTTTGGATTTTTTTCATGAATTTTTCGACGAAGTCTACATACTCGATGAAGTCTACCTACAGCTGTCTCTCAGCTGCAGGTTTTGCTGGATATTTTATCGTAACATAGTCGTCTCGCGTTTGTTTTCCTTTTTTTTTCAATGTATACTCGCTCATTCTTTCAGCGCTATAAATTTATAAATATTTTTGTTTGAAATGACAAATTTTTGTTTGAAATTTCAAATTTGACGAGAAACTGATGGGCGCCTTTTAACAATCGAGAATGAAAAAACATAAATTTACCAAAAACTGATTGATATGACGTGTATGAAAAAAAACTTCACTGATAGAGGGCGCTTCCCATCATTTCCGTGACAATTTTCGCTGCGACGAGCATCTTTTACCCCCGGCGTAAATATAAAAAAAAACAATCTAAAAAAGTAAAAGAACAGAAAAAAAATTTATAAAAAAGCAGGCAACCACTCTGCGTCTTCACTTGGTCATACCATAGATCCCTTATTTAACAAATCCGTATATATATGTATTCAAGTGAAAAATATTGTAAAGTATATATGAGGATTACAAGTCAATATTTTCACCGAATAGTAAGTAATATTGACAGAAGTTCTTTGCTGTTGTATAAACAAGCATCAAAGTCTAAGCAATCTTCAAATTGACTCAACCTTCATCAGTTTTTAGGTTATATCTGAACTAGCTCGTTTTTTGTTGGCTTTGTAATATACTAGGTAATTTGCACTAACTCATAACTAATTTTCACACTGCAGGGTATAAGAAAACGAAAATATTATCAAAAACGAAAAAAAAAAAAAGTTGGATATTTATTTAAAATAAGGCAAAACTGGATTTTGCATACGAATATGTCAAAGAACAAATACTACTTGCCTTTATTTATTTATTATTTATTTTTTTTTTTTTTGCATGAAAAAAAGTAGCCACATTATTGTGCAATTGTGAAAAAATATTTAAATCTTTTTTTTTGATTGTTTTTTGTTTTTAATTTAAAGTAATTTACTAGACACTTTTACATTTTGACACATGTTTATTAATATTTTATATGTTGCTTATGTAGCCAATTTACTATGCAAAAACAAAATGTTGATTCGTAAGCTGGAAAGGGAGTGCATAAATTTGTACATATGTTTTTTTTTTTTTTTAATGCCGTCTTTAAATTTTGCTGCTATTGTAATTAATAATTTTTTTCATTATCGTGCAGAAAAACTTATCGCCCACGCAAAAATTCAAGAAACGTGATATCAATATGTTGAATATGTTTGAATCAAAAGAACCAGCACACTCAGAAATCATAACTATATTTATATCGATATTTATTATTTTTTTTGTTTGTTACTAAAGTATGGTATGATAAGACTTCGTTCGATCAGGTGGAGAAAACTAGTAGTTTTTGAATTTTATATATTATTTTGTTACTATGTTAAGAGTGCAGTGACTTCGTTCCATTAGATGGAGAAAACCAGGCTTTTTTCAATTTTGTATATTTTTGTATTACTATAGTAAGAGTAGAGGGCCCTGACTTTGTTCTATCAGGTGGAGAAAAGGGGCCCCTGTCTTTGTTCCATCAGTTGGAGAAAACCAGTAACTTTTGAAATTTATATAGTTTTTTGCTACAATAGTAAGAGTGGAGAGCTTCAGACTTCGTTCTATCAGGTGGAGAAAACCAGGCATTTTTGAATTTTATATATTTTTGGTACTATAATAAGAGTGGAGGCCCCTCACCCTCACTTCGTTTCATGAGTTGGAGAAAACCAGGCTTTTTTTAATTTTAAATATTTTTTTTGTTACTATGTTAAGAGTGGAGAGCTTCTGACTTCGTTCTATCAGGTGGAAAAAACCCGGCAGTTTTTAATTTTAAATATTTATGTTACTATAGTAAGAGTGGAGAGCTTCAGACTTCGTTCTATCAGGTGGAGAAAACCAGGCATTTTTGAATTTTATATATTTTTTTGTTACTATGTTAAGAGTGGAGAGCTTCTGACTTCGTTCTATCAGGTGGAGAAAACCGGGCTTTTTTCAATTTTGTATAATTTTGTTACTGTAGAAAGAGTAGAGGGCCCTGACTTCGTTCTATCAGGTGGAGAAAACACGACATTTTTTAATTTTAAATATTTTTATTTCTATAATAAGAGTGGAGGCGCCTCACCCTCACTTCGTTCCATGAGTGGGAGAAAACCAGGCATTTTTGAATTTTATATATTTTTTTGTTACTATGTTAAGAATGAATGGCCCCTAACTTCGATCCATCAGATGCAGAAAATCTGCACCATAAAAGAAGCATATGAAATTTGTTTATTTAATCATATTCTGATACAGAACTTATACTTATTAAAAGCTTTTGAAGGTGGCGCCATCTAATGCAAAGAAAGGAATAGCGTATGATGCTGGGTAATAAAGCTTTCCGTTTCTACTAAATAATAACAAAAATCTCTGGTTCTTTACTTTACTTTTAATGACACAACAGCCCATGGAGTCTTTTCGCATCCACTCATGTTGTGCGTCTTATATTTGTACATGAATGGAAGGGACCTACAGTTTAATGCTGAATCCGAACGGAGAAGTGAAAAGCTTTTCATTGGAAATTTTTACTCTTGTAGGTTTGCCATTGCCTGCCAAGTGCCAAGAGGTGGTGCCGTGTAGAAACAATTATTTTTTCTACTTTTTGATTTTGATTTTGCCTGTTCCGAGATTCGAACTCCGGACACTCGGCGTAGCAGTCCAACGCACTACCACTACGCCACAGTGACCACAATCTCTGGTTCAGTGAGGAGAAATTTTAATAACCCGTTCTTACTCTTGCTTCGGAAGTATATCAGATATTCGATTATAATCGAAATTAAGTAATTATCTTTGGATATGCACAGCACGATCAATAAATACAGCTTGATCGTGACTAAGTGGATCATATTTTTACTATGAATTTGTTCGTCAAATCATAAAAGGAAGTAGTAATAATAGTACTCATCAAGCTACTCGGACTTGGTCCTTGGTACTGTGAGTGGAAAAATTGAAAGCTACAGGGAAATTAATCTACACTAAACGAAGAAGAAGAAGGAAGAAGTTTTGAGCTGCAGACACACCGAATGCTTTAAACTGTAAAGAACGAGAGCATGTGTGAGAGGTTCGACGCCCCTTCTTACAGTTGCTTTGATCTTTCGAAATCAATTTAAAATTGCAATTATGTACCGCGTCATGAAGTTTATAAAGACAAAATTTTGTTCTTTTTTTTTGGGGGGGGGGGGGAGAGGGGCTTGGTATAAAATACCTACTATCTCTTAAACAATGTAACATCAATTAGGAACGCCAAAAACTCTCTGCCATTAAAATAATGATTAAATTAAAAAAAAAATTTTTTGTTTTTCTTTTAATACAATTTTAATTTCTTTCTTAGGCTTCATAATTCGTTTGAATAAATTTAGCTAATTAAACTTACACACACGCAACTTAAACATTTACTTAACCTACCACAAAAACAACAACATAATACTTATCAAATAAATAAAAAAGGAAATCAAAAAGGAAAACAAAACCAAAAATATTTAACCTTTTTGCAGCCAAATAATACATTATAAAATAGTACTTACAAAACAAAAATAAAACATTAAACTTAAAAATTTATGCTAAAGACAAAACAAAGAAAAAAATGCATAAATGTTGTACGATTTTATATAATTTTTTTTTTTCTTAATTTATTCTGAAAACTTTTTTTATTAGCCTTGAAGCGTTTTCGTTGCATTTAACGCAGTCACACATGCGCCGTGCATCATTTTCATTCTCGCTGCACGAAACAATTAAAAATGCACCCTCTGCACTCAAACAACAATTCAACATCAATTGTTTATAAATATTTATAATTATATATTTAAGTATATGGTATTAAAAAAAAAATATATATATACATTTTCTTTCACTTCTTGATTTTCTTCCATTTTTATATATTATTTTTTGTTTTTGTTGTTTTTTATTTAATATTACAAAATATTTAACGCAGTAAGTAACAAATGATTTATTATCGCATCACAAGAAACGAAAAAACCCTTGCTCGGGTGGGGCTAGCAAGAAGCGGCTGGGCTCCTTCTTTCATTATTTCTGTCTGTCGGGTGTTGGCTGTGTAGTGTGGACGATTGGACTAGAGAAAGACTTACAGAGCAAAAGTATAAACAAAATAAAAAAATTGCATGCAATTTTCAGTTTATGATTTAATTCTGTTTCAGTTTGGCCAATGATTTTCAACCTTGAAATAATAGAAAAAAAAAAAACAAAAAAATTACAATAGCTAATAAAATTCTCAGATTTCACTTCACTTCTCGAACGCCACATAAAACGCAATTACTTGCAAAAAAAAACATCGATCTTCGTGATTTTCTCACTTTTCCGTTTGCTGTTTGCCGTCGGCATTTATGGGTTAAAGCCTTAACTTTAGATATTAGATTAAGGGTTGCTTTCTTAAGGACCCTATTAAGGCATAAAACACTTGCCACAATGACCTACAGGGCTGCTTTCTTAAGGACCCTATTAAGGTATAAATCACTAGCCACAATGACCTTTCTTAAGGACCCTATTAAGGCTTAAAACACTAGCCACAATGACCTACAGGGTTGCTTTCTTAAGGCCCCTATTAAGTCATAAAACACTAGCCACAATGACCTTTCTTAAGGACCCTATTAAGGCATAAAACACTAGCCACAATGACCTTTCTTAAGGGCCCTATTAAGGCATAAAACACTAGCCACAATGACCTTTCTTAAGGACCCTATTAAGGCTTAAAACACTAGCCACAATGACCTTTCTTAAGGACCCTATTAAGGCTTAAAACACTAGCCACAATGGCTGTCTAACTCTTTATCGGTGTCCTCTCTGATTGCATTCCCTCTCTCTCTCATTCTCCGTCCTTCTTCCTCTCACCTCTTCCTTCCAATCAGCACAATGCTCTGCATTCATACGGGTACACCCTGTTGAATGTTGAATGTATCAATAAAACAAAAAAAGCACTAATCACAACTTTTGCCGACGGTTAAAAGAATAGAACCATCTATTTGCCCAAAGCTTTCCAGAGCATTAAAAATGTCTTCAGACAAAAAGCATTAAACAAAACCAAAACCAAAAAAATCAAGCAAATGTTTTTGAAGAATTTAATCTCAGAAACAAAAAAAGTCACAAATTGAAAAAAAAAAAAATGAGGGAACTTAATAATAAAATTTGTTTGCTATTAATAGCTTCTTATCGTTCTTTGAAATATGAAGACAGGAATACGACGACATATGGTACATATGCTCATATGTGGGATAAATATTTATGGTGGAAATTTATTATGAAATAATTCATAACTGAAGTTTTCAGAAATTCAGCAAAACTTGTATGAAAAGTATAGATTTTGTTCAGAACTTCTAAACCTTTAGCCTCTTCCCGCTCCAGTATGTATGTAAGTATGTAAATAGCGCCCGAATTGAAAATCTTTTCCCCTTAATGTTAATCAATAACAGACCTGTGAGCTTTACAACTGAATAAGTTTGAAAAATCGCAACAACAAAAAACTTAATTTAATAAATGAGTAGAAACCTTTCTGTGATGTGACTTCCTAAACGTGATCCAGTTTTCGCAACATTCTTGGCTACTTAACGTGTCTAAAAAATGTCTCCTTTTGCGAGCTACTACTAGTGTTACGAAATGCTTTCGTTGTGTCCTTAATAGCTCAAGTGTTCAAGGAGGTCATAAGCTGAACTTTTTGCATCGATTTCTATGTGTCAATAAATCTTTCTTGTAATGGGACAACAGCCCCATGAACGGTCTAGGTGGACCTTTTCGCATACACTCATGTTGTGCGTGTTATATTTTTGTACATGAATAGAAGAGACCTATAGTTTTATGCCGTATCCATCCGGATGGCAACGAAGTGATAAGCTTTTCGTAGGTCATTTTTACTCTTATAGGTTTGCCAATTGTGGGATCAAGGAGCGCGTTCCTCAACCGCAGGAATTTACAAACAAAAAAGGGGTTAAATTTCAAACCGGTCCTTTAATGATTTAAGTAAACAATTCAGAAGCGATGCATTAGTTTAGCAGTCATCAGTAGAACTAATTTATTCATTTAAATTTCATTACGTACATAGCATAAAATGGATTAGAAAAATCTGAAATGCCGCTTTATATAAGGGATTTAGCATACTCGTATGTGCATAAGCTTAAGGCAATCTTGAGAAATATAGCAACATTTTACAAATAAATAATTACGAAATAAACCAGTTTTGGGCAGGGACTCTCAATCCATGACCCAACATCATTGCCAGCCGAAGAGGTGATGCATGCTACTTTTTTGATTTTCACTGTGCCGAAACTTGAACCCTCCCGAAAACAAGAATGTCAATAATCAAAAGTATAAAATAAATGCACCGCATATGAGTGAAATAATTCGATATTCGATGCTCGTAAACAAAAAGATCTCGAAAATACTAAAACAAATAAAAGAAATAGGGTTACTGGCGTAACCCTTACGAAATAGTTCTTCCAGTGTTTTTTCTTTCTTTTTTTTCTCAATGAATACGGTTTAGGTCAGGAAGAGTTATAGAACCGAAATACTTATTTGGATGGAGAATCTTCACAAAATAAAGCGAGGTTAATTTTGAAGACGGGAACAGTAATAATTCGTGATTCGCATGGGGCTTGGGAAGACTTTTAACTTCAAATTGATTTAACAAATAAAAATTTTCTTCTAAATTTAATATTGTTTGTGTTGTTTTCTTAAAATTTCTCTGATCTTCTTCTTCTTCTTGTTGTTCTTCTTCTTGTTCTTTTTGCTCTTCTTCTTCTTGTTCTTCTTCTTGTACTTTTAATGGCTCAACCGCCCATGGAGGGGCTAGGCCAACCTTTTCCCATCCACTGATGTTGTGCGTATTACATTTCTGTACATGAATGGATGGGATCTACAGTTGAATGCCGAATCCGAACGGATTCTCTCTCGCATGTGAAAATTTGAACTTAAGTATGTGGAATATTTTGTAAAATTTCTTCATTAAACTCACTCACCACATAAAAATGTTGCGCCCGGAAAAGAAAATAACTCAATTAATTTTTGTGTTGGTTTCCCTTCGAAACGATGAGGAAACTGCTTAATATTTCTTCTTGATGATGTTGGTCCAGGTGCAGCTTAACAACAACAATGTAATCCATTGAAATTATATACACACTTTTGTTTTGTTTTTTCTTTTTTTAATTTCAGCTTGTATTTGCTTTCTGTGTAATTATGAACTTATTTCCTTTTGTCTTCACTGTGTTCATTTTTGTATTTTTAATATTATTAAATTTTTATTTTTACTTTATTATTTTTTGTGAAAATAAATTGATTTTTATTTAAATTTTTGTTTATATATAATTTTTTCTTTTTTGAGTCTAAATTTTCAGTTCTTATATTTTGTTGAATTTTTATTTATTTTTTTGTCGTTTTTTGTTGTTGTTGTATTTTCGATAAAGAAGAAACAATTTCACACTAGAGCATTAAACTTCAGAAAGTGTCCACCGTATGTGTGTTTTAATATTTGTTTTTTTTTTTAATAATAAATTCGAAAGTTCTCAAACTTTGTTCAGCGAAAATGTCTAAAAAAAAAACTTTTTACACGAAATATTTTTAAAGTTATTCAAAAACTAAATAAAAATATGCTCTAGGTTTTTTTATTATTTTTTTTTTGTTTTGTTTGTTTTGTGTTTTGGAATTTTTTTTTTTTTTTTTGTATAATGAAATTAGAGTTTACATTAAAGTTTTATTGTTTGTTTTTGGTTTAGTTGTTTCGATTTATGCGTGTGCATAGTGGAAAAATGTGATGGAGAAAACACAACACTTGCAACACTTGAATTTTGTTTATTTATTTTTTTTTTTGTTTTTGTTTTTCTTGATTATAGCTTCAGTTTTTAATGTAGTTGTTTAGTTAAATTGAAATTTTCTTTTTAAGTTTTCTAACTTCTCATTGTAATTTTAAATCATTTCATGTCAAACTTGTAAATTTCTTATTTTTTCTTTTCCACTTTTTAACACAAAATTGTTACATTTTCTGGGGGGTTCTTTGAAATTTTGCTTTCTTTTCGTTTACTTTATATTTTTCAGAGGTCCTTTTTGTGAATTTTTTTTTTTTTTTTGTTTAATCTTTACGTTTTTTTTTTTTGTGTGCTAAACAATTTTTACACAATTTCGTTTAATTTATTTTTGTGATACCTGAAATAAAAAATAGAAAATACTTAGTTTGAAAATTGTTAATTATTACCTAATCAAAGGGAATTGTGTACAGGCAAAATATTTTTTGTCACGTTTTTTGAAATTGCATTGGATTGTAATTTATTTTAGGAAATTAAAAATTACTTTTAAAAAATTTAAATAATATTTTATTGGTTTACTTTTAGAGTATGAATGTGAATTTTTTTTTTCAAAATTTGTATTTATTTTTTATTATTTTTATTAAATTATTTTGTTTTTTTTTTGTGATTCTAATTATGAAGTTTTGAATACATTTTTTGAAAGTTTGACTTCCGTTTCAAATCGGAGATAATCTTGTTTTTAAATCGGTAACTTTTAATGAAAGAAGTATACAATTTTTTTTCTGATTTAAAACTCGAAAACTGACTACAGGACGAAAATTTGAATAGAAGTTTAATGAATGAATCTACTCCCACTGTGGTCTATGTGAGATCAAATGCCTTTCAGTATAGCCTAGTCCTGATGGATTACGATTGACAATTACATAATTATCTTCTCGAAGGAATTTTCTGGAAGAGAATTGTTCAGTTACTTTGCTATCAAACGATTGAAATGAAACTAGAGTTTTGATTTAGAAGCCCAATAAAAATAATATATCAAATGCTATTAATTTCAAGGTGACACCTTCACAAGCTTCCGAATGAAACAATGGCTCAATGAAGTATCCCAAATATAATGAGCTTAACAAGTCCATTTACTTTGCTATCACTGATTGAACTCAAAAGATTGAAATAGAGATTGATAGAGTTTTGATTCAGAAGCCCAATAAAAATTCTCTATCAAACGCTATCAATTTCAAGGTGTTACCTTTACAAGCTTCTGAACCGAACAGTGACTTAATGAAAGATCCCAATTATGACGAGCTTAACAAGTTCATTTACTTTGCTATCACTGATTGAACTCAAAAGATTGAAATAGAGATTAATAGAGTTTTGATTCAGAAGCCCAATAAAAATTCTCTATCTAACGCTATCAATTTCAAGGTTTTAGCTTTACCAGCTTTACAAGCTTCTGAAGCAAACAGTGGCTCAATGAAAGATCCCAAATAGGACAAGTTCAGTTATCTTGCTATCAATGATTGAGCTCAAAAGATTGAAATAAAACTAGAGTTTTGATTCAGAAGCCCAATAAAAATTATTTATCAAACGTGTTACCTTCACATGCTTCGGAAGCGAACAGTGGCTCAATGAAAGATCCCAAATAGGGCGAGCTTAACAAGTTCAGTTATCTCTTCTATCAATGATTGAACTCAAAAGATTGAAATAAAACTAGAGTTTTGATTCAAAAGCCCCAATGAAAATTCTCTATCAAACGCTATCAATTTCAAGGTGTTACCTTTACAAGCTTCTGAAGCAAACAGTAGTCAATGAAAGATCCTAAATATGACGAGCTTCACAAGTTGTTCACAGTTGAAATAAAACTCGAGCTTTGATTCAGAAGCCCCAATAAAAATTCTGTATCAAACGCTATCACTTTCAAGGTGTTACTGTCACAAGCTTCGGAATCAAACAGTGGCTCAATGAAAGATTCCAATTATGACGAGGTCCACCATTTGACTCATTGCACTTAAAAATTACTGAATATTGGTTACATAGTTTTTATTTTTGATAAGTTCTAAAAATCTTTCTCTACCATTAAATCCAACTCGACTAATTTTTCACTCTAATTTGCCAGTTTAAAGTTTGTCATTTTAACTTTCACTTTTTTTTTAGAAATCTCAATCTCTTATCCTTCTTTAGGGAACCATTTAAGTCTCGCCTATGGTCAGAGAATTTCAGAATTGAACACAGAATTTGTACACAGTTGAGCAAAGGTTTCATCTAGGAACACACCACTGGGAAATCGAATTCAGTGTAGGCTATTTAAATTAAATCAAGGTCTAATTTAATAATTCTAAAGAGGTAAATTGAAGTAAACACAGGAACTTTAAGACGTAAAGGAATTCTGATTATAAGAAATTCTGAATTTAAGAATTGCCATTAAAGGGAAAAAGAAGAATTTAAGAATTCAGAGCATTCAGTGAATTTCAAAACGGAACACAAATTTTTGCACTTGACTGACTGAGTTCAAAGCTTCACTCACGGCACTTTGAAGCTGATCTTTGCTTTCATTTTATGTAAAAGCTGAAATTCTGATTAAAAGTTAATCATTCGAAAACTGAAACATAGCGAAGAAATTTTAGATTTTGTGCACTGAAAAATTCGCACAAAATATTAAATATTTTTTTGTGCACATATCAAAAATGATAGAAAATTCAAAAATTGTAGATAAAAAGAAAAATTTTAAATATGTTTTTAGTAAATAATAAAATGTAGAAAAATGTGTTCACATTATTTATAAATTTTAAAGTATTTTATATGTAATAATTTTAAAAATATCTTAGAAGACAGTTTTTCTTTTCGGTGCAAGTTGAACTCATTAACGAAAATCATAGAAAATTGTAGAAAATTGTCTAAGTCACACAGCAAAAACTGATGCACAAAAATTAAACGAAACTTTTGTAAAATAAAAATTATTTTATAAAAACAAGTAATTTTTTTGGGATAAAAAAAAATTAAAATTATTTTACATTCTAGCTGAAATTTTTCTTATTAAATTTATGTTTTAAATTATTTTTATATTTTTATAATTTTTTTTTTATGTATTACTACGCACCAAACACAATGAAGAATGATGACAACGTTACTTGCAATAATTGACTGCTGTTAAAATCACACACATTAACTCAAATATTCGTAAGCTCCGGCTAAACTCGACTCTTCGCAATGCATGCGTTTATGCGCCTAAAAACACGCACCAAACACACACACGCACACACATACACACTCTAAAAAAAAAACAAAAAAAACAAAAACCAGCAAACGTTTGTCTTTCTTTTTATTTCGGAAAAAATATTTCATTAAGTAAATACATTAAAAAAAAAAAAATCACATAAACAAAACTGCCCTTTTGCTTTTCGTCCTTTCTCGGCCAAAACTGCACACAGTTTGTTTTTCTTTCGTTTAGTGCAAAATAGTAGCGAATTACGTTTTTTTTTTGCGTGAATTGAATTGAAGAATTGAATTTTTTCCGTTTTCAAATCAAGCAGTCGTTAAAAAGTCCTTTATTCTTAATTATTTTATTTTTATTTTTTCATTTCTATTTATTAATTTTTTTCGTGATGATGTTTTGTTCTAATATTTCTATGTGGTATATGTAGAGATGTATGCATGGTATGTATGTATGTATGTAACTAGTAAGTACATTTAAAAAAACAACAAACACTTATGCACTTGTCCGGCGAATGGAACACGCGCGCAACAAAATTCGCCGGTGCAAGCCAAACGAACGTATGAAAGTATCTGCAAGAACTGCAGTGGCATCGCGTGTAAAATCTCTGCGAAAGTCCAGAGGTACTATACAAAACACACACACACACACACACACACACACACACACAGAAACACACACAACGCGCGCAGTATTCACAACACAACACAACAACAGCAATAGCAAAAGAAAAACGAAAGAAAATCCAAGCAACAAAAACAACAACGCCAACAGCAGCAGCAGCAGCAGCCCATAGAAAAATCCCTTCTTCAGCCATTGCACGAGTAAGTGAGTGAGTGAGTGAGTGAGTGAGTGAGTAAGTGAGTAAGTAACGAGAAGTGTACGTATGTGTGAGTGTGAGTGTGTGTGTGTGTGTGTGTATGTGTGTGTGTTGCATATACTCGCACTCGCTCGCAGTATAAAGAGTCGTCACCGTTGTCGTCGTTGTCTTTGTCGTTGTCGTTGTCGTTGTCTACATCCACAAGCAGTAAATAAAAAGCTCTTAAAAAGCGTCGTCATTGTCGAAATCATTGAGTCTCGTTGTCGTTGTCGTTGTCGCAGTCGTTATTGTTATTGTTGTTGTTGTCGTTGCTGTTGTGCGCGCTGAAAAAAGAGTAAGTACGAGTGAAAAATGTTGCTGCTGCTGCTGTTGTATGTTGTTGTAAAGGGAAAACTCATACTGTTTGTTGCAGCACACATAAAGGGAATATGAGATTGCTGCTGCTTCTGCTTATGATTGCTGCATGCAGCCAATTCGCTCACTCACTGCTACTCTTCTGCTCTTCGGTTCTGTTGCTATTTTGTGGCAACTGTGTGTTGTGTGTGTGTGTGTGGCGGCAATGCAGCAGCATCGGCCGCGACATCAGTTGCAGCGCATAAATATTGAGTATGAGAAGCTTTATGTTGCAAGCAACGCAACGCAACGCAACGCAACAAAAGTTGCAATCAGCTGCTAACTGCAATTGTAATTGCCGCATGTGCATTCTTGCTGTGGTGCGGGTACGGATGCGATGGCAGGTGTGTGAGTGCGTGGGTGGGTTGGTGGGTTGGTGGGTGGTTGAAGTTGTTTTTCTTTTTCTTGCAACCTTCTTTTTTGATTTACGAATTTTCTTCTTACGCATAATTTCTTTTTTTGAATTGTATTTTGCTTTGTGTGTGTGTGTGTGTGTGATATACACACTATGTATGTATATGTACCATATGTTTGTATGTATTTTTAGTGAATTAAATAAAAGAAAATGGAACTCTGGTTTGGGGAGAAATATCATTTTCTTAGGAGATTTTTAATATTTATATATTCAGCGTATAAGGAAAGATTCCTCTACGCGTATGTGTTGCTGTTGCTGTTGCTATTGCTGTTGCTATTGCTATTGTTGTTGTTGTTGTTGTTGTTGTTTTTATATGGAACAACCGGTTTACAGTTACATATTGTATATAATACATTTTATTCTCTAAGTGAAAGTGAGTACTAGAATATGTACGAGTAAATTTATTCAAACGCCATTTACTCTTTTCATTATCTGCCACATAAATAGTTTCATATCTCGGTCTCATGAATCTTACTTTTATTGACTTTTCTCAATCGAATTTACTGACCTACGACTTCGCTAATATACAAAGCGTTAAATGTTATGCCTTTCTAGAACTCGTAACATGTTTTGACACTTTTACCACAGCGCTTTCGCAACCATGTTTCAATAAGCAAAAGGCTAGCTTCTCTAGCCCAAGTATCTGCCCTAGCAATAACGAAATATGGTAATTCGGTCCAGACTTAATATTCATTCCATATTAATATTTACCAAATAGTTGAAGTTGAGTTACGCTTTTAATCTTGTTTGTATTTCTCTTTATGCAAAAAAATATTACTTATCAATATACAAAAAAAAAAAAAACCAAAGAAAGAAATCATAAGTACATAAAATAATCAATTTTTCGTTCTCATCTATTTTTTTTTTCGAAAAATCTTCCCCTTTATGTGTCTCACTTTTCCTTAGCGAAAACCCTCAACATGCAATATCTAACGTTTAGTGATAGTCAAATTTCTTGTTTCATTCCGCCGCGAATCCGGCGCAGAAAATATACGTCTTTCTATCTTTTAATGACACAACAGCCCGTGAAGGGCCTAGGCTGAGTTTTTCTCACCCACTCATGTTGTGCGTGTTATATTTGTACATGAATGGCAGGGAACAATAGTTTTATACCGAATCTGAACGGCGAAAAATACACACAGGTCTCGAAAATAGTGCTATCTGAAACACACACACAGTAAAATTTTGCGACGTTGTGAAGCTCTAAGAGAGCTCGTTACGTGAGATCTATCTCAGCTTATACTTATACCTACTGTTAGCTCCCACCTGATTCGTTGTATTTGCTTTTGGCTTCCATCTCTATTCTCTCCATTCATGTACAAACACCTATATAACACGCACAACATGAGTGAATGCGAAAAGCTTGGCCTTTGGCGCTACATGCGGTCATAGTCAACACTGATAAAACTGAAGTTCATTGTGGTAAAGGCATAACACTTGCCACAATGGATGTCTATGTCTTTATCGGTGTCCTGTGTGATTGCATTCCCTCTCTCATTCTCCCTCCTTCTTCTTCCTCCCACATATCAATCTTCCTTCGCTTCAACACAATGCTGTGTGATACAAGTGTTGAATGTATCATTAAACAAAAACAAAAATGAAACTGTGAAGGGCAACTGAAACTGGGTTGTTTTCCCCCCGGAAACACTTCGCAACGGTACTTTTCATTGGATATCTCTCTCATGATTGCTCGACTTTTTGTTTACTCACATACACTGGGAAAATTGCATTGAATTAAGATTTTTTATTAAGAAATACTCTTTATGAAATATTCTAGTATAAATGCTTCTCGAAAAAAAATTTCGTTGCACGTCCAATTTTCGCTGGGGTAACCAAGCAATTGCGTTTCTATAAAATCATTTTCAAAAAAATTAAAATTTTATTGTACAATTCTCACTGAACCTTCTCCCAGTGCATTTACATCAACTGAGAGGAAGTGAGTTGCTTTGAACGATCGGTGTGATGGCACGACAGCTATTATCGCTACATGTGAAAACAGGAGAGAGAAAAATGCGTCTATGGTCTGAAAGGCGCTGCTTTAAATTATCAGCTTTAAATGATAGATAATTCTAAAACGCTTATTAAAAGCTGACAAAAACTTTTTAAGAATTTTTTCAGTCGAAAAATTCGAAAACACACACAAGAAAGCATTCTCAGCATGTCATACACTGCGAAAATTGCATTGAATTATGATTTGTTATTAAAAAATATTCTTTATGATAAGATCACTAAAAAAAAAAAAAAACTTTTTAAGATTTTTTTCATGACAAAAATAGTGGGCCGATATAAAAAACGAATAATTTGAGAAGGTCAAAATTGATAGTATGATCAACTATTCTTTTGTTAAACTCCAACAAAAAACATCGAAACTCAGTGATCAATTGATCACAAATACAAGATGTTAACCTGTTTCTTATCTTGTATACTTAAGTATTAATTAATGATCGAGTTTTAGGTCTTTGAGATTTATGAATTCCAAACAAGCCATTCCAATGGATTCTATGATTTTTTAATTCTTTTTATGTTAATCAATGCAATTCCAATAATTCTATAAAAGTAAAGCATTGTGTTGGATAGGAAAGGAAAGGAAAGAAAGGTAAAAAAAAAACGATAAGAGTTTATGTGATTGCCGGGAATAGAACCCGAAACGTTAGAGGTTAAAATCCAGTGCTTTGAAACACGAACATCGAGGTAGCAGTGCACTACCTTTGAACTTGTCGAACAGTCATGAGAGTGATATCCCATGAACAGCGTCAATGCAAAGAGTTACCGGAAAAAAAACAAAAAAAAAACGGTCTCCCTTTACAGTTTCTCAGAGGTGGGAGCCAATAGCAAATACAGCAAATCATTGGTAATATAATGGGTATAAGTATTTATATGCTAGGTATTGTATAAATCTTCAAACTCCAACATCAGGAATACAAAGATGACTTATAAAAATGAATGAAATATTGTAGAAAAGTGGAAATGTACATATTGGGTCATGTAAAAAGTATCCGCGGATTTTCGTTACCATACAAGATGATGCTGGTACCCACAAATCGGTCAAGTGGTTGATGTTTAGTGACTCCTTTATCTGCTGACAGCTTGCGTCTCGAACTTGCCTTCCTCAAGTTTCAAAATTTCATCGGCGTTTTCAGTAAGACATTCAGTGCATCTTTAATATCGAAATTTCCGGAACTAATTCGAGTAAAACACTGCTGGGTTCGACCGTAAACCACACAAATTTTTTGTATATTTTTGCAGCGGTTTTACCTTTTCTGGTTTTACCTTTTCTATAGTCTGGTCATAAAGCATAACAATGCGTATTTCTTCAGATACTATTTCACTCATTTTCAAATCAATGTAACTTTTTACACTAGCAACGAATTATGGTAATTCGTGGGTCTTCACCCATAATGTAGCCTGAAATGCCATCTTTCAAACATGTGTTCGTTTGATATAGTCGGAGTAGTGTTGCCAGATTTGTGTATACCAACATTATCTTGTAACGAAAAACCGCTGATATTTTTTATATGACCCAATATTTTATAGATTATGTTTGCAAAAGAGAACCAATTTTAAATAAAGTACATTTAAGTGAAAATTTAAAAGGATCTAGAGATGGATGTATATCATCCATATCTTCAAAAGATTTCTACAAATATTTTATGATTAAGAGGTATAAATTATACCTATGAACCTATTTAAGATCAAAAGTACTGAACTTATGGAATGAAACAATCAAGAATTAAGCTTGCCAATTCTTTAGAATATTCTGCAATGAACTACCTATAGTGAATTTCCTGTATTTTGTACGCGTCCGGTTCGCTATTTCATGATATAAAAATTTTTGGAATATTGACTAATTTAGGCTAGGAAATAAGCAATGATTGATAAAAGCATTACTTGGAATTAAAATTTAAACTCTTTAAATCAGTAATGGGCAAAGAGCGTAGCGATCTTCTCTCTTTCAGTGTAGTGCATGAGATGCTCAAAAACCGTTGTGTTCGCAAGCTTGAGACGGCCACGGCCCTGCAATGCTTTAAATTGTAGCGAAATGCTATCTGAAACACACACAGTAAAATTTTGCGACGGTGTGAAGCTCTAAAAGAGCTCCTTACTACAGATTTATCTCAGCTTATACTTATACCTACTGTTAGCTCCCACCTGATTCGTTGTATTTGCGATCTTCTCTCTTTCAGTGTAGTGCATGAGATGCTCAAAAACCGTTATGTTCGCAAGCTTGAGACGGCCACGGCCCTGCAATGCTTTAAATGTAAGCGAAACGTTCAAGCGTGCTTATCAAATATTTCTATAAATTTTCTTAAGGAATTTCCTCAAAATTATTCAAAATTCAATGTGAAATCATAAAGAAGTCATTTACTTTTACTTTTAATGGCACAACAGCCCATGGAGGGCCTAGGCCGAGCTTTTTCACGTCATATCAAGATTAATATTACAATACTATTGCTCCTATCAATCTTCCTTCCAAATCAACGCATTCATAGGGGTAAACTCTTTGTGTTGAATCAAAAAAAAAAAAAAAATATTTATTATTGGACTTTTCTATAAAAATCACATGTCCCTTGTAGCCGCCCCTATTTCCCCATATTCATCGTTATCTTCCATTTTCATTCTTTTCGTAAATGTAACCTATTTTCGTGCGCCATCTGGTGATTGAAAATAATAAATGCCATTGTAGAAAACTTTAAACTTTATTACATTTCAAGCACATTATATTTTTTTTAATATCTAATTATGCATTCTTTTTTCTTTATTACAAAATTTTATAATGAAATTTTTATTTAAAAATTTATTATGAAATTTTTAAGCTAGAAAATTTCTAATCTAGAAATAAAATTGTGAATGCAAGAGTTGAAGAATATGGCGATATAAATTCCCCAAGAAATCGGGCCGAATAAATCTCTACACCTTTTCCTAAAGAGAATAACTTTATAAAAAAAAAAAAAAATAGTTGAAGAATTATTAGCACCTAACGACATACATACATAGGTAGTAACAATTCGTATTCAAGAATCCATCCGCAGGTTAAATCCCATGTCAAGTAAGCAGAACAAGTCGAATTTTATATGCATAGTGTAATAACTACGCTGTGGCGTAGTGGTAGTGCATTGGACTGCCACGCAGAGTGTCCGGGGTTCGATTCTCGGCACAGGCAAAATTAAAAATTCAAAAAGTAGAGAAAATTATTATTCTACACGGCGGCACCAGCGCTTGGCACTTGGCAGGCAATGGCAAACCTACAAGAGTAAAAATTGCCTATGAAAAGCTTTTCACTTCGCCGTTCGGATTCGGCATTAAACTGTAGGTCCCCTCCATTCATGTACAATTATCACACGCACAACATGAGTGGATGCGAAAAGCAAAAAGCTCGGCCTAGGCCCTCCATGGGCTGTTGTAGAGTAAAGTAAGTGTAATAATACTAATAAAAAAAAAATTATCGGCTGTGCCGACATTCTCTTCTTCCTCAACAATTTATGCCAAAATACAGCAAACCACCTTCGTCACTACTTAGTACAATATTCCCTAAGCAACAAAGTCTTGGCAAATGTTTGTACGTGGGCGTCACCGAACCCAGCCGCCAACCAGCAAAACGATTAAACTGCAAATCGCTTAAAAGCCTCAAACCTTTAACCTCAAATATTCGCAATTCGGAATTGTGCAATTTCGTGTTACAAATGAGCAATAATAAATTTATTTATTTTTCACCCAACAGAATTCAGCACATTGCTGAAACCGGAACGTTCGTTCGTCGATCATTCGTGTGCGAACGCCAGTGCAGCGTGCAACAATGTACGGGTTAGAAAGCTTCTTAGCGGTACACCCTATGAATGTTAAATGTTTCAAAAAAAAAAAAAAATAAATAAATAAAGAAACAAATAAACTTTATCGATTCTTTTAAATTTTATTTAAAAAAAAAACAAATTGTTTCGGATATGAAATTGAAACGTCTCCAATCTATGAACAAATTTGCTCTACTTATATTTAACTGAGATATAAATATATTTGTCCGAAGAAATAAATTAATTTTACCCTATATATGTTCCCCTATATAAAATTAAAGACCTACTTACTATTTATAATCCTATAAATTTTAAATTACTTAAATAGAATGGTACAAAATTCGAGAAGGTGAAAACTATTAGGACATTTTTCGGAACATCAGTGAAATTCGACCAAATTCTGAGTATGAGCAGCTTATAGGGGATTATTGTAGTACAAAGATTTACCACCAAGATCACTGATCAGGAAATTCGACCAAATTCTGAGTTTGAGCAGCTTATAGGCGATTATTGTAGTGCAAAGATTTACCACCAAGATCACTGATGAGGAAATTCGACCAAATTCTGAGTATAAGCAGCTATTGAATTAGAAGCTTCTTGACCTCCAATAGGTATTAAACCTTTTAATCCATTCCAAATCCCACTTCTTAATACTGCAATTTTATTGGCCTCGGGAGTAACAGTAACATGAGCACATCATAGATTAATAGAAGGAAATCATTCCCAAACAAAACTCAAGGCTTATTTTTTACAGTACTTTTAGGAATTTATTTTACAATATTACAAGCTTATGAATATATAGAAGCTCCTTTTACAATTGCAGATGCTGTTTATGGATCTACATTTTATATAGCAACAGGATTTCATGGAATTCATGTATTAATTGGAACAACTTTTCTTCTTGTCTGTCTAATTCGTCATGTAAATAATCATCATTTTGGATTTGAAGCAGCTGCGTGATATTGACATTTAGGGATATAGGGATATAGGGATTATTGTAGTACAAAGATTTACCACCAAGATCACTGATGAGAATCAATGGCTGGTTAGGAAACGATCATCTGATCGGTCGGTTCTATATACAGTGCACTCGCGTTAACGTGAACTAATTAAAAACAAGGGAGTTCACGTTAGTGAAAATGTTCGCGTTAGCGATTGTCGAATTTGAAGACGCAAAATAACTTCAAATTGCTTCAATTCAGGATCTTTACACATTTAAACGTAAAAGTATCTCATTATTGCCATTTGTAAGATATAAATTTTTGTTTTGTTTATTATATAAAATTCATAAAAAAAAACAAAACGAAATCAAAACAAATATTCATGGGACTGGAAGGTTGGCATCTTCTGTAATCACGCTTCTGTGAAGTCGGGTTGTGGTCCTTTGAATTTACTTTACTTTACTTTTAATGGCACAACAGCCCATAGAGGGCCTAGGCCGAGCTTTTTCGCATCCACTCATGTTGTGCGTGTTATATTTGTACATGAATGGAAGGGACCTACAGTTTAATGCCGAATCCGAACGGCGAAGTGAAAAGCTTTTCGTAGGCAATTTTTACTCTTGTAGGTTTGCCATTGCCTGCCAAGTGCCAAGAGGTGGTGCCGTGTAGAAACAATTATTTTTTCTACTTTTTGATTTTTTGATTTTGCCTGTGCCGAGATTCGAACCCCGGACACTCTGCTTAGCAGTCCAACACACTAACACTACACCACACAGCGAACATACCTATTAAATTGCGAATAAAAGTTCACATTAAATAAGTTGTCCATATATTAATAAATAAAAAAGTGTAGTGAACAAAAATGTTGTTCACGTTACTGAGCTTTCTAAGTTAGTTCACGTTACAGAGTAGTCAATGTAAAAAAAAAGCGTATTCACGTTAGACGGTGTTCACGTTAGACGGTGTTCACGTTAGACGGTGCTCACGTTACCGCGAGTGCACTGTTCATTGTTTTTCTTTTCTCTCTGGCAAACCTAACGTTCATTAAGCCTGTTTAATAACACACCAGATATAGCATCTCACTAGATGAACTGGGGAAAATTTGGAAAATAATTTTCGTATTTAAAAGCATTTAAGAAAAGAGTAATAATTTTTTGTGAGTCACTGTTATTTGTTAGATATTAGTAACGTTTTTGGATAGACTTAAGAAAAGTAGAGATGAGCGTACACTTTTCCCCTGTGTTGCGAACAAGTTTAATCAAAACTATTTGCCTAAAACTCATTTTCATTATTAATATACAAAATATTATTTGGTCGCTGTGGCGTAGTGGTAGTGTGTTGGGCTGCTACGCAGAATGTCCGGGGTTCGAATCTCGGCACAGGCAAAATCAAAAAGTAGAAAAAATAATTTTTCTACACGGCACCACCTCTTGGCAGGCAATGGCAAACCTACAAGAGTAAAAATTGCTATGAAAAGCTTTTCACTTCGCCGTTCGGATTCGGCATTAAACTGTAGGTCCCTTCCATTCATGTACAAATATAAAAAAAACGCACAACATGAGTGGATGCGAAAAAGCTCGGCCTAGGCCCTCCATGGGCTGTTGTGCCACTAAAAGTAAAGTAAGTAAGTAAATATTATTTGCTAAAATTTTGCAGGTTGAGTGATTGAAAATGTATTTAAAAATTATTTTCAAAAACGAAACTATTTAAATTACAAATCGTATAGAAATCTAAGACTTGTGTGGAGAATATTGGAAAGGCTGAATTCTCACTTCCAATCACACTTCTGGCAATCGCAGAAGAAAGTTTAATTTCTGAGAAACAATAACATTTATTTGTTAATTTTTCAATAAAAGTAATTCAACATGGATTAAAAATAAATATCCAAACTTATTTTAAACTAAGTAATTTTAAAGAAATTATTTTTATGTATTAAAAAACCTTAAGCCTTAAGCTTACTACTACCAACTCAATCGACACACGCAAACAAATTAAAATTTCAAGCGGAACTGAGAATAGACAAGGGCCTGGTTGTCATTTCATTTGAGCACTGATCACCGGCTGGCAGCAGAAAGTTTCAACTCGCAAAAAGTTATTTTTTGAGGAAATTTATGTAGAAGAAAAAACATTTCAGTGCACCGAAAAAAAGAAATTCTAAATTTTACCATCCAGGTTGTTGTTTATACAAATTTCACAATTTTTGAAAGTAGCAACAATGAAAATTCCAAAACACAAATTATTATAAATTAAAGTTAAATGATTGAGAATTCTCTTTTTTTTTTTTTTTTTTTCATATACAATCGTTACATTATTTTCAAACCTGATTAGTTCACAATTATAAACACTGCAAAGGAACTGATGCTGGACTGGTTTAATTTGAAAATATGCTCTAAAATATTTTTAAATTATTTAAAAAAACAATAAAAATATATGGCATATTTATATAAAAAAAAAGTGTAATTTTTCACTTCACACAAATTAAGAAGAAAACTAAACGTTCGTTTTTGATAAAATTTTCAATTAGAAATTTCAAAATTATATTTCCTCCACTATTTATTAATTTTATAATTTTATAATTTTTTTTTTTTTTTTTTATCAATATTAATTTCACAATGCAATTTCAATTTTACCAACGTGCGAATTTTGCGTGTAGAAAATTATTTGTTTTTTATTGGTATTTTATGTTTTTTTTTTTCCTCGGGGAAATGAAATAACAACCAAAAATTAATTCCCGAGAATTACACACTTTTGTTGTTTCTTTTGTTTTTGTTTTTTTTTTTTGGTTTTGGTTTTGCCTATTTTAAGATGCGTTTTGAATTTTGTGTTTATTTCTATGTAAATTTTGTTTATTTGTTTTCTACTTGGAGCGTGTGTGCAATTACGAAATGCTGCGAATGTTTCGAATTGCAAATTGTAGCGCGTTAATGCGGCAATGCGATTCATTCGCGTCTACGTGCGATGCTGTTGTGATCGACGTGCAAATCATAAGGCTACCATAATGACTTGAATCCATCTATTGGCATCCAGTTTACGTAGTTAACATCATCATCATAGTGGTCGTCATCAAGAGCAACAGCAAGAGCATCAGCAGCAACAGCAGCAGTTGCAGCAGCATCATCATCGACTACAGTAAAGTTGCCACAGTCGTAGGTGCTATTGTTGTTGTCGTTCTTGTTCTCTAGCATCCGTCGTAAGTTGGGACGTTGTTGGTTGTTGTCGGTTGTTGTTGATGATGGGCGCTTAATGTCCATGCAAAAAAAATTATTACGGAATTTACTATTACGCTCAACGCCTACCCACACTCCCCTTTCGCACTCTCACTCTCTCTCTCTCTCCCACTCTCTGAATTTACGCTTTTCCCTGCCGCAAAATTCGTAGTAGATTTATTTGTTTAGCCGCCAACTTTGCTCTGAAAGTTTCCGTAGGTGCGCACCCCAATGTGTTTTGTAGGTGTCTAATGTTGCTGGCGTTCGTGCCGATGTTGTTGTTGACAATGATGCTGCTGCTCCTGCTGCTGCTGCTGCTGCTGTTGCGTCTCTTGCTTGCTGTTGTTGATGAAGATGGCAGAGCTGCGCACGTGAAAAACGTAACGTAACGAATAAGTTAGGAAAAAATGCAGCAAAGAAAAAAAAAAGTCCACCAAAACATGATGAGGAAAAATTTGCGTTGCAATTCTTTCCTTTATTTTTTGGTTTTTTTTTTTGCGTTTTTAGATTTTTTGCTCACTACCAAATTCAATCGAATGCAAAGAAAAAAAACCAATGAAAAACGATATAACGACGGAAAAACATCGTTTCACTTCGTAATCGCACTTTGCTTCCTCTTTTATTTTTTTATTTTATTTTTTTTATTTTTATATTTTTTTTATTTTTATTTATGTATTATGTTTTCTTAAGGAATTTCAAAAATTTAAAAAAAAAAACTTGTGTTAGTTTTGTCGTCGTTTCTTTACTTTTGTGTTACTTTTTCTTGCTACTTTTCGAAATTTTTATCCGTTCTTCTGAGCCGAACCGTTGCAAGCGAAACTGAGTTGTGTTGTTTGAAGTTTTTAGTTTGTTTCACATATTCGAGAGATGGATGAGTGTGTGCTCATGTGTGTGTGTGTGTGTGTGTGTGTGTGTGTGTGAGCGTGCACGAGTGCATGTGTGTTGGCGTCCGTATGTTTGTGTATAAATTTTGTTCCTTCCGCTTGCCTTTTATACCATATATAATATGTACGTAAGTATATATCTTTATTTTTTTGTTTTTTGGGTTTATTTTTCAAATATTTCGTGTAGTTAGTTAATAGTAGATTCTCGATAGTAGAGTAGGGAATCGCTGCTGCTGATGACGACGGTCGGTCTTCATTTTCGAATGGCTGCGCGATGGGCAATGGCTGCTGCTGCTGCTGCTCGCACTACACACAGCACACGGGCGGCGCACGGAACAACGTCGCCTATATGATGCTGTTGTTGTTGTTGTTGTTGTTGTTGTTGCTGCTGTTAATGATGACGACGACAACAACAACGACGACGACGACTATGACCGAGAAAAAGAGTGTAGTAGTCACCAGAATAAGCAGCAGTAGTACTAGTAGTAGTAGTAGTAGTAGTAGAAGAAGAAGAATTTTAACGCAAAAAAAAAACGTACGACGAGGAGCAAACGAAACAACCGAATGAATGTACAAACTACTGACTGACTACAACGGCAACGACGACGACGAAACAAGCCAAACACACAAAAACGCAGTTGCTTCTACAACAAACAATGTAAAATATTGTCGCTGCCGCTACTGCTGCCATTGCTGCCTTTGCCTTTGGTTGCCTGCTATTGCTGCTGCGACCGAGACGGTGAGCGAAATTCAATTCACTCCACGTATACTACTTGTATCAGAACAGCAGAACACTCAACACACTCCATGCTACCAATACTACATCCACTACTACTACGCGATTACTAGTACTAACACTAAGTACGTGTACTCTCCTCCATGAGAGACTTCTCCTCCTAAACTAAGAACACACACACACACACACACACAAACTCACATACACGGCCACACTTAGAGGCACTCACTCGGGCACTCACTCAAACCGCTGCGTTTTCTTCTTCATCTCTAGTAGTAGACCTTTAAAATCTCTCCTTTGTAATCCACCTCTCTCACCAACACTACGTGCATTTCGCACACAAGAGCCCGTCTACTCATCCATTGAGCCTTTTTTGCATTCTGTCTATATCATTCATGCATAGGCACTTACACTCTTTCTCCTCTCCAAAAGTCGCAGTTACCTCTGTGGGAGAAAAGCGTATGTGTCGTCGCCAAAGAATAAATGAAAAAATACAACAACAACAACAACAACAAAAAGTATAAAACCCAACAGCACATTACCAACGTACATGCACACTCACTTTCGCATACACTTGCCTCCTATAAACTAATACCAACATACATATAGTGGGCACTTTACTTTCATCTCTGCATTTTTTCACATTTTCACTCATACTCTCTTAAAAGTATGCACATTTTACTGATTATCCTCTTGCGGCTTTATTCCCTCGCCCATTTACGTTCAACTGCACTACTCTTCTTTTGATATATGCATTCTCTTATGCACTGCGCTAATACTCAGGTTACCACTCTCACTCACCACTTGCCAACAATTACTCATGTGGCTTTTATTTTGCAAATTAGTTTGCGAATTTTATACTCTTACTCTCAAAGTTAATTTCAAATTGTACGAGTATGAGTGTGTGCGTGTGTGTTCGTTTCTGAAGAGATCCTCCTCATACTCATACTTTTTGTGAAGATACTTTTTGTTGCCATTGACATAACTAATTCATAATACAGCCTTAGACTCAATCAAATGTTGACAGGTTTCGGCAACATGCGTTAAAAATGTTTATAGCTCAATTTTAAAGGAAAACCTAACATTTGGACACAAATTCTTAGGTCAAATTATAAAATTGCTGTGCGTCACAAAATTACATTACAATATTTTTTTCAACCTGTTTTATGCCCTGCAATGCTGAGTTTTTGTTGCCGCAACATCATCAACAACATTTATCGAATTAATATTTATCATATGCGTTCACGAATATGTATATAATTACAACAGCAATAATAATTGTACAACAACAAAAAAGAGCATGCTCTTAAAAAATGATAAAGTTTGCTACTTACCAATTTTTTGTGTCTTACAATGTAGCAACATGCTGCTTATAAACTAAAATGTATATTTGCAAAGCTAAGCAGTCTCTTTAATTATTCGCTCACTCATACTCTCTCTTACTCACACAATGCCATGACATCATTTGCAAAATTGTGTGCAAATTTTCGCACTAATTCTCTTGCTAATATTTTTGCCAACTCTTTTTCGATTCTCCTATCTTTTTCGTATGCTGCCTCTCCACATACAATCACACAGACGCACACACACACCTGTTTGGCGCCTTTTCATCCAAAAATTCCCAATGCTCTTTAATGCGTGAGTTTGTTTTGACGACAAGTTTTGCTGTTGTGCTGTCAGTTGTGCAAAAGAGATCCAGTTCCGTCATTAGCAATTCACTCATTCACTCACAAAACGGCAGCTAGAAACATAAGGCTAAAGAGTGAAAGAAGAAACAGCAGCAACACCAGTAGAATTAGAATAGCAAAAGCAAATTGGCGAACAAAAAAAATGTTTGCGAATTAATAAAACCTAAACGGAAAAAGCGGAAAAAAATCTAAAAATTTTAAGAAACTTTGCCGACAACACTTGAAATAACCGAAAGAACAATTTAAGAAACAAGAACATTAGCATATGTTTGTGTTTCGTGCGACATTCAATTAATCACTTGCTTTGTTGCAAGAATACACATGTTTTTATTTTTTACCAATTTTTAGCTTTTTCTCGTTATTTATTGTTATTTATTGTTCTTCTTATTGGCATTTTCTCGACGTTATTGTATTTATGTATCATTTCAATGCTGCTGCATCTCCTTCACCTTTAGCCAATGCTAAAATGCATGCATGCGGAAATTACTTAGATGCACTCAAGCCCGTGAGGTACGCTCCGTGTCCATTGTACAAGCGAGAGAGAGCGAGAGTGTGTGTGAGAGAGGAAGTGCAGAGAGCGTTTGCAAATAAATGTTTAATTAGTTTTTGTTTGTTATAATTTTTGATTTTGTGTAATTTCCGATAAATTTCCTTAGAATATTTAAAGATCACAAACATTTTGCATAAGTAGAAATATTAAATTAAATCGAAGTTATACACAACAGTTCGTATGCTTTGTAATCAAATGTTGGGCGTGTGTGTTCCAGTATGTGCTCCATATGAGGGCGAGAGCATTACTTCGACTTTTGGGAGGACTGAAGGCTTGCTTATGCATGAAGTACCCTTATGGCTATGAAAGCTCTCTTTGCAATCCTTCACTGAGTAACAACTGGACTTCTGGTTAACCAACCAACGGCTGGCACACTGAGCGCCATATCCCGCTGATCCTAATCGTACCTGGGACATACCAACACTGTTATCTGAGACATGTCTGCACCTACAAATATAAACTATATTAGCCTTACTTCGAATCTAAACCACAAGTTTCCCATTCATATCCTCAGTAGAGTGGAATGGTTAAAGGATAAAGTGGTAACTGGAATTTCTACTGACAATCTATTTAGATGGTTCTAAGCTAGAGGAAAATTTTTACTGCGACATTTTTTCTAGCAAACTGGGCGTCTTTCAGGAAGTAATGAAAGGCTTTTAAGTGGTAACCCTGTTCGCCGGTTACTCTGATAACCCAATTCGCGTATGGCAAGCCTCGGTCACCGCTCACTAATGCGTTGGCAACTCTGACAATTTTTTTTTTTCTACAATTTAATTGAGCACAAGCTGCAATCAAGTAACTGACTGGAGTTTTCCTTACATCAAAGCTTGTTTTTGACTACCAATCCTCCCTCAACATCTTGCCGAGTCATTCATAAGTTCACTTGTACTGGGTACCTGATCGAGGCTGCCAATTTAGTCAATTTAACCCTCCTCCACCGTCGGTTTTTCTCTCTTACTTTCTTACTTACTTGGCACTACAAACGATGATCGGTCTTGACCGCCTCTCATGTTGCTCTCACGTCTATTAAATTGGCTGTTAAGCAAAACTACCTTGAGAAAGTAAAAATATCTATCGGATAGCAGAGCATACTTGTGGTACTTAGTACCAGACTTACTTGGACTACAATCGACATTAAACATACTGGGCTACTGGGCAACATTAGCAGAAACTCCATCAGCAGACGGGCTTCGGTGCTTACATGATGCTGCTGCAAGATAAGGCCTTCCATTCAAAGACGAGGATTGGCTCTAAGGAAGACGAGGAAACTTTCCTGCTCTTTTAGTATGACTGCCCATCTCTGGCTAGGAGGAGACTGTAATTCCTAGGCTTACTATTCTTCACTAGTCTATCCGAGCTATCATCCATAAATATTAAGGTCATAACCAGAATCATTAGCGAGTCGTTATGGTTCTCCACCCTGAATTTCAATGTCAAAGATGCACACAAAGATGCAGCACTGAAAGTTACTGAAAAAATCGATGAGAAAGTTGATGAAATTTTGCAACTGGTGGAGTAAGATCGACACGCAAGCTGTCAGCAGGTAGCGGAGTCACTAAACATTAACCACATGACAGATTTGTGGGTACACCAACCGTGGATACTTTTTATATGACCCAATAGAATCCAGCTACTCCAGCCTTAAACTGAATTCTATGTTGACGTAGCAGCACTGCAATAAATCCGTGTTCTCTGACCATCGCCCAACTCCGTTCCCCAAAATATTTGCATCTCAAAATTGTATTTCTGAAGCTGACAGTGAGTTCAAAATTGAGAAAATCTGGGTTAATTGAGACCAAAAATTGCTCACTTTTTAATTGAAAAAATTAATCAGGGATTACTAGCGGGTCTAGGTAGAGGAGGTTGTGGTAGACGAATGGAATTTAATTGTAACGATCATTTTGAAAAACATGGGAATTTAAGTATTCCCAAACTTTTATCACCGGTCGTTCTTATATAATACTCAGAGTATTTGCAGAATGTTGGACGGGGAATTTTGATTCAGACCCATTAATGAGTCAGACTTATGAAAATACATGAAGTTGTTGGTAGTGTTAGTCTTTTCAGCCCCTACCTGTCTGCTCTAATCGTAAGAACCTGGCGTTAAATCTTTGTGGGGGGAAAGATATCTAAAACTTACAATTCTTCATTCTCCTTGTCAATGACCACTGCTGCTGAGAGAATTTCTGAGTAGCTCCTACCTAGCTCCTACAATCTTCAGTTTTGTACGAGCATTTTCTACAAGGTTGATATCCAATTGGCTTAACTTTAACTGAAAACTTATCAATCATCTCAGCTCAAAGTTTGGTGCTATTGCAAAAGATCGTGTAAAACTCAAGCGGGACTGAATAAACCACTTGATTATGCATAAGTAACGTAGCGTATCGTAAGGTTGCCAAATGTCAAGTAACGTATAGTATCGTAATATGAGCAGTGAGCACAAGTGATTACCGAAATCGTAACGTAGAGTAGAATTCTACCTTCAACACATTAAGTTACGCTACCTTACGTTACGCTAAGTAGACATAATCAAGTCTTAACAATAATGGCATGCCCATTGTGTCTACCCTCAGCATCGAGCAAGTTGCGTAGGGGGCGTTTTAGGTCTTTTCATTCAAGTTTTCAAGTTTTATTTTTAATTTAGTATCTTTGATCATGATGCGTGAGATATTTATCGGATACGTTTAAGTTTGGAAATTTTGTCTTACAATCAAGCTTAATATCTTAGCTCATAGAATGTTTAATAGGACGTACTTTTCCATAAGTATAAAAAATACCAGCTTCCGGATGTGAAAACACGGTCTTGGCGAGCAACGGTCAATGGTCGATCTATATTCAGAACTAAACCCACGCAAATGAAAATCCACCTTCCAATCAACACAATGCTCTGCATTCATAGCGGCACACCCTGTGTGCTGACTGTATTAAAAATTAAAAAAAAAAATTCCAGACTTTGGAAAAGCTCTGCATTAAAAAAATTATCTCCACGCATTATTAATAAAAAAAAAAAAAAAGAGTGATTGTTTCCTTTAATCTCTATGTCAATTTTCCAGAGACATTTTCCCTCGTCCTCTAAATATGTTTTCTCAATTTTACAGGGTGTTATCACATAGTCAAAAATCAAATTAAAAATAATTTCACATAAGTAAAGAGAAAACAAAAGTTTTGAAAAGGATAAAAAATAGAAAAAATTTCCCACGAAATCAAGCTCTAATGTTGCCAAACGAATCAACCTAACCAACCGAACCACCCTGCCCCACTCGCAATTGCCATCACCTCATCATCGTCAAACGCCAAAATCAATTGCTATGGTATGCTGGCGGGCAGGGGAAGGCAGCCAGGCAGGCAGGCAGCACAGTGTACTCGTACTTAAGAGGGGAGAAAACGAGAGAAAGCTGTAGTAGACACATGAACCCAAACGCACACACGCTCTCAAATGCTCACTCATACACACACACACACACACACACACACACACACATACACACATACATATCTCCAGCTATGCATGAGTACTGCAAATTCTGCTGCTGTCGTTTTATTTTATTTTGTTTTGAATTTTCATCGGTTTTTGTTTTTATTTGAAATTTCGTTGTTTGCTCAATAAAATCGAAATGTGCCTGTCTACGAAAATGTGCACCCACCCCCGCTCGGTGCCACTATGATACTTTACTTTGCCCACACACACACACACACACACGCACACTGCCTGTACTGAACTGCAATGAATGTGTTCATCCTCCCCCGCCATTCTCCTCCTCCCTTGCAACTCTCCATTGCCTACTTTTTGCAGGCTTCTTTTGACTCGTTTAACTTTCCAACAAAAGCAACATTTACCGTATGCCTTCCTTCCTTTTCTCCATCGCTTTCGGGCTCGTATTTTTTGCGCCCGCTTCCTCCTCCTCGCCCTTGCCCTCGTCGTCCTTTTTGTTGGCCGCTTGCGTTGCCAAGGGTTTCCTTTGTTGTGTACAGTAACGCACACGCCGGTACACCGCGCCGCCTCCTTTCCATCCCAATGCTCATTTTCGTCCTTTTTGCTCGATTTTATATGTGCCTAATGACTAAAGTTGCATTTATGTTTGCTTTTGTTTTTATATTTTGTTTTTTTACTTTCTTTTCGTTTGATTTTTACTAAATTTCGTATTTAACATTTTTGTCGTTTTTTTGTTTTGCTCGTTTTGTTCGTTGCGTTTTCAGTTGTTGTGTTTTGTTTATGTTTGATTGTCGTTTGCGTTGTGCAGCGGTGCTGTTGGGGAAAAAGCGCATGAGAGGCAACAGCGAGCGAACTTTTGCGAAGTGAAGAGTTGTATTATACCAGCAGTCAGACAAAGAGAGAGAGAGAGAGAGAGAGAGAGAGAGAAAGAGTGGAAGAGCTAAATCAACTTGCTGCTGATTTTCGCGCTTTAATCGTTCACACATATCCTTTATCAACATGTTGCCATCATGTTTATATACAAATATATGCATGTGTGCGTGTGTCCCAATGTTGCCAGACGTTTTCTGCATTCTCGTGTGTGCGTGCGCCCTCTTTACTCTTTACTCGTGACTTGGCAAACGCGTGACTCTTACAGGAGACATGCTCCTCTTCTACGCGAGCTCTCATTCTTCTGCTCCTTTTTCTACGACAATTTACTCGCTGTGCAGCTCACAGCTTTTGAGTGTGAATGTTTTCTACTTAAAACTTACTCATTATTATTTTTAGTATATATTTTTATGTATTTGTGCAGCAGAAATTATTATTATTGTATTTTATCATAATCAGTGGCAGTGCGTATATGATTTCGTTGCGTTTCTTTCTTTCTTTTTCCTAATTTTTTTTTTTTTTTTTTTGCCATTCACTTTGAGTTTTTCTTGGTTTGCTCTCAAAGTTTATTTTCTTTTATGCCTTTCTTGACTTCTTTCCTGTTTGCTATTTTACCTTTTATTTATTTTACTCATTTATTTGACAAAAGCGAAATTTAAGGATGAGTGTCCTCGTAAAAATGTTAATGAACTCAATTTTTTGTTTTGGTTTTGGTTATGGTTTTGTGAATTCTTGTTTTCTTTTGTGTGTGGCGTTTAAGGATTTTTTGTTGCCTCAAAAATTCTAGTGCTTTGTGGTATAATGATTTGGAGAAATTAAATCATTCTTTAAGTTTTACATTTACATAAATACAAAGTGCATACATAACATAAAAAAAATAAATCTAACTTTAAAGCTTTGAATATTTAATTATAACGGCTGATCTAAGTTCAATTCATAGTTGCGAAAGTTCTACAAAATATTTATAAGAAATGGAAATGAGGCAGTGCCTATAAATGTATTAATTTACTCACTCACTTTCAAGAAAGACTTCTCGAAGGATATTTTTACATATCTCAATGATTAGTGTATCTAAAACATTCTAAGACGAGGTAAAAGGGATTTTGAAAATTTTAATACTTTTAATGTTAATTCAATACAAAATATGTCAGTTTGACATTTTTTACCGTAAAATTCAAGTTTATCTTTTTACATCGAAAATGACATAGTAAAAAGAAGCGAAATACTTCAGATTTGAATTTCAGCTGATCTTTGAACTGAACTGATATAGTTGCTACCAAATAAAAGAAATGATGTCAAGTCACTATTCTTCTTCAGTTTTCATGGCGAAAGTTTTACAATGCCATTTCACGTTCACTCTTTCAACACTTAAAGTTCTCATGGCGACACTGAGCTAAATAGTCGATGTGAACTTTCCTCCATATGCTCATCATCTCTGTAGCTCTTGCAAGATATATATATGTATATATATATATATATATGTACGAGGTGTGATCAAAAAATAACCGTTATTTTCAAATTTCGTGAGTTACGTATTTTCGATTTTCGCATTTTTTTTCTGTTATGTTGGTACACATGTCTGTTATACTATATATGTTGGCAATACCAACCATTTTGGATTGTCAGTTTGTTTTTGACAGATAAAAAGGTTAGTCGTGTTTTGGTGTGCTCTTCGATTTTTTACTATTCGAAAAAATGGATCAAACATAACAATTACACCCATAAAATAATTTAATACAAATTCAGTATTCAGTTTTGTGTAAAAAATGAAATTAAATGCGCAAGGACATTTGAAATGTTGACTGTGGCCTTTGGCCTTTGGCGAGTCTACTATGAGCAGAATACAAGTTCAATTGTGGTACAACCGGTTTAAGGAAGGCCGAGAAGATGTCAATGACAATGCTAGTCATGGTCGCCCGAGCACGTCAACAACCGATGAAAACATTGACGCAGTGAAGAAAATGATTTTGGATAATCGTCGAATCGTCGAATCACTATCAGAGAGGTTGCTGATGATGTTGGCATATCGTTCGACTCATGCCAATCAATTTTTACGGATGTTTTAGGCATGAAACGTGCGGCAGCAAAGATTGTTCCAAAATTGCTAAATTTTGAGCAAAGACAACGTCGCTTGTGCGTAAGTTTTTGGCCAAAAACAAAACCGTTATCATGCCTCAACCACCGTATTCACCGGACTTGGCCCCCGCTGACTTTTTCCTCTTCCCAAAACTGAAGACACCGATGAAAGGAAAGCGTTTTGCTACGATTCAGGAGATAAAAGAAAAATCGAAACACGAGCTGTTGGCGATACCAAAAAGCGCGTTTCAGAAGTGTTTCGAGGATTGGAAAAAACGCTGGCATAAGAGTGTTATATCTGAGGGGGATTACTTTGAAGGGAACAAGATAGTTGTTGATGAATAAATAAATACTTTTTGAAAAAATAAATATAAAAGAAAATAACGGTTATTTTTTTATCATACCTCGTATATATATTTTTTTGTTGATGCATTCAACACACAGGGTGTACCCCTATGAACGCTTGGCATTGTGTTGATTTGGAAGGAATATTGATAGGTGGGAGGAAGAGGAAGAAGAAGGGAGGTAATTACCATCAGTGGTAGATCTGGAATTTGGTTATTGCGGAGCTGATTTTGCTTGATAAGTATTAGATTAATTGTGAGACCAACCTTTTGGTCTTGGCCAAAACTAAGAAAAAAAAAAATTTTTTTTTTTAAATTCTACCATAATTCAAAGAAAAATTCGAGCAAAATGAAAACCTTCAATTAAAAAATCATATCAAAAAAGTTCAAAAGCAAAAGTCCTCCAATTAAATTAAAATTCAGTCCGAAATTTAAGCTAAAATTTAGATAAAATTCAAGTCAAATTTTTTAAAGTAAAAATCCGGCCGTAACTTATGCTAAGAGAAGATTCAAATTCAAATCAAAATTCACCCCAAAATTCAGCCCACAACTCAGTTCAAAAACCCAAATTCCGATATAACAAAAAGTTAAGAGCAAATCTCAAAATAAAAAGTTATAGGCGTTCACACATTTCTAGGAGGAGCCGCAGCCCTCATAGGCCGCCACTGCCTACCAGATTCAGTGCTGATGATAGAGCGCACTCTATGTGCACCTTTCCATATTCGATTTTTGGAGCACAGTGTGAACGTCTTCACGGTGCTTCGAGGTACTAAAGTGTGGGGGGGTAGGGGTTGAGGTTTGAGGGTAGAGCAGCATTAGATAGATACCACTACTGCTTTCTTCACCACAAATATATTACATAATTTTAAATGATATCCTCAAACAAGTTCAGCACTGACCCATCAGATTGATAGATCTGATGGGTGTCTGCTTGGAAATCTCTCAGCTGTTATCTTATCTGCTCAGGTGAAATGTAATGCCTATGTGATTAAGGAATATGGTCCTGCCTGGAGTACGCGCTGGTATTTCATTCTTGCACCAAAGACTCCTGCAGCGGTGTTCTTTGCAGTGGTGTACATAGAATTTTGGAATCGGGGGCCAAGGGGTATTTTAACAAAGTGATTCAATCTCATACAGCGACTGGGCAAAAGTCTTAAGAGTTCCCAGATCTTTATGAAATTTTACATACCAATTAACTGCTACTGCTTTATCATTATATTGGAACGCGGATTCTAGAAGAAAAACAAAAGAGCCAGAGTTGGGGATCTAAAGTAATTGAGCAGTTAAGTAGAGACTTAAAGGCTGAATTCCCGGAAATGAAAGGTTTTAGCACGAGAAACTTGAAATATATGCGTCAATTTGCAGTGGAGTATGTAATATTTATTGCAGCTTTTACATTTTAGGCTTGAATTGACCCAGCTACAACCGCCGAACTCATAAACATATTTTAAACAAATTTAGTTTTGTTTAATGGAGCCGACTTTTATTCATTTAAAAGTTAACCATTTCTTTTATATGTAAGTATAAAAATTCTTCAGAATTCTCCATTTTAAAAAGGCAGAAGGTATTGAAATATATTTTCCCCTGTCTCAACCCCCCCCCCTCCCCCTTTCCCACATCCCCTGCCAACGCCCCTGCTTCTTTGTGATTTTGTCTAGATATTCACCGCTGACCTCGGTCCTTGATGGCAGTTGTTGGATGAAGTTTTTTGGCTGATTACTTTATTTCTACTTTTATTGGTTTAACCCATTTAAGCTCCTAGTAAATTCTATGATTACCAAAAAAAATATGCCGGATTTATGTGCCTAACTTTCGAACTTATTTTGTTTTAAGTCAAAAGCTTAACAGATTATTATTTTCTTTCTAAAATTTTTGAATTTAATAGCTTTTGTTAATTAAAACCGCCTCTCACCTTCTAGGCTAGGCATTGATTCCAACAGAGACGTGCAAGTAGCCTGGGGTTTGGAGTACCACGCTCTTTACATGCTTTGCCACAATTCGTCTTTGTTTTTAGCTCTGGTACTGCCAATCTTCTCTTTGACAATATTCCACAAGTTCTCGATTGGATTAAGGTCAGGAGATTGTGAAGGCCAGGAAAATAACGGAAAATCCATTATGGGAAAACCAATCTCGCGCAAGGATTGATGTGTGCTTTGGGTCGCTATCCTGTTGTATTTGCCATTTCAGGGTCATTTCCCATTCAGCATTAGGAAACATCACCTCTTGAAGGATGTTTACGTAAAGAAATCTGTCCGTCGTTTCTTTTATCCAATACAGAGGGCCCACACCATACCAAGAGAAGCATCCCCATACCATGAAGCTTCCAACTCCGTGCTTAAACGTCTTCCTAGTATATTTTCGGCTCAATTCTGCATTTTTCGGGCGTCTAACCCAACGTTTGTAATCACTTCCAACAAGATTGACCTTGCTTTCGTCTGTCCATAATACGTGAGGCCATTTTTTTGCATTAATTGAACCATTCAATGTGCACTTCAGCGAACTCTATGGGTCACTTTCGATGTCTTTGTGTCAACATTGGTACTTTTCGTGGTGTTTTCCCATACAGTTTTTTTTCCACCAAACGTCTCCTTACTGATCGAGCACAAATTTGAACCCCTGTCTCCCCGCTAATTGCGGCAGCTGCCTTAAATGGATCGCGTGCCGCCAAAATTTGTATGCGATTGTCATCTGCGGGGCCTACCTCACTTGCAATGAAATTTTTTAGGTAATACAGATTGGTAGACAAATGTCGAGGATCTGCTAAAAGTTTTAGCTATTTGGCGGATGCTTTGTCCCTCAATTCGCAGTTTTTTCACTAAAAAGTAAAAAAAAAGTGTAAGTTGTTGTTGTTGTATTGTCCGACACTGTACTTTACTTACTTACTTAGCTGGCTCTACAACCGATGATCGGTCTTGGCCGCCTCTATCAAGCTTTGCCAGTCGCCTCTGACCGATGAACAATTACGATTTTCCCCATAAGAAAAAAAATTAAAAGGAGTTAAAATAAAAGTTTTGTTATGAATGTAGACGACGCCACATTGATTTGGTAGCCATTAAATAAATTTATAAAATATGCGTAAAGAAGGAAAATCATTTAGTGTTTTCACTTGAACTTTGACTATAGTTCACAACAAAACAAAAAAAACAAAGAAAACCATTAACCCAAAACTAACCAAAGCGCAATTCTATGTATAAAATTCATAGAAGCAAACAAAAAGTAGTCAAGAAAATGGAGTAAACTAAACGTAGTGAAAATTTATTTATAGTAAGAAAGAGAAAGAAAAAAAAGGAATACAAATTAACTACTTATTCGAAGTATGTAGGTATGGATAAAAAAGAAGCGTATTTTGCGTGACGTAATTATGTATTACAGCAATGACAGAGCAAGGGAACATATACATACCATATGTATGTAAAGAGGTAGTCAAAAAAAATGTGTAGAAAGGGGCTGAGCAAACGTAAATACAAATGCATTAAAATATATACTTAAGAAACAAAGAATTCTCGTTTACATAAAGTAGAAAGAGTACCAGCAGCTATTTACACACATACAATGAGAAAGAAATGCAATTGTAAATAATGTGCAAGTGAGAGAGAATGTGTAAAGCATTAAAGAGAAACCCATAAAAAGAGCATTGAATTACAATTACTCACAGAGAGAGAGAGTGAGAGTTGCATTTGCAATTGCATAAATTATAAAAGAGAACGTAAGTAAACAAAATATAATTATGTATGTACATACATATATAAGAAACATTGATGTAGAAGAGCGCGCATGCACCGTTCAGTGAAATACCAATTACACTAAAAAAATGTAACTAAACCATTGAAATTGTTTTCAAGTGCAATTAAAAATAAATGAAACTTATAATAATTAAGCGGGAAAAGTTAATTAAAACGAATGCATTAAATTGCTGCATTGAATTCAAAATGCCGGCTAATCAAATGCACTTATGTCAATATATATGTTTCTCTCTCTCGTGCTTCACTTGCGCTCGCTCTTTATTTGCATTGTACGCTCACTCAACAACACAAACACGCTTTACAGTTTACACACTTTCAATTTACACACGCATACAATGCACATAACAAAAAGTGGGCTGGGTCTATTGCGCCCGGCCTAAAACCATTTCAATTGTAAGCATGGGGTATATACTTATATACTCGTACATGCATGTATGCCATTCATACAGCGCACATATATACACACACACACACACACTCACACACTCACTCACATTGACGAAGAGAGAATGCACTTTTCGTTGTTGTTGTTGTTGTTGTTGCTTTTGTTGTTATTGTTGTTATTTCCCTCTTCATTTTCAGCCTATGTGTTGTTTGTAGCGTTAATGTATGTGTGGTTGTTGTTGCCTTTGTTGTTATTATTTACACACATGCGAAATGCGCTTACATTGCGTTCGTTTATATAAGCTAGAGTGAGAGAGAGAGAGACAGAGAGAGAGAGAGAGAGCGAACATATATGTATGTAGTGAAGAGTAGATGTTCCTACAGCACTGAATGTAAAGCACTGAAATGCATTATGAAGTTGATGTTGTTATTTTTTGTTGTTGGTTTTTGCTGTTTTGTTCATGAGTGGGAGCGGGAAACGCACATGTGTAAATATATTTCTACAAATACATAACAATATACGTGAGTGTCCAATCTGTTTTGTCCATTTGTCCATCATTACAATTTTTCTTCTTCGTTTTTCTTTTTGGGGGAAACAGACATAAAGTAATAAGTAAAAAAATTTGTTTTTTCATAGGATTTCAAATTAAGATTGTCAGCCAGCAATAACATACCAGGTTGGGTGGGTAGAAATGTTGTAAAGAAGTTACAAGTAGCCTTAACAAATCGATAGATTCTCGTCTAATTGCATCGGTTAAATAAATCAATTCGTATTATTCGGTTTTCTTAGGAAACTATTTGACATGAGAATTTCGAATAGGGACAATATTGAAAAAAATGAACATCGGTTGATTATCCTGTATGTAAACATTTCGCAATAATAAAATCGAATTCCAAGTAAGTAAGGTTTACTTTTGGATAGCGTTACCATAACTGACGACTGCACACAGAGCACTTCCGAAAATCAAAAAGAGGACATAAAGAGGACAAAATGAAATTAGTCCAGAAAACAAATTCTTATACAAATACATAGTATGTACATATGTATATGCACATTAAAGGAGCGAAAAAAATTAGAAAAAATTAAAAACTAAAAAATAAAGAGTGAACCAGAATTTTTACGGAGACATTAAAAACCAACCAATTCACTACAATAAATTCCGATTTCACTCAAATAAAGTTCAGTTTATTAATCATTTTTTAAACTATAATTCACAAAAAAATTTATTCAAATATTATTAGTGGTTGCAAATTGTTTAAAATTTTTCTTAATGTTCTTAGTTAGAGACTGGACAGTATGTTCGGTACCTACTGAATAGGCGTGATTCCATCGATTTCAGAATTCTACATAATTTTTGTAAATTTTCTTTGTTTTTCTTAGGGTTTGCTGCATTACAGCCTAATATCTTTCAATATGCCAAAGATCCAGGCAGTTATGATGATTTGTCTCTTTTGGGACCAATGTTACATTATTTTCCTTATACCATTCCATAGTTAACCTGAAGTAATGAGTTGTGGCTAGGTCTGGCCAAAAGAAAACAGTTCCTTTGTGCTGTCCCATAAATATTAGAAGGCGTGCTTCTATATAAATTCTTGAGTTAATTGTTTCTGCCTCGCTCCGTAGACCGCAGGTACAAATTGGCTTACCAAACCATGAAGCGTTTTGGGAATTTGGTATATTTTACTTCAGAGTATTTTCTGGGTTATGCATCCCCATTCTTTTTGTTGTGAAATAGGTATTCCCAGGCAAGTGGTTGAAGTCCGCCTTACACTTACAGTAGGTCTCATTAGCGAGAATCACGCATTCGAATTTGGTTAGGTAATTGTCATACAGGTTTCGAGCACACGTCTACTCTATTCTTTCCTTTGCTTCCGACCGTTCAGGTACTTTCTGCTGTTAGGTCCTTGCCTTCGGTCCTTCTGCTGTTAGGTCCTTAATCCTTGAGCACGCGTCTTCTCTATTCTTTCCTTTGCTTCCGACCGTTCAGGTACTTTCTGCTGTTCTTAGGTCCTTAATCCTTGACTTCACTTATATTGCATTACAGTTGATTGCGATGTACCAGCTGTAGCTGCTACGTCACGAGTCGACCTCGTGGGATTAGCCCGATATGTACTAACAACCTTTTTCAGCGTTTCTAGGTTATTTGAAACCTTTTTTCTGCCTGTGCCTTCGGTTCTGCAGATGGAGTTTCCCGCGTTGTAGTTGTTTATGATGTTATAAACCGTCGCTCAACTCGCTGGGCTTTCCCTTGCAATGCTTAGGCTAGACTTCGTCTTATCAGTCAAGTAAATGTTCAGTATTAATTTGCGGCACTTCTTCTTGGCTCGACATGTTGACTTAAGTAGATCCAAGATGAAAATGACTAATATAAAAAAAAAAATACCACTATTTTTATACATTTTCACTTGAAGATAACCGGGTGCCTAACTCGTGACAATTGCGTGTAATGAATACGTAAAAATAGATGCAAAAACATGAAGGCCGTCGAAACACAAAAAAATGCTTCCAGAAAATATTGTTAATACAGTCGTATCTGGGTATAGTGAACACCCGATATACATACATACTTACTTAGTAAACACTTTGATATAGTGAACACCTAAATTTTTACATGGAGCACTTTAAATAGTGAACAAAATTTTGAAAGCAATTTCAAGAAGAAAACAAAAAAGGTTCAGAAACGAAAGCAAAAGCGTAATTTGTATGTAGTATAAGTATTTAAAAGTTTCTGAATGCAAAAAAATTGTTAGTGCGTTCAAGTCTTCGGGGAAGCAACAGAGCCAAATCAACACGAATATGAAGACTGAAGAAATGATGTTCCTTTGTGCTTACGTCGACAAGAAATATTGGAGGAAAAATATAGTAAAAGTCCTTGGCATACAGAGTTTACTGCCACTTGTTATCCCGGAGGTAATTTGATTGACCTTTGTTTTCGTCTACTTGCTCAGTTAGTTGTTACTATATTGATTTTAGGAAACTTACACTGAAATCGATATTGAAAAATGAAATGCAATCGAAGACGACGAACCGATTCATTTCGAGAAAGATGCCGAGAATATTGCAGAATCTGATGAAAAAGCCTGTAAAAGCTACTGAAGCTATTGAAAGTTTCGACAAAGCTATCGCATGGGCTGAGGCCAACACTACTGATTATGCTGGCATACTAGCACTGCGAAGTATACGCGAAAAATCGGTTCAAAAGGCAATATCTGAAAGCAAGAAGCAAACATTCGCGAATACTAAGTATCATTAAGAGTACATTTCTATTTTCCTTAAAATTTATTCTAATGATATCTTGCAATGAATGTAAAGAATGCATTAACCCATTAGTTCCTTTCCTTATGGGCCTTTTTGCAAACAAAATTTAGACTTGCATAATTTTATTTCGGAATTCTTTAAAAATACAAAAAATACAAAAATATTTTATTTTTGAGAAATTATTTTTATTATACAGTGTTTTTTCTTTATATTTCTCCATTTTCAATAGGGTTTATAAAAGTTTTGTCAATTTGGTTTGGTAGTCTCTCAAATATCGATATACATACACTTTCCCGCCAATATGAACTAAATCCATCTGGGCCGTCCGAATTCCAATATTTTTATCTGGAAAAAAATACCTTCAATGAAAGTTGCAATAAATAAAGAGTGTTTTTTCTAGAAGTGTGGTTTTCAAACTGGCAATACTTTTTTCGGAGTTAGTCTTTTTGACAGCTGTCACTTGATATATGCTCAGTTAGGTTTGCCATTTCATAATGAATAGACTTACGCCTGAACAATGTTTGCAAAATTATTGAAATTTATTATCAAGATTCGTGCTCTGTCAAAAATGTGTGTTAACGCAAAATTGTCTTCAGCGACGATGTTCATTTTTGGCTCAATGTATTCGTGAATAAGCAGAATTGCCGTTTTTGGAGTGAAGACCAGCCAGAGGCAATTCAGCAGCTACCAATGCATCAAAGACGATGAAGGCCGCAATGTTATGGTCAATGGAGATAGGTACCGTTCGATGATAACACGCTTTTTTTTGACGAAAATGCAAACATATGGTTCCAACAGAACGGTGCCACATGTCACGTTGCACGCGAAACCATGCATCAATTGAGAGACGAATTTGGTGAGCAGTTAATCTCAAGTTTTGGTGCCACCAAGATCGTGTGATTTGACACCGTTAGACTATTTTTTGTGGAGCTATGTTAAGTCTCTTCTCTATAGGGATCAGCCAAATACGATTACTGCTTTGAATTTGAAATACGATTGAAGTTTGTAAGCGTCATTGGTGAGATTCCAGCCGAAATGTTTGAAAAATGTGCCAAAATTTTACCTTCAGAATGGACCACTTGAAGTGTAGCCCCGGACAATATTTGAGTGAAATTATCTTTAAAAAGTAAATGGCAGGAATTGATTTATCGATCCAAATAAAAATTTCATTCACTTTTGTAAAATTTCTGTGTTTCTTTTTATTTTCAAAAACTAAACTCTTATAAAAATCACCCTTTAGTGTTGTTAAAAAAAAAAAAAAACAACTTGCAGATGACCAGTCTACTGGCCATGTTTTCCTCTGCAAATTGTAGCCGTGCTGCCTTATGACAGATGAGTATGAGTGTGGAGCACTCATCATTTTCGTTTGACAAATATTTGGGTTTCTTTTTAAAGTTCTCTTGACTATCGATTTTAACCACGACTGTTGAGAAAATTACAGTTAACTTGCTGCAACTGACAATTGAATTGCTTTCAATATTTTTCTTTTATCCATATCCTCCAGCTTCCTTTTTCTTTCCGGCTCTCTTTACTTTCTCACTTAGCTGCCACTACAACCGATGACCGGTATTGGCCGCCTTTATAAAGCTTCGCCAGTCGCCTCGACCATCGAAGCCGCTAGATTTTTATACGCTTGACTATGTCAGTGTCGGCGTACAGCTCATACAGCTCATCGTTCCATCTTATTCGATACACGTCGTCCACGCACACTGGACCGTAGATCTTACGGAGTATCTTCCTCTCGAACGCTCCTAACAGCCTCTCATCATTGATGGTCAATGTCTACGTCTCTGCGCCATACATTAGGACGGGAAGAATGAGGGACTTATAGAGCGTTATTTTCGTCGGTCGAGAAATTAACGGTCTATAATTCCCTCTCTTTTTTTGTCCATATTCATCCGCATTAGCCAGGAAATCGTGGACCCACCGCTGAGATCGATTGATTTTCCGTGAGATTGCGCTAATTGCTAAATCTTTCGATTCAAACGGCCAAATTAAATTAGCGAAAAACTATTTGTTTAAAGTATGAACGCAATGGCTGCAACAGCGTCAATGCATCATTGTAAGATGGCAAATGTCATTTTGTTTTGCGACTGGGAAGCATTGAACGCGGCAACGAAAATATTGCTTTAATTTCTATTCTTCAAATTTTCCCCACTTTATTTATTTTATACCGATAAAAAAACAATAATTTTTAGTAAAATTCACTTCAATAATTTATTTATTTTTGTTATCAGCAAAATGAAAAAATAGCAACGCCCATCTTTAAAGTGGATAGTTTAGTTTTAAATGTTTTTTCAACTCAGGATTTCGATATGTGACCAAGTTTTCGATTTTTCGGACTATTTTTAAAAATTTGCATTTTTTTTAAACGAAAATTAAATTATTTGTATTTCTATTTTATAAAAGATGATTAAATTACTTTTAATTTAAGTAATAGTTTATTTCTTGGTTCCATTCCTGTCAAAAGTTATAGAGATACAAAGTAGATTTTACAAATTTTTACCAGTTAATAATAAATTACCTGTTACCACAAAAAAAAAATGTACAAAATTTCAATTCTGAATCTCTAGACAGATGGCATTTTCGGATTCAGCCGGATTCCATACACATTGACGACAGCAACTACACAAACACATGACTACAAATTGCCGTTGGCTTCAACTGTCGCCGTATAGTCAGCCCTACTTGATCACAATGAAAGCGACAGCAGCAGCACAGACGCAGGCCGTTATCTTTACTCTCTCTCTCTCTCTCTCTCCTTTTCTTCCTCTTGTTGCTTGTCAAATTAGAAATCGATTAGAAATTGGCAACAGCCACAATTGTGGTCGCTGGTCACGTTACCGTGTTGTCGCCAATGAAAGCGACAGCAGCAGCACAGACGCAGGCCGTTATCTTTACTCTCTCTCTCTCTCACTCTCTCCTTTCTTCCTCTTGTTGCTTGTCAAATTAGAAATCGATTAGAAATTGGCAACAGCCACAATTGTGGTCGCTGATCACGTTACCGTGTTGTCGCCAAAATCATCGTATCTACAAGAACGTGCGTCAATGTGTATGGAGCAGGACCCACCTACTTTGAATAAGGGTGAAAAAAGTGTTGCATTGTGTTATTTACTCTTCCCCTCTCCTTTTAATGGCCCAACAGCCCATGGAGGGCCTAGGCCCTCATGGATTTTGCATAAATTTATTTACTTTTTACTATCACTGACTCACTACATAAAATTTGGTGTGGGAAGTAGGCGTGGTTATTGCCCAATGATGATAATTTTCGCATAAATTTATTTATTTTTTACTATCACTGACTCACTACATAAAATTTGGTGTGGGAAGTAGGCGTGGTTATTGCCCAATGATGATAATTTTCGCATAAATTTATTTATTTTTTACTATCACTGACTCACTACATAAAATTTGGTGTGGGAAGTAGGCGTGGTTATTGCCCAATGATGATAATTTTCGCATCAGTTATTTTAACTGTACTCGTATATACCAAATTTAGTTCCATCTGCTTCACAATTTCTTTTGATATTTCAACTGAATTGGATGTAGGCGTGCCTTTTGCCCAATGTTGACAATTTTCAAAGATTTTGCTCAATTCGCTTAAGAATTTTCCTCAATATCAATTTTTGAACATTTCACTTGTATAGGGTAGTGCCATGCCCACTTGACTGATTTGGCCATTTCAAAACTAAAACTCTCCCTAAAAATAACAAATGCCTGTACCAAGTTTGGTTGAGATTGCTTAAATTTTACTCGATCGTGTCCACAGATATAAAACTTATGTTTGTATATAAAATTTTGTATGTGAAGTAGGCGTGGTTATTGCCCAATAATGATAATTTTTAAGTTATTTTAACTGTGTATAACAAATTTGGTTCTATTTGCTTCACTAATTCCTTTGATATTTCAATTTCATTCGAAGTAGGCGCGGCTTCTGCTCAATGCTGACAATTTTCAGAACAGTTGAAGAGACTACATACTTCAATGGTGTGTTTCGAGTTTGGTTCAATTCACTTTAGAAATTCTTTCAATATATCTTTTTGTAAATTTCTGGTACCACGCCCAGTTGACCGATTTTAATGAGATCATATCTCCAGCTTTCCATACCACGGAAATCTAACACCAATAAAATCTTACTTTAGAGATTATGTCATACAATCAATATTGATGACATTACTTACAAATATTGACATTTTTAATGATCGTGTAAGAAAAAGATCATTTCACTACTTCGTGATGATGAGAATGGGAAATATTGACGGAATTCAGAAAATTCTGATTTTTCTGTCTCAATACTTGTAATAATGTCATTTTTAATGTCTTCCACTTTTTGACATCGATATTTAGTCTAAAATAAAACGTATATAAGTTAAATACAAAACCAATATTAATTAGTTGTTTCTCTAGTAAATAATTTAAAAAATTGCTTAAGTGAATTGTGGATGCGGGCTTACAGTGTTATTGGCTCGCACACAAGCTAACGTTGGTACATGTCTATTTTGGTTTATGATTTATTGAAAATTTTAAAGATGATTAATAAAAACTGGAAAGCTTTAATGTAAGTATAAAACCTTTTTAAAATATATACATTCATAAATACATAATTCAATATTAAGCATAGAAAATGAAGAAAACAGATTCCCCTTCAACCAACATAATTGCGGTTACAAAGGCGGTATTCATGATATGGAATATTTGTAAATATTTTGTTAAATATTTAAAATTGTTGCTACAGATTTTGAAAGCAGTCCATAAATCAAAAGATTTTGGTTATTTTCGACTTTTGAAATGATTTGGTGAGGCCGTAACATGGTGTCGCCGCTAGCTAATATAATTCAGAGCCAATGGTCGTGTTTTTTACCATCAATATTTTTTGGTGGAGACACCACTTGCCTCATAAATTGAAACATTTTTCCAACTTCAACATAAATTTGAGTTTTATCTATTTAAAGATGTTGCAATTTTAATTTTATAACCGCGAAATAGTTAATAACATAACTTGGAATTATAAAGATGAAAAATATAAAGAAAGAATAACGTTACTAAACAGTATTTGCCCACTTTGTATATTGGCGGCCATCCTCTGCTCTGGCATGAACATGTTTATTTTCATGATATATGGTTAGTCGAGACACTATATGATCATCAAAGCAAACGCATTCAATGGAACTTAACCTCAATATTATTATACTATATTTCAGCTGCTTTCAACTTATCTACCAATGCAGCCCTGTCATTTCGAATATGTCCAAAAGCTCATTGCTACGAATACCACAATACTACTACCCAAATCATGCCTACTCTTTCCTACACTATTAGCAGTATATCAAACTCGTTCATATATATGCGCTATTCTTCTCGCACACATATATCCAACTGGCAGGTTTGTCAGTTGTGCTCTTATTAGTTTGTCAAATAAAAAAAATTTTTCAAGTGCGTTTGCAGTAGAATTTTTTAATTGTTTATTTTTTGTTGATTATCACAAAAAGTAATACATAAAAACCCCGAAAAAATAGTGGTAAGTGAAGTTTGAAGGTTCTTCTAGTTTTTTCCGTAAAAGTTAACCGTCATTTACTGTTTTGTGCGTGTTATTTGGCAAGTAGCAGTATAGAAATTTTTTTTTATTCTGCATCTTCGTCGTACATATATAAAAAAAGAATTCGTCGTGCGGTGATTGTTCTTTGCGGCAGCAGCAGCAGCAGCGGCTCAATATATCTTTTTCCTACTGGAGTCTCCATTTTGAAAGATTTGTGCAAGTTTTAAAATTCTTAAAGATTTGGCGTAAAAACGAAATGGTTAAGAATTGAATTATTGATTTTTCAACAGAGAGTAACTACGCAATTCCATTGCAATTATACGCTAAAAATGTGGTGTATGTAGACAACGGGTAGACAGACAGGCAGAGTAACAGCAGTGGTGGCAATTTATCGAATACATGCGCTGAGAAATCAATAGTTTCACCGCACGTTGCGCTTCCATGCGCCACATTGCCTCCCTTCCACTCCTCATTGGCGCTTCGTGTTTATCATAAAACAAAATCTCTTGTCACTTTTGACATTTGTCGCTATCACAGCACTATAAAGAGTCATTCAATAAAAATTGCGTTGACCATGTTCTTTAAATTATTGGGGTTCTTTTTTTTTCCAAGTTGTTGCCGCAAATTCAAAAATCCAATTAGTTAATTTTTCAATCCACTACCCTTTTTACTGCCATCCGTTTTATTTCTTTGTTCTATGTTAATTCTCGAATTTTCTTATACGCAAAGCAGCACGTACGTTCGCTCGTCTGCCTGTCGGTCTGTTTATTTCATTCAATTCATTCGTTGTTCTTTTTAACTGGCTTTATTCTTCTCTGATGCCAGTGCTGTTGCTCTGTGCTTCTGTTGCTTGTTATTGTTGCATAGTTGTGACGTCTACTGGGGGAATGGGAGGTTTGTTTTGATTTCATGATTCATTGAAGAGCATTTGCTACAGTGAGCTGTGAGTATTCGCAGGGTGGGGTATAAGAAGTAGTTTTTTTGTATTTTGTATGGCCGTCATTCGGGCACTATTCTAATAAAAATTTGCTTTTTACTATGATACTTACCTAAATTATTTCAACTATTTGTTTAAAACATCAAAACATGTCGATAAGAATAAATTTTTTCACTCTATTCCTAGAAAATAGGGGAGAGTACACGAAAAAGTGTATACTTGCTTTTTTCTATATAAATTTAGTTTATGGTAAATACATGCGATTAGGTAGGTAGGTTTGATATTGTCAAAAGACTAGATATCCATAAATTGTTGTGATTTCATTTTTAATATGAACAAATCCCATTAAAAAAAGCATAAAGAGAGCTTCTGTTGAGAGGTTCTGGCAGAAAATTTTGAATATATCAGCAATATTGCTTCCAAACTTAGAACTTCAGAAAGTTATATAAAAAAAAATAATAAAACTGTTAATTTTAAATAGTGGTCGCTGTGGTGTAGTGGTAGTGCGTTGGACTGCTACGCAGAGTGTCCGGAGTTCGAATCTCGGCACATGCAAAATCAAAAAGTAGTAAAGATAATTTTTCTACCCGGCACCCACCTCTTGGCACTTGGCAGGCAATGGCAAAACTACAAGAGTAAAAATTGCTATGAAAAGCTTTTCACTTCGCCGTTCGGATTCGGCATTAAACTGTAGGTCCCTTCCATTCATGCACAAATATAACACGCACAACATGAGTGGATGCGAAAAGCTCGGCCTAGGTCCTCCATGGGTTGTTGTACAATTAAAAGTAAAGTAAGTTAATTTTAAATCCTATTGCAAACGGTTCCAGTTCTAAAGCGAAGTAAAGTAAATTGAAGCTAGACTGCTTTACGAAAATTTCCTTATAAAATGTAAATGGTGCATTGGATGATAAAATCTAGGTGAAAGGTGAATTTCAGCAATCAGCAATTGACCTAAGCTAGAATCAAAAACATTCCGAAAAGAAAAAGATGGGTTCATAAATAAAAAAAATACATTTTTGGTTTTAATAGTTATAAACACGATATTAAAGGAAAACAAAACAAAATTATTTTATAAGAAATATTTCTGGTTTTGGAAGAAAAACTTCTTTTTCGGGGGATACTTCATGTATACTTCTTATATGAGAATTATAACACGTGCGGAGTTCAAAGCTCTTGATCTTCATGATCTGAATGGAAATATTGTATCCAATCTTTAAATTAAAGTAATATTAACTCACTCCGGAGTTAAGTAACGGTGTGAGAATAGATGTGAGAAGATCAATTTGGACCCTCAGTAAGAGCCACGAACGAACAGTCCTGAGACACCAAAAGAGAGAGATTAAACGCTATTTGTTTCTCTTCTGCGTCCACTATCTTATCCTTGTATGGACTGTCCGCAAAGATTTCTCCAAACAATGTCAAGGAAAGAGAGATTTTATATACAGTAATCCATGGTTAAAGCACCAGGCGGCAGTTTCGGAAAACAACTTGATTCCTTATCAGTAATCTTAGTGTTCAAAGATTATTTTGATCTGTACTTCAATGTCAGCTTTTTATTTATACTTTGGGCTTCTTGAAAATTTAAGCTTACTGTTTAAGCTGGAAATGTTTTAAATATATGAAAATGAGTTTATCCTCTAAAAACTGTACTCTAATAATAAAGCAATTGGAGGCCTAAACAAAATTCTTGCTCTATATCTTTATGCTTTAGCTACCTACTATCTTCTTAGAAATTTATTTTTTGAGTTAAAAATTTACGATTTAAAGGCTTAAACTATCCCCCCTTCCTCATCCGAAACCTCAGAATTCGCTGCTACCTTAGACATTAATGATCACAACCTCAGTTCCTTCAGTCCTTCACTAGTTAGTAATCCAATCTGGATTTAGTTCCTACTTAATTCTAACTGTTCGACTTATTCTTACTTGCATAGAAGTAAATTAGGATTTGTCTAATTTGCTAAAGAGTAGAAGTTTTATAGAAAAAAAACTTCTGTTCCCATTTAGTGTAAAACAATTACAACACGTTTGTTTAAGCCACCCTAATGCATCCTTGTGTTTTGATATCTATATAATTCACTTCTTAATTAAACATGGTCTTTCGAGCCGGATTAACACGATTTCCTTGTGTTACAATTCCAATCTTTAAATTAAAGTAATATTAACTCACTCCGGAGTTAGGCAACGGTGTGAGAATAGATGTGAGAAGATTAGTTTGGACCCTCAGTAAGAGCCACGAACAAAAAGTTCTGAGACACCAAAAGAGAGAGATTAAACGCTATTTGTTTCTCTTCTGCGTCCAGTATCTTATCTCTTCTCTTATCTATTCAGTAAGTTGTAGTCCTACACTTACTGTAGGAAAGTAAAATAATATAACGTTAAACATTGTGATTGGAATAGGTACTAAGGAGTGAGATCGAAAAAATCTTAACATATATAAAACTCAATAATTTTTAAACGGTTGATCTTAGAATTTTTATTTTTTTTTTATTTAATTGATAATATTTTACAAATTACAGAAAAATATAACTTTTATAGTCACTATTTATGAACTCGGGGACCTTTTTGGCAAGCCTTCCATTAGAGATTTGATAGTTGTTTCAGACACCTTTTTGGAGCAGTTTGCCCATCTCCTTTTTTGTGCTCTTTAAGTTTCGATTCACAAGAACCCAATATCTCTCCACTGGCCTTAGCTCCGGACAATTTGGACGATTGGCCTCTCTTGGTACAAAAACTATGTTATTACTTTGGTACCACTCCAGAGCTTTCTTGTCGTAGTGACATGATGATTTTGGATTCTAAATTGTTCTTCGACATTTCCTCGAGCATCAGCAACATACAAATTTTGACCCGGAAACTGCGTAAAATCTGCCAGTACATACTACTGTGGGCAAAAGTTAGTAAGACTTTTTAATTTAAATTTCGCGCGAAAACCCATTCATCAAAATATTATTTTTTTAAGGTTGGTATGACTGTCGGTGACATCTGTGCCAAATGTCACATCGAAATAATCATTAGTGTTTAGTATACGCTTGTCTTTCTGAAGTACACTTCAGAAAGACAATGCACTTTTGCATTCGGCGATTTTTACAATGAGTGAAATTATTCAACAAAGAAGTTCCATTAAATTTTGTGTACTGAATCAAATTTCTGGTGCCGAAACGTTCAGAATGTTGCAAAAGGCCTTCGGTGATAATTTTATGTCGCGAGCAAGTGTTTTTGATTGGTACAAATTGTTGAAAGATGGTCGAGAACGCGTTGACGACGAATCACGTCCAGGACGGCCATCAACATCAACTGATGATCAACACGTCAATAAAATCAAGGAATTGGTGCTCGAGAATCGACGATTACCAGTCAGAGACCTTACTGGCATCGTTGGAATATCGGAAGGATCAGTGAGATCAGTGAAAACCATTTTAAAACATCATTTGGGCCTAAGAAGAGTGAATGCACGATTGGTTCCAAAATCACTGCATTGGTTTTACGAGACCATTTTGCCAAAAATTCGACTGATATCGTTCCGCAACCACCCTATTCGCCTGACTTAGCACCGTGTGACTTTTGGCTATTTTCTAAACTCAAAAAACCGCTTCGTGGACCGTTTGACCGTTTTGAGTCAATTGAAGACATTAAACTTGAATCGCTAAGCGCATTGAAGGGTATTCCGGAAATTTACTTTAACAACTGTTTCGAGAATTGGAAAAAACGTTGGCACAAGTGTATTGGGGCCGGGGGGGATTACTTTGAAGGAGACGAAATAGATTTGGAAGAATGAACAAAAAAAATTTGAAATTATGAACAAAGCAACATGAATATTTTTGCATGAAATTCGCTTTTAATTTCCGAGCCCTACTTTGGCCAGGTTTCCTATCTACGGTCAAATTCTCCTGAAACTGTTTAATAACATTGGAAACAGTTTGACGGCAGACCTTCAATTCTATGGCCAATTTTTTGTAGGACCAATTTGGATTTTTTTTGAAAATTTTTAATAATTCTAAGACGTACTTCTTTTTCTTCACTCATTTTGATCAAACTCACAATAAATCAACATGTTTGCCATTAAAAATAACTACTGACATATTTTTCAAAGATAACTGGATCAAAGAAATTTTTAAATTTTACACCCAAAAAAAATTATTAGGTAAGACGTGTGTTATGATTTTTTCAATCTCACTCCTTATTAAATAATTACTACGAGTAATCTGAAAAAAGAATTATTTCGCGATATTTCAACTATGAACACTGTTTTTAGTTGATGGTAGAAGCTTTGCTGTAGTTATAACAATAAACTACAGCAAAGCTTCGAGAAATACTCGAAACGGGCCACTACATGATGGCTCTCTTTTCGTGCCTTGGACGTGATTTAGTTATCTGGAGTGATTGAGACAACTAAAGCACGATTTGGAGGAATGCCATTTGATTTTGCGGTAAAAGAATCATTGAACCAAATAAGCTAGACTTCGAGCTGAAAAAGTAAAATTATGACTAAACCTAAATAGAATAATAGCACAGAATAGAATAAAGCATTCATTTTCTTGATTGAATACAAGCTTTGAAAACTAAATGTACACCTCATTACAGGAAATTATTGCACTATTACATAGCGAACAGAGAAATTAACTTTTAAAAAACTGAAAATATATTATCCTGGATTTTGTATACATACTTTTAATTAACTCATCAGTTAAAGTGGAGTTAAATGCGACATTTCCTCGAGCATCAGCAACATAAAAATTTTGACCCGGAAGCTGCGTAAAATCTGCCAGTACATACGTTTCGTCGTCCATTGTGCAACATGAATATTTTTGCATGAAATTCGCTTTTAATTTCCGAGCCCTACTTTTGGCGTCTAAATTTCTTGCAGCATTTCCGTCTGGAACTTTTTGACTTTGTATGATTTCAAACCTGCATTGGCTTTAACTTTTCGCACCAAATAATCAGAGCACTGGGCTAACCGGGCAGCTTTTCTAGCAGATGTGTTTGGAGATCTTTTCAATATGCTTTCTATTTTCTTGGCTTTCCCAATATCATGTCCCTGTTTTCTTCCCGAACCAGGTTTCCTATCTATGGTCAAATTCTCCTGAAACTGTTTAATAACATTGGAAACAGTTTGACGGCAGACCTTCAATTCTTTGGCCAATTTTTTGTAGGACCAATTTGGATTTTTTTTGAAAATTTTTAATAATTCTAAGACGTACTTCTTTTTCTTCACTCATTTTGATCAAACTCACAATAAATCAACATGTTTGTCATTAAAAATAACTTCTGACATATTTTTCAAAGATAATTAGATCAAAGAAATTTTTAAATTTTACACCCAAAAAAAATTATTAGGTAAGACGTGTGTTAAGATTTTTTCAATCTCACTCCTTAATAAGAAATCGAATAGATCGAGAAGATAGAATTCCAAAAAATTATATCCATTGTCTGCTTTTACATACTTTTCCAATGTAGCTTAATGTTTGGTGTCTCTTCACGTGCATAAAATGTATAAAATTAAAAATAAAATACATTTTAAATGTTATAATCCGGTGCTCTGTTGCCACTCTCAGTTTGCTACGAAGAAAACAAAGGAAAAGGAAATTTATGTATGTCTGTCGCTAGACAAAACTTTACGCGTTTTGCTCTAATCGTACCTTTGTAACTACCTGCAACATGGAAATTTATGCGAAGAATGCAATAAAATACGAAATCAACAACAACAAGCTCTTTCTAGAATAGTAAAACTTTTTCAACACTTCTCAATTTCTAAAGCGTTAGTTTCTTTTGCATTACTTTTCTGGCGTTTTATGCTTGAGTTCTAGTTTAACGGCAACAACAACGAAGATGACGACGATGATGATGTTGGTAGCGACGGTAACTTCTTCCTATTTTTGTAGTTTAGTGTTAACCAAAGTGAATGTGAAAGTGAAACTCTTTTCTTTAATGTTCTTCCCGCTCTACTCACTGCTATTTTTACTCCTGTTCCGACTTTTATGCTTCGTTGCTTTTCATTGTGTATCGTTGTTGCAGCATTCCTTATTTTACTCCACAAACATTTGACTCTGAAACTATTTGTCGTCCTTGAAAAAGTTTCACAACCAGCAACACACATTACCATTACCTACATACACATACACATACACATTTACTCGTATTCATATGGCGATGATAATAGAATGGAAGGAGTATGAAAGTAAGAGCAACTGAAGATGCTCTGGTGTTTTAATGCAAATATTATAAGTTTAAATAGTTGTTTGCTTATGCTTTACACTTTAAATATACAGAGGTAATGTTGAGTAAGTCTACGTAGACTGACTGCTTTATTTTGAATATTTTAATATGCCATTCTTTTTTCCATCTTTCTTCAACTCCTACCTTTCTATTTGTCTATTTTTAGTGTTCTTTTCCAAGTGTGCATTCACCACTGTTAAAGTGCATCTACCAAAAATAAACCAAGCCAGCCAGCAGCAGAGCAGCCACATCTGGAACAACAACACCATAAACTCCATCACTCTATACCACGTGTGTGTGAGTGTTTGTTTCGTATATTCGTATAGCAATCGTAAACAAAAGAAATAACAAAAATGTCCAGCCTGCCACGTCGCATCATTAAGGAAACTCAACGTCTGATGCAAGAACCTGTTCCCGGCATTAACGCCATACCCGATGAAAATAATGCACGATACTTCCATGTCATTGTAACTGGGCCGAATGACTCGCCCTTCGAAGGTGGTATTTTCAAATTGGAACTGTTCTTGCCTGAAGACTATCCAATGTCGGCACCGAAAGTGCGCTTCATTACGAAAATCTATCATCCGAACATTGATCGTTTGGGCCGCATCTGTCTCGATGTGCTGAAGGACAAATGGAGTCCTGCGTTACAAATACGCACCATCCTTCTATCGATTCAGGCATTGCTTAGTGCACCAAATCCCGACGACCCATTGGCTAATGATGTGGCTGAATTGTGGAAGGTTAACGAGGCCGAGGCCATACGAAATGCACGCGAATGGACTCAAAAGTACGCCGTCGAAGACTGAAGTGCGAAACAACATGAACGTGTTGTGAGGTGTGAGAGTGAAAACATCGGCGGCGGCGGAGACGATGCGGGGAAATGATGGCAAGGGGCAGCAGCAGTCGAAGTAGTAGTAAAAAAAAGTTTGATGAAGATGATGTTGAAGAAGGTGCAAACATTTTTCGGGGGGTTTCTAGAACGAACGCAAAAGCAAACTGGAATTAAGTAAAATACAAAAATGAGAAAATTTAATTAAAAAAAAAAATAGAATGACAATTAAGTAGAGTGTGTAGAACTCTTTTTTTTGTGGGCGGGTGGGCGATTTTGTTTGCGAATAAACGGCGTTTTTTAAATGCAATTTACAAAAAAAAAAAAAATAAAATAAATAAAAGCTGCAGTCAACATTTAATTTTAATTTCTATGCAAAGAAAAAACAAAAAAATTATGAATAAAAAACATATGCTCTAAGTATGTAGAAATATTTACTCTTAACTTTAATACATGCTACAAGGCGATCGATTTAATAGTTTAATAGAATAAATGGTAAACTACATAAACAACAATTGAATAAAAACACACTCAAATTACAAACACTTGTAAGAAGTTGAAACAACACCAAAACTCATTCGTTGCGGTTTTATTCATTCGTTGTGAAAACCAATTAAAGCATACGCGCTCATGCAACATTTTTGCAATGGTCACCAACTACCACCACTACCCCATTTGCTTCTTTTTTTTTTACCTACCCAACAACAATTCCCTCCTAAGTTCCAAATTTATATTTCCTTTTCTTCATGTTTTTGCTGTGTTATTCCATCTTTTCCCCCCATTGTATCCGCTGCCGATTTTGTAATCTAATATAAAATTGTAATTTTGAAATACGCTATTATATCTTAAATATAGATTCATATTTCGGGCTTACACATACGTATGCTATTAATATTAAATACTATTATTTTTTATTATTATAATTATGTTTTTTTCCTTTTTACATTGTTTTTGTAATAAAATAGAAGTCCAACCAACCAACAACAGAATCTTATCTATCACATGCATATTTAATTGTATTTGTTTATTTTAATTATGTACATTTATTTTGAATACCATATATTTCCTTTTTCTATCATACTCCATCTCTCGTGTCTATTTCGCTCGTCTTTTTCTCATTTCCTTAAACAAAAATTATACACTAATTGTGTAGTTTTCTTTCTGGTCTCGCTGAATGTTGCTTCAAAACAGACTTACATCATTTGATGAGCCATGAGCCTCGGAAATAAAAATTGTAAAAAATCTTATATTACAACCAAAACCACAAACAATTATTATCTTAACATATAATATGAAGTAAATGAAATACAAATCGAAAAAAAATGCAACAAACAATACACAGAAGAAAATCATTTTCATAATTTTCGTGGAAAATTTCATGAAAAAAATAATTAAAATGTAATAAAAAAATACAAAATAATTAAAACACAAAAAAAAAAATTAAATTAAATGTTGTTTTATTTGAAATTACACAGTGATGCATTGACACCTGGTCATTAATGTTGTGCCACAGCGGGTGGTTGATAGCATAGACCCAGGTTTTCTCTATCCACTTTCCATGAAAAATATCTTTTAAAAGTATGAACCAATCATGAATGAAATTAGTTGAGCCTGCAGGGCAAGAAGATGTGGCGAAAAAAAACACATTTAAGACTAGAAAGTCGGCTGGTTCAATGCCCACTTATTCTTCGGCACTCTACGCTTCTGACGTTTCAAATTCTCTTTCGCACTTGAAATAAAGGATGCGCAAGCGAACTTCATAATAACAAAATTCATTTACGCCGCGCTTTGCATAAACATAACAACGGAGAGGATTCAATTGAATACTCGGCTGAAGTGTTGTGATCTGATTAACTGATTGTCGATTCAAAATATCATATCAAGAGATTTGATCTAACTCACATACAGACTTTTGAATTGTATTTGTACAATGGAACAGCAAAGCGAAAAGCTCGGCCTAGGCCCTCCATAGGCCGTTGTGACATTAGAAGGAGAAGAAGGAACAGTAGCCTTTTTAACATCACAATCGAAATAATGGTATCAAAAGTGTTCTAAAATCGTGAGTGTTGTTCCAATAGCGACAGGTTTTGAAACCTTAACGAGCACGTGGGTGTTGTTCCAATACCGATACTGGCTTCGATATTGACAATAGATCAGTTAAGCGTAGATCCTTTCCAGGCACAGGAAGAACCTCGCACGCATGCATAACGGCTTTTGAGTATCCCATATGCAATACATTGAAAGAGAGAAGATAGTACCGCTGTCTACCGGTCACTGCAGTAGAACACTGTTACTGGACCGTTCCTCACACGATACAATAACGGTTTTGACCATTCCATATAGAATAATTTGAAAGAGAGAAGCTCTATATGCTTTAAAGCTTTCCGAATGCAGAATGTCCTTAACGATGTAAAACTCCAATCAAGTATCAAACTAAGTTGAAAGATATTGATGATATTAAAGATGAAAGACTTTTTTTCTTGTAGAAAACATTGGGGAAAAGTTGGGAGACTTGTCGCCGTTAACTATTTTCTAGTAGTGGGTGGAAAATGACGGTTTTTCCCCTAAACTACTTGAGGGAAAGGAAATCATAAGGAAAAATTTTATTCTAATAATAAAAGATTACATCTGATAACAAAATGAATCGAAGGTAATCACTGTAACTATAATAGGTCTACATGTTAACGTGGCACTTTTTACTGTTTTTACTCGATTTACTACTTTTCCTCATTCAAAATGAGTTTGTTGGCAATAGAATTAGGTGATTCACAAGGTGTCCTATCATGGTCGTAATGTTGTAGAACTTTTTGAGAGAATTTACGACAATTGAAAGGATACGACACTGAATACGATACCTTGTGAATCACTTAAATGTATCTAAAATGCATGCTTGTACACACATACAACTATGAAACAAAGTCGTGAAAATATGTATGTGATTCTATAGCTCGAGAACGGAGCACCTGCTTTTGCTTGGGGATTTTTTTTTGTTGTGGTGAGGACAAAGTTTGTATGAAATAAAATTTCGGAACAACTTGGCTCCCTTTGAATATTTTTTAACGAAAATTCGCACAGGATTTTATGTGTTCAACTTTAAGCTCCATGTAACATGTGGGCGGAATTGGACCAAGGGGCGTGGAACCGCCCATTCACTACAAAATTTCAAATTGCTATAACTCGGCTCCCTTTGAAAATTTCTCAACGAAATTTGGCACAGGACTTAATGTGTTCAACTCTAAGCTCCATGCCGTATATGAAGGTGAATGGACAAAAGGGCGTGGCACCGCCAATACGATTTAATACTTAAAAATGGTATAACCCGGCTCCTGTCCAGTATATTACAGCAAAATTTGACCCATGACTTTTTGTGATCTATTCTAATACTCGAATTAAATATGGGCGGGATTGGAAAGATGCCACGCCCCATCTAATAATTCGGTCTCCGTTGAATATTTTTTTTAATGAAAATTTGCACAGGATTTTATGTGTTAAACTTTAAGCTCCCTGTAACATGTGGGCGGAATTGGAGAAAGGGGCGTGTCCTAGCCCAAACGATTCAATACTTACAAATGGTATAACTCGGCTCCTTTATTCATCATCATTTATCTTTCAGTTAGCTTTGATATTTCGCAAACTGTCATGTCATTCGTTGCTTTCTGGCATTTTCTGAAATTAAATTTGAGTGCAGATTTTTAACCGAAGGTATTCACATCGCAATTAAGTGAAATTCAATGTGATGCTTTTCGCCCAGGCAAATGTACGTGGAATGTTCGGGCGCCGGAAAGCCGTCTGCATTGTTTGTCTACGCACCGGGCAACAAAACAAACAACGTTGTCTAACATAGAGCGCTGCATTGATCTGAAATTTGTTAAACCAATTCTTCATGCTTTGAATTGAATGGTTAACCTCATTTCTATTCCATTCCATGTCAATAATTGAATTTGTATTACGAATGAAACTTATTTAATACAATACCAATCAAAACTCAAACCGTACACAGTGCGGTCAATATTACTGGTCACAATGAATTCGAGATGGAAGGTCGATTGGGAGAAGAGTTACAATCAAAAGAAAAGTTACAATCAAATCAATTTTAGGTGGTACGAATGTTCGCCGGGTCTCCTAGTATATAGTTACCTATGTTATATAAAACGCTTTTCAAGTTAAAAAAAATGAAAAATCGATTAAACATACTAACAAATTTTAAGGCTCAAACATTTCGTTTCGATAGAGAATGAAAGAAAGATAAGTAGTCGCTATTAATGTGAGTATTGGGGATGTGAACCAACTCAATTTTTCCAGTATAGTTCGGTCGTCGGTTCATGCATGGCTCTCGGTTGGTTAGAAAGACCCGGTTTTTCCACACCTTCAAATCGCTGGTTTGGTTCAAAAACACCCAATATTCACTTTCACTTTATGAAGTGGAATATTCAGGATTATACAACGTAATAAAGACGAAAGAAAAACTTGTTCTGTCTGCAAATAATGGGAATATTATTTTGGATTGTAACAAAACGATTTTTCGAAAAAGTTGGTTTCGTTGAAGTGAGAAAAAAATATTAAAACGGTTTTGTTCAATGTTCAGTTGAAGTACTTAGCTCAAACTGATGGTTCAGTTCAAAATCAGATTGATTCCAAACTAGATTGCATCCCTGGTCAGTATTTGATGGACGTGCCACTAGTCTAAAAGTGATCGCTGTGGTGTAGTTGGTAGTACATTGGCCAGCTACCCAGAGTGTCCGGGGTTCGAATCTCGGCACATGCAAAATTAGAAAGTAGAATAAACCATTTTGCTACACATGCACCCCACATCGTGGCAGGCAATGGCAAACCTATAAGAGTAAAAATTGCTTAAGAAAAAAGCTAGTCACTTCGTCGTTCGGATTTGGCATAAAACTTTAAGTCCCTTCCATTCATGTCCAAAAATATAACACGCTTAACATGAGTGAATGCGAAAAGCTCGGCCTAGGACCTCCATGGGCCATTAAAAGAAGATGAAGAAAGTGCTAGTCTAAAAGAATATTTGCAGTTAACAGTGATTGCCTAGCAATAAAGTGGAAAATTCTCCTGCAACAAACACACAGACATACACATGCGTCACACAATGCCAACTGAAGTACGCTGCCAAAAAATGTGGCTTAATGTCTAATAATACTTAAGTTAAGGAGATATAATAAATAGTTTTCGCGTGGGTATTTCACTTAACCACCCACGCTTCCACTTTCTCCATCCGCGAAAGTTATCCTTTATTTGTATGCCACCTCCCCTGCCCCCCCCCCCCTCCCCCCTTGACAAATCTATTCAGGCATATTTCACGTGCTTTGGCTTAAAACTGATTTGCGGAATTTGGCTTGTCTGTTGATTGTTTTGCCACAATACTTTTCTCAATTTTTAAACAAACTACAAGCTTTTTCCGCAATTTTTCAGCGCTGTTGTTATTTTGTTTGCTTTTTTTAATTTCCTTTCGAAATAACAAAAACATAAAACTCATTTTCCTTTTTATGACTGAAATTCGTGTGTATTGTTGTTATTGTGTGTATTGTTGTTGTTGTTGTTGTTGTTGTTGTATTTCAGCCTTAAAACATCTGGCAATTGTTGCCAGCTTATAGTTTCGTTTGATATTGCGATTGATATCTTTATAGTCCTTGAGTTGTTGCTAGTGTTGTTTGGGGTTGTGGATTTTGGCACATTTCCGAATTATCTGACTACAACAGCAACTTTTACTCCTACAACTTCTTCCAATGTAAAATGTGTGACGGCAATTGCGCTGCAAATGCAAATGAGACACATTTTAGGCTAAGACTTAACTTGATTTTGGTTTATTTATGTATGTAGTTATAGTTAGACCGAAGCTTGTGTCAGGCCGTTTCATACTTTTGAAGATCACCTTGAACTGGGGTACTAAAAGATACAGATACAAGCAAGCAGTTAATTGTCGATACGTACTTAACTGGAGCAACATTATTCTATCGTCATTTTGCTGGTAAATGTTCTGAGGAGGTGCGCAATTTGATTTCACCAGTTCGTGTGGTTCCGACAATAGAATTAACCCACATTCTGTCAAAATTTTAGAAGTTATTAATAAATAAAACACTAAATATTTATTATTCATTCAAAAAGCAATACCTCAATGCTTTCAAAGACTCCCTAACTAAACCCGCCATCCAAAGACTCCCTCTACGAATACTTATAACATAGTGCAACAATAACTATGGAACAAGAAACGGTCTTCAATGGGTTTCAAGTACAAGTATAGTATAGTCAAACTCCTAGATGGGTTTGTTTAGATTGACTCGAAAATTAAAACAATGCGCGCTAAAATTTTTTTCGCTAAGTTAGAATTTTAAAAGATGGACAAAAATATAATGGGTTTGTTTTATTGGTGTATAACTTGAAAATGGAGAATTCACAATTACTGGCGTAACTTATACTAAATCACATCTGGAAATGCTATAACTAAGTACTTCCATGTTTTAGCCATGTGATGTAACTTTTGTATTGATCATGTATCAATTTCTCAAAGTGTAAACAACATAACCTTTTTGCGCTATAAATATGTCAGCATATGTGTCAAATAAACCGGATTTGCGCGGAGTTTAGCTTTTCTTCTTTAATTCCAAAAAAAAGAGCTGTTGAAAGTCATCCATTGCTGTTGGAAGTTTACGGTGAATATACTCCATCGACTGAAAAATGTGAATTCTGGTTTCGACGCTTTAAAAGTGAAGATTTTGGCTCCAAGGTAATGGTTCTGCATTTGATGGCATCAGAAGGGTCTATTACGAGCTGCCAAAATCTGGTGAAACTATTACCGGAGAGCTGTATCGGAAACAATTGATTCGTTTGAAGAAAGCAATGGCCGAAAGCCGATCAGGCATGAGACCTTTATTTCTCAAAATGAGAACGCGTTGCCTCATGTTGCTAAAGCGTGATTTTGCTACTTGGTTTTTGACGTTTATATTTCTGACAGCTCACGCGTGATTCTTGACATGTATCAAAGTAAAAAATGCTCAGTTTGGTTTGCCATTTCATCATGAATAGACTTACGCCTGAACAACGTTTGCAAATTATTGAAATTTATTATCAAAATTCGTGCTCTGTGAAAAATATATTTCGCAAGCGACATCGAAAAATTGTCTTCCGCGACGAGGCTCATTTTAAGCTCAATGGATACGTGAATAAGCAGAATTGCCGTATTTAGAGTGAAGACCAGCCAGAGGCAATTCAGCAGCTACCAATGCATCCCGAAAAATGCACTGTTTGGTGCGGTTTATGGGCAGGCGGCAGGCGGCATCATTTCGCCGTACTTCTTCAAAGACGATGAAGGTCGCAACGTTACGGTTAATAGAGAAAGGTACCGTTCGATGATAACAGATCTTATTTGCCGAAAATGCAGGTAATGGACTCGGCCGACATGTGGTTCCAACAGGACGGTGCCACATGCTACACTGCACGCGAAACCATGCATCAATTGAGAGGCGAATTTAGTGAGCAGTTAATTTCACGTTTTGGTGTAGTCAATTGGCCACCAAGATCGTGTGATTTGACCCGGTTAGACTATTTTTTGTGGGGCTATGTTAAGTCTCTTGTCTATAGGGAAAATCCAGACACGATTGATGCTTTGGAAGTCAACATTGAACGCGTCATTGGTAAGATTCCGGCCGAAATGTGTGAAATATCGTGCCATAGTTTTCAGAATGGGTCACTTGAATCGTAGCCACAGGCAATATTATCTTTAAAAAGTAAATGGCAGAACTTTTGTAAAAAGAAACCAAGCTCTTAAAAAATCATCCTTTAGATAGCTTAAAAATTATTTACAAAATAATGGATGGGAAGTTTCGGCCGTATTCACCAGACCTTGCTCCGTCTGACTGTCGCTTATTTCGATCGATGCAGAATACCCTTACTGTAATAAGCTTTACTTACATAAATTGAAAGTATCAAAAATTGGATTGATTCGTTCATAGCGTGAAAAGATAAACAGTTTTTTTTGGGCAAGGAATCCATAAATTACCGGGAAAATAGTAAAAAGTCTTAGCTTCCGATGGACACTACTTTCAATATTGTATTCATTCGATTGATATTGAAAAGAAGCTATATTTTTTTAAAAAATAATCCCTTATTTTCAAATTATACTTACTTTTACTTTACTTCCAATATGGATCCAACATGGCGGTTGATTTGTCGAAAAACTTATTTAGAAGTTTTTCATATTGTTGATTACGAATCTGTTATTAAGTATTTTGTTAAAACTAATACATATATACATAAATATATACTATGTATTGTAAGTATATAGGTAAATAGTACACACAAGCATATTATATAGGTACATATGTAATATACGAGTACATATGTAAGTAAGTAAGTGCATACTACTTATGTTAGTCCTAAGTATGTATTTGATTATACATACGAGGTGTGATCAAAAAATAACCGTTATTTTCAAATTTCGTGAGTTACGTATTTTCGATTTTCGCATTTTTTTTCTGTTATATTGGTACACATGTCTGTTATATATGTTGGCAATACCAACCATTTTGGATTGTCAGTTTGTTTTTGACAGATAAAAAGGTTAGTCGTGTTTTGGTGTGCTCTTTGATTTTTTACTATTCGAAAAAATGGATCAAAGAAACTGTATTCAGTTTTGTGTAAAAAATGAAATTAAATGCGCAAGGACATTTGAAATGTTGACTGTGGCCTTTGGCCTTTGGTGAGTCTACTATGAGCAGAACACAAGTTCAATTGTGGTATAACCGGTTTAAGGAAGGCCGAGAAGATGTCAATGACGATGCTCGTCCTGGTCGCCCGAGCACGTCAACAACCGATGAAAACATTGACGCAGTGAAGAAAATGATTTTGGATAATCGTCGAATCACTATCAGAGAAGTTGCTGATGATGTTGGCATATCGTTCGACTCATGCCAAGCAATTTTTACGGATGTTTTAGGCTTGAAACGTGCGGCAGCTAAATTTTGAGCAAAAACAACGTCGCTTGTGAGTAAGTTTTTGGCCAAAAATAAAACCGTTATCATGCCTCAACCACCGTATTCACCGGACTTGGCCCCCGCTGACTTTTTCCTCTTCCCAAAACTGAAGACACCGATGAAAGGAAAGCGTTTTGCTACGATTGAGGAGATAAAAGAAAAATCGAAACAGGCGCTGTTGGCGATACCAAAAAGCGCGTTTCAGAAGTGTTTCGAGGATGGGAAAAAATGCTGGCATAAGTGTTTTATATCTGAGGGGGATTACTTTGAAGGGGACAAGATAGTTGTTGATGAATAAATAAATACTTTTTGAAAATAACGGTTATTTTTTGATCATACCTCGTATATGCACTTCATTCTTTTACACATATCCTTTTGTATAACACCTCATTACCTCGTTCCACACCACAAGCCCTTTCTAGTATTGATGGGCTCCTATTGGACATGGCTTAAATGCCAAAATTTGCAGCGAAGGCATTCATCTTTTACATACGTTGAATACAATATGAAGTAGTGCGGTACGGTTTTTGTGGTGATGCTGCTGATACTATGATTGCTGTTGTTGTTTTTGTTGTTACTACTATAAATACAAAATACTGAGCCTTGCTGGCTTCTTTTGCAGCACATTGGAATTTAATCTTATTTAGAAATTTTAGGTAACCAGAGGTCGTATTCTTTTATTAGCTAAATATAAAGGCTCATATTATCTTTAAATGGCGCAACAGCCCAGGGAGGGCATAGGCCGAGCATTTCCATTCATGTACAAATATAACGCGCATAAGATGAGTAGATGCGAAAAGTTCGGCTATATATATGGTAAAGTTTTTTTGATTAATATTTACTCGGTAGTTATTTTGTAGTTAGAAAACCCAAAACTGCAAAGCCATTCTACCCATTCTGCCTAATACCTACCAAATAGTGGTCATATCGTAGTTTAATCAGTCAGCCATTTGTTCACAGACTTATATTTCCTCGAAGGTTTAATCACATCTGTGTGGGTTTGAAATGGATTTTTGACCACACCTTCAAATGAGCAAATCGATGATTGCAATCATTAGGTATGCACATGAAAATCATAAGCGTGTGGTCACCTTAACATTTTATATTTTCTATCAAATTTCCGGTCTTTGTGCACACTCTTACTCTCCTAACTTTGCACTCTCTTTCGGGCTCACTCACTCTCTCTTTATCGCCCTCTCTAAGCTCAACTTATATAAACGCACGAACAAACACACTCACAATACATATGTACATAGACCGGTATAAATAATTGATGGAATGGTATAAATGTATATTGGGAATTTTAGACGAAATGTATAAGAAGAATTAAAAAAATTAAGAAAACAAAAACAACAAAAATCAAAAACACACAAACTCGTAGACATGTGAAACTATTGATTTTTTTCTTCTTTCTTGCTAGGCATTTTAGTGAGGAAAAGGATATTGCATATACATAATTACCTGTGCTCCTATATACTTACATACATGCATTATACCTGAGTGCCATTTATTTGCCATATCGATTAACTTCATTAAACAAAAAATTCACATATCGCTGGCGTAATTAGCAAAAACTATACTCGAAACACGCAATTACAAATATTTCAGGAAAAGCAAAACACATTTTTAAACTTTAAAATTTTCAGTATTAATTTCAAAAAAATTAATGCGAAAGATATAAGTTTATGGTGTAATTGTGGAATAAATTGGCAGAGATGCAGATGGATATGCTTGAATGACTAAATAAAAAACCAACTTTTTAAACCCATTTTGAATCGGGTACGAGAAACAGTAATACGATTTTGAGATTTGTTTAAATGTTACTTCATAACTACTTCATAAATATTACATTGCACCACTATCAAAATACTAATGTTGTGAATTTTAAATGGTCTAAAAGTGTTTGCCCTACACCTAGGAAATGAGGTGACCAAGTGTGCAAAAAAGCGTAAATGCTCATACGTAACATTGTTAGCAATAATTATTCACTGGTATATTATAATAAAATGTTATTTTTTACTTTTTACTTTTAATGGCACAATAGCCCATGGAGGGCCTAGGCCGAGCTTTTCGCATGAATGGAAGGGACCTATAGTTTAATGCCGAATCCGAACGGCGAAGTGGAAAGCTTTTCATAGCAATTTTTACTCTTGTAGGTTTGCCATTGCCTGTCAAGAGCTGGTGCCGTGTGGAAAAATAATTTTCTCTATCTTTTTTTTTTATTTTTGGATTTTGCCTGTGCCGAGATTTGAGCCCCGGACACTCTGCGTTATTTTAGAAGTCGTTAAATAAAGGTTAAAGTCAAAGCGAAATGTGTAAAATTTTAGCAAATATATTAAATAAATAAATAAATAATCAAAAATACTCACAAATGCAGTTTTAAAGCCAGCATACATAAATTGAAATATTTAACACTGATAACTTTCAAATTTGCTGTACGAAAAATCGTACAGATGTTCAAAACGGGTTCAAGAATTTCTGAAAAACGATTAAGAATAAAGAGGGGCTATCACAAATTTAAATTGAAATACCATGCCATGTCCACTAATGAAATCTGAAGAAAAAATTCTCTAGTAACAGAATGTTGGAGCTGTAATTCTTATAAGGATACGCTTCCAAAAAGGTGAATTAGTACCTACAAATTTCTTTTATTTTCTAATATGACATTTTTCTACACGACACCCCCTCTTAGCATTCAATGAAGATATATTCTATTCACCGATCGGATTCGGCATAAAACCGTACGTCCCTTCCATTCACGTACAAATATACCACGCACAGCATGAATAGTTGTGAAAAGTTCGGCCTAGGGATCAAACTTCATGAGTTGTAATGCCATTAAAAGAAAAGTAAATAAGTGTACTTAGTCGCTGTGGAAAGTGAACGAACGTCTCCCATAGGTCCCGTACGTATGCATGTAAAATTTACTACATATGTACATACATACTATATAAAAGCTTGGTTAGTAGTTGATGTTGTTGTTCTACCTTAATTTGCGCATCTCTATACACATGCATTTTGCAAGTACCAACGCAAAGAAGAAAAATCGTACGCACGCAGTTTGCCATGAGGATTTTTACTACTTCACTACTTCTCTGGTCTAATGCTATTTTTTGTTTAGATGAGAGAGTGTGTGTATGTGTGTGTGTGTGCATGTGTGCGTGTGCATGTGTGTGTGTGCATGTGTGCGTGTGTGTATGTGAGTGTTTGCCATTATTGCATACAGCGCATAGACCTAACACACAGCAGGCAACATGCAACAAGGATATTCGAATACATACATAAAAACATACCCACATGCACATGTGTATGTAAATATGTATTTATGTATGTATGTCTATGCAAGTAAAGGATATTATCAACGCCATTTTGTAGTGTATGCTTTGAAATTTAGTTTACGTTTTTTTTTTTCCTTCCATTTTTGAAGGGGACACGATGAACTGCACTCTCTTCTTTGGTTTCTTTTTCATAGCTGTAGTTTTTGTTGTTGCTTGCTTGTGCAAAATTTTGAACCTATCCATTCGTTCACTTTGGGATTCACTCATGTACTCGTATTAGTGTGTGTGTTGTGTGTGTGCGTGTGTGTGAAACTCACTTGTGTTATCAATTAAATATGCCTTTCAAAAGGGAGAGTTCAGAGAGCAGCAGTAGCAAGAGGAGGAGTAAGAGGAGGAAAAGGAGAGAATGGTGTGTATCTACATAAGTATGTTCGTATGTATGTATGTGTGTTTGTATGTGTGTCTGTTGGTTTTGGTCTTTCACTGCATTTGCACGCCTATGCGAATGGAACGAACGAACGAACCAAATAAACGCATGGGCAACAAAAAAAAGGGTTTATTGACTTGCATCTTTTTGCCTTTAACGGCACTCGTGCTACGTGCTGCATTGGGGTGTGCGAGCCACGTACGTATGTACATATGTGGCTGATTCAATTCACTCGTCGCATTGTGGGTGCAACCTGCTTGTAGCACACACATACGTGTATATAAGTATTTAGAGCGCCGAATGAATATCGGAACGTACCAGCTCTGAATATGCAGGAATGCTTTTGTTTTTTGTTGTTTCTTTTTTGTTTTTTGGTTTTAGCATTCGCATGTTTCTCTATGCATTGAATATGCGCTGCATGCCGTGTGTGTGTGTGTGTGTGTATTTGTGTGAGGCGCATACACTCCATTCGCATGTCATGTGCCCTAATGGAAATTGGTTTTATGCATGTTGGGCTCTTGCCTTGTTGTTTCTTCTTCTTCTTTTTCTTCTTCTACTTTTTTATATCATTTTGCTGTGTGCTATTTTGTTGTTGTTTATTTAAGCAATTTGATGTTTTGTAAATGTGGCCTCTCCAGCTTAAAAATAGTAGTTACTTCGTCCTTTTTTGTTATACACACATACATACATATGCATGCGGATATATCCGTGCAGGCAGGATTGTCTGTGTGCTTGCTGCAATATACGGTTTCGATTAAAATGTTTGTTTTTTTTTTTTTTTTTTGGTACGCGCTTTGTGGCATTGCATGGTGTAAATATCCCTGGAATACTTTATAAGTGAGAAGGGTTGTAGCAGGAATGAAATTTCGGGGCGTTACTGCACTTGCACACATATGCAGGCACTCAGCCACACACCACCACTTGCACACCCAGTTGCCATGTACATATGCAATGTAAACTTTTAAATGGGCAAAACAAAACGAGAATGTTTTCGAATTTTTCGTTCGATTTTCAAAATGGCGTTTGTTTATTTTAAGCAATTTGTTGATTCTTTTACTGATCGAAATTTGAGCTGCTCATCATATAGTAGTAACCTATTCGAAAGCTGGTATTCCATGCACAGGGTGTTTTTTTTTTTAGAAGTGTGGTTTTCAAGAAGATTTAAAACGCATACAATTTAATGTTATGGCCAAGAATTTAGCTTTATTATAAAGATAAAGATTTGCCATGACGTTCTAAAAACGATTTCGGGTAAGTGGCCGATGTGGCTGGTTCGAATAAATTCCAACCGAGAGGGCCAATTTTCGACCACTTTTTGCAGCAATTGGGGCGGTATGTCAATAATAACGCGCCGAATATTCTCTTCCAAGGCGTAAATCGTCTCGGGCTTATCTGCGTAGACAAGCGACTTCACATAACCCCACAAAAAATATTCCAGCGGTAAATCGCACGATCTTGGAGGCCACGCCACAGGCCCACGACGTGAGATAATGCGCTCACCAAAAGTTTCTTTCAATAAATTGATTGCTTCGTTGGCAGTATGGCATGTAGCGCCGTCTTGTTGGAACCAAAGGTCGTTCACATCAACATCCTCCAATTCACAATTCAGGCACGAGAAACTCATTAATCATGGCTCTATAGCGTTCCCCATTGACTGTAACATTATGACCGGCTTCATCTTTGAAGACATATAGACCAATGATCCCCTCTGCCCATAGAGCACACCAAATAGTGACTTTTTGAGGATGTTACGGCGTCTCAACAATGGCTTGTGGATTATGATCACTCCAAATACGACCATTTTGCTTATTAACGTACCCATTCAACCAAAAGTGAGCTTTATCGCTGAACATAATTTTCTTGTGAAAATCGGAATCGGTGGCCATCTCGTTTTGGACCCATTCACCGAACGTGCGACGCGCTTGATGGTCGTTCGGCTTCAATTCTTGAAATGGCAAACCAAACTGAGCATAAATAAAGTGACAGCTGTCAAAAAGAACAAATCTGAAAAAAGTATTGCCAGATTGAAAACCACACTTCTAAAGAAAACACCCTTTACAATATAATATGTAGGAATAAAAAGGCAGGATAGGAGGCAGGATCGGATTGGGTTGTACCCAGCGAGAAACTTAAATTCAACAGGACATTGATTAAAAAGTACTGAAATCTATTAATAATCTAGTGTTTACACCAGACAGTACTTATTGCCGAGACAATAGCAATAAATTAACACCTTTCTCATTAATTTACTTTACTTTTAATGGCACAACAGCCCATGGAGGGCCTAGGCCGAACTTTTCGCATCCACTCATGTTGTGCGTGTTATATTTGTACATGAATGGAAGGGACCTACAGTTTAATGCCGAATCCGAACGGCGAAGTGAAAAGATTTTCATAGCAATTTTTACTCTTGTAGGTTTGCCATTGCCTGCCAAGAGGTGGTGCCGTGTAAAAATATTATTTTTTCTACTTTTTGATTTTGCTTGTGCCGAGATTCGAACCCCGGACTGCGTAGCAGTCCAACGCACTACCACTACACCACAGCGACCACAAGTGTATTAATTTCTCATTAATACACTCTGATTTTCCAAAAACAATTATGGAAACAATCTTTTTGACGTTTGTTAACTGACGTTTCGAGCAAATTAATCGAGACAAAAAATACGGCGGCTTGCTACAAATAAATTGTTTCAGTAATTGTTTGTCTAGATGCCTACGTCACGAAGACAACTTTTCTCCTTTTTGGCAGCTAATACATACTCTCAATTGTCTTCAGAACATTGTCTAATGTAAACGCAGCGTTACCATAACTGAAGATTACTAAAACCGAATATTCAGGGTTTTGAGCTTCAGATGGGATTTTTACACCAAGAGCCTTAATTTTTCAATTTTGTTTACATAAACTATAGATGCTCTCGGGCTCCTGGCTTTTATTATAAACATTTTACAGGCAACTGTTCGCAACTTTTCGACTTTACCATATTTTTGTTTTCAAATCATTAAAAATGTAGTACATGCATAAAATTGGCAAGCATGTGAAAAATATTAGAACTTTAAATCGAAAAGCTATTAATAAAAATACAATTCATCTAGGGTGGTCCATCTAATATTTGGAATTTGGACAGCTGGTAGTTTTGAGTGTGTCAGCTCTTATCTCATTCGTATTACGAAGGAAAGTTAGTTTTATATTTGCGGTTAACGCTTCAACAAGGTTCGCAAATACTAAAAATGTAATTGAAAAATGGTGAATCTACCGAAAGTCTACAAAAAATGATGTGAAATGTGCGAGTGTAACCACATAAACTCGCCATCGTTCTCAGGAATTAAACATTTCACGCACTTCATAGTTGCAAATTTTGCATAAAAGTCTTAATATGAAGCCGTATAAAGTTGAATCGATAAAACAGCTGAAGCCATACGACCAACCGCAACGTTAACGGTTCGCTATTTTGGGCACAGGAACCCTTAAAAGAAGTTAAGAATTTTTACAGAAAAATCACTCACTTTGGGCTCTGGGGCTCAGAAAAACCATGCGCGATTGCTGAGAAGCCAATGCGCCCTCAACGAGTATCTGTTTGGCGTGGCTTTTTGGACCAGCCGAATCATTTGGGTCACTTTTCTTTGAAAATGAGGAGGTAAGATGCCTTACAGTGAATAGTGTGCGTTACCGCACAATGATAACTCATTATTTGTAGCCTATTTTATTTGATATGGACTTAGACAACATTTCGTTCTAAAAGGATGGCTGAGTTCAACAATCGATCTTTTGCGTGGGAAGTGTAAAAGTTTCGTTATTAGCCGTTTTGGTGATGTGCATTGGCCAGCACGCAGTTGCGATTTGCAACCTCGTTGGACTCTTATTTGTGGGGAGTTGTTAAAGATAATTGTTAAGTTAACCACCCAGCACCGCTTAAGGCTCCTCTGGAAGAAACTGGTGTAGTCATCTGTGAGGTACAGCTCCATACAGTAGGAAATGTAATGAAAAATTGGGTTGATCGTATGGGCTGCTGCAAGGTCTGCTGAGGAAGTCATTTGAATGGAATAGTGCTCCGCAATTAAGCGGAAGGATTTTACTTTCAAGCAGTAAAAACGACATTGAAAAAAATTTATTCGTTTCATATTTACACCAAAATCAAATTCCAAATTATAAATGGTCCTTGTGTCTTTACCTTGTGATATGTAAAGTAGATATTTGGCGAATTTTTTCAATTGATTTCAAGTGTCTACAATTGACTCCCTTACTTTACTTTACTTTTAATGGCACAACAGCCCATTGAGGGCCTAGGCCGAACTTTTCGCATCCACTTATGTTGTGCGTGTTATATTTGTACATGAATGGAAGGGACCTACAGTTTAATGCCGAATCCGAACGGCGAAGTGAAAAGCTTTTCATAGCAATTTTTACTCTTGTAGGTTTGCCATTACCTGCCAAGTGCCAAGAGGTGGTGCCGGGTAGAAAAATTATTTTTTCTACTTTTTAATTTTGCCTGTGCCGAGATTCGAACCCCGGACACTCTGCGTAGCAGTCCAACGCACTACCACTACACCACAGCGACCACGTTCTACGCTATCCAAAGTCATGGAAAGTGTAGTTAACTTTCACTTGGTCAAATATCTTGAACAAAATTAATTGCTTAATGACCGCCAATACGGTTTCCGTCGAAATCTATCTACGAGCGTTCTCATGGCGGTCATCATCGAGTACCATAGTGTCAAAACTGAGTGCGTATTGGGTCGGGAGTAACTTTTCCTTGTCTTCATTAATGACCTTCTGTCATTAACGAAGAATCCGAATTACTCGTTTGCAGATGACATCACCATTTCGTTATATATTTCATATATAGTATATATAGTATTTCATATAAAGCGCCTTAACTCTTTGAGCGGAAAAGTTGTGTTATGAATGACTCACTCAATAAAGAGCTGCAGTCAATCTCCTTCGAGTGGGGTCTTACGAATGGAGTTGAGTTCAATGCGTGTAAGACCCAATGTTGTGTGTTATCTCACACACGAGTTTCCCAACCACCCGTTAACCGCCTAGATATGGGTGGGGGTAGCTATTGTGGAGACAGCGACTCTTGATGTTCTCAATGTGATGTTCGTTGGAATAAACACATTTTTTTGGAGTCGCGAAAGAAGCATCCAAGTGTCTCGGCTTTCTTATGTGGTGTAAAAAATATTTCACTCGGACTGATCTCCGCATGATCTACACCACCTACAATAGGTCCAAGATTCGAGTTTAATTCGCACCTATGGGCTGGAGCTTCAAGAACGCAACTAGAGCTCCTGGACCGTAACCAAAATCGAGCGACAAAGCTAATAGGAGACAGTAGAGTTTCAAGCTTTATTGACTACTTCGAACATTCTCGAAGCGTGGCTTGTTTCTCTTTGTTTTACTGTTACTTTCACGGTAGATGTTCTGCTGAGATGCGCAAGCTGATGCCGCCAGTTTGTGCGTTCACCAGAACTACACGAACAACAAGCGGGACCCACGCCTTCCACGTAGATACGGTCTTCCACCGCACTATGAATAACAGAGAAACTTCTTTTATATGTCGTATCGTGCGTATTTGAAATAAGCTCCCTACAAATATTCTCCCCGATTATTATGATCGTTGCAAATTTAAAGCAAACGCTCATAAATACTTCGTCCTCCTTCTTCCTCCCACCTATCAATCTTCCTTCCAATCAACACAATGCTCTGCATTCATAATGGTACACCCTGTGTGTGGACTGTGTCAAAAGAAAAAAAAACAAACTTGTTTGTTGGAAATTACATTGACATCCATTGAAATCCTATTTCGGTATATTTGATACTATGGAGTCAAATCGAATATACGAGTATGTGGTATGTAGAGAAATGAGTACCTAAGTAGTAGCAATGTACCCTAACTCCTAACTCCTATATATGTATGTATATATTTTTCAATAAATCAAGTATGCCCAAAGCAATTATGACAATTTCGAATTCAATAGATAAAAAAGTTTGGCGTAATGATCACCAAAGCACCAAAGCCAATTTTCAACATAAGTAAGTATAATTTGACGTCCATAAAAGAAAAGTTCGAAATTCTGCAATGGCAGTGTAGTTGGGTGCCTAACTAAGCAGTTACTACTACCTACTCGAAAGCCAATGAAACAACATCAAAGTATCTCTTATTGTTAATCGAAATCGATAAATTTCATATACTAAAAAAAAAAAACCTAAGGTGACAAACAAAATAATAATAATTCTTTGCTGGAAAATCGGCGCGACGAGAAACAAAAAACAATACCAAAAAACAAAACACAAAAAAAGTAGCCAATTAAATTTACTTTTTCATAAACAAAAGCCGAATATCAAAGGAAAAATCACAATTCACACCAACAACAACAACAGCAGCAGCAAACGGTGACAACAAAATGCGTTTTGGGCTTCATACCTCGTACGAATAAAGGAAACGAGAAAACCTAAGGTAGCCGATAGTGGTAAGAGTAAAGTAAGGTATACAAGGTAAAGTAAGGTAAGGTAGAGTCGGAGGTAGTATGAGGTTAGATAGGATAAAGCCAACATCTGCAGCGAAAATACACCTACTCAATTTATTACACACATTCATACACACATGCATACATACACACATGCATATAACTACATACAACCGATTAACGATAGAATATAAATCATTTATTGTAAATATCAAAACGCTTGGCGCTTGGATTAAAAACTAAAAAGGAAAGGTAAGAAAAGGAACGAAAAGCCCGGCGAGCGAGCGAGAAACGAATAAGTAAGAGCACACACATTCGCTATGCGAAATTTTTAAAGAAAAATTGCTTATAACGAAACAATGAACAAAATAACGTTTATTTTTGTGTAAAGTCATAAATAATTTTCTAACTAATGTTGGCAGCCTTATAAAAAATTTTTTTCAAAAATAAAATATTGAATCGATTGCATACCTATACCTATATACTCGTACATAGGGCAGAAGGCAGAACAGAGATCCAGGGAGCGTTGGAAGTCACTGGTGATAAGTACGAGTATATGGCATACTAGCTACAACAGTAGCTAATAGCAATGATATTTCATATCTAGTAGCCATAGCAGTCAGTAGCTAGATATGCTGAGACGCCATGGTCAACACACACACACACACACACACACACACACACACACACACACACACACACACTCGCACACATACTCGCACACATACTCTCAACATATCCACGACCACGTTGTACTTCATCAAAAACCCTTTTTGCGTGGTGCAAAATTCTTACCTTTGGCATATCTCTGAGTGTATATTGAATGTACGGATAGCTTTTTTTGTTGTTGTCTCTCTTGGCTTAGACAAAACTATATTTATGGTATTTATATACAAATGTACGACTGCATTGTAGCCGTCGAGCACAATGGAATTGCCAACTTTTGGTAGTGCAGGCAGTCAATAAAATATACTCTTTTGATAGTATCGCAGTGAAGTGAGAAATATTATTTTGAACAGTTGCAGAAAATAAAAATTGATAATTTTTCTAGTGAATGTAATTTGAATAAATACTTGAAGTTACAGTAGTTTCAACAAGAAAGCAATCGGCTTAAGTCACTGAAAAAAATTAAGGTATGCTAAATAAAAGTCCACAAATATATTAATACGGCGACTCATTTTTTGTAATTTCATTACAACGGGAATGCACGATATCGACAAATTTTTCAGCATATGACCGTGTTAAACTTCGCCATATTACCCTAAGAAGCCGTTTCAAATGATTTATTGAACGTATCTTTTTTCCACGTAGTTTTAACTTCATAAGAGCCCAAACATTTCCGATCGGATTCACATCTGGCGAGGGTGAGGGCCAATCCAATGAAGTTATGCTGTTTTCCTTTTTCCAAGTACTGTACAAGCCAATCCAATGAAGTTATGCTGTTTTCCTTTTTCCAAGTACTGTACAAGGGACTACGATGTTTTGGGTCGTTGCCCTCTTGAAGAATCCAATCTCGGCTTCCTGCCCCCAAACCACATATCCGTTGATGGCAGAAGTCCACGGCGGTATATCGTGGTCATGAAGTTGGTAACCAAATTCCTCGTGAACATGATTAATTTGCCAAATCCTTGTTTTGTGAAGCATCCTCAAACATGAACCTTTCCTGGATGTTTCACTGATCGCTGGAGCATCTTACCGTCTTTAGTGGACCAAGCACGCTTAATAGTGTTTGTCATCCAAAAGCAGGATTCGTCTGTGAACACCACTTGACTCCAATCGTCATCCACATGTTCAGTTGCCCACTCTTGGCGTTTTTTTTTTTATTTGTTTTGCAGTTAGTAAGGGTTTTACCGTCGTTGTTCGAAATTGGATCTGAAACTCCCTTAAACGGTTTCTTATTGTATTCAGGGAGACATTTATGCCCTTTCGAGCCAATTTTTGTTTAGCTGCTTTCAACGATATGGCTGGATTAGCTTCGAAAATCCTCTTTATAACCAAGTCCTCCTGTTTCGAGGTAGCTCTGCAAATGCCGCGATTTGGCAAGTCGTCCACATTTTTGTGCACCAAAAAGTGTTGGTTCCAATGCTGGACAAACGCCTTCGACTTTTTTAAGTACTTCGAAGCGCTCAAGTAGGACTCAATCTTGAGACCTTTTGGATGGGAACAAAGAAAGACTGCTTCAAAACGTTTCGCGTATACGGAACTCATTTCTAAAATATGCTCTTGAGACGAAAGCGTATAATGGACTGTTTCTACAATTACATTACGAAATTTACAATGAAATCAAGTTTTTTGAAAATCAAGGCCGATTGTTTTCTTCTTGAAAGTACTGCAGTTGACGAAACGCTTGCTTTGTTGATTCTCATATACTTAGTATAAACCGAGATTTTCATAACATACACACCTGGACAAAATAATAGGTGTGAACATGTTTTTTTTCCAAAAAAGCTTGGCTTACATATATTTTCCTTCAAAAAATAAATTACTTTTCAACATAAACATACTTCAGCGTCATAACCAAACATAAAAGGTTTTAAAAACTCTAAAAAATAACTTAAATTTTGTTTAATTCATAAAATACACAGATTTCCGATTGGACAGAATAAAAAAAACTAAGGAATAAATATTGAAATTTTGCTAGTTATGGTCCCGTATTTTACTGAACTGAGTAAGAACGCATTAATACCCAGAATATCCACCATTAATATTGGTGGCTTTTTCGATTCTTCTTGGCATTGACGATATCAACTTCCGACAAGTTACCACAGGAATGTTGTAGCAAATTTTTTGAATATTTTCTCATAACTGCCTTTTATTTTGGCGTTTAAGTTCTCCCCAGAGGTTCTCAATACGATTTAGATTAGGGGATTGACTTGGGCACTCAAGGACGCCTACATTATAATCTTGGAACCATGCTTTGACAACTCGCGATGAATGTTTAGGATATTTTTTTTTACTGAAATTTCCACAAAAGCGGCATATTATCCTCGGCATAAGGTAACATTACCGTTTCCAACAAATCCTTATACACGAATCTATCCATAACGCCATTAATTTGATGTATCGGACCAATATCAATGCCAAGAAAAACAGCTCCATACCATTAATCTGTCACCTTCGTGCTTCACTGTTTTCTTTGTGAACCGGACGTTGACTTCTTTGCCTTTCGGGCGACGAACGTTTCTTTCCGCATCGTTACCAAACAAATTTATTTTTGTTTCATCGCTTCAGAGAATATTGCTCCATTTTTTTTTCTCCCTGTGAACCGCACAACGTTTTATGAACTAATGCAAATTTTTTCCTCATCTTCAAATTTGCAGTTCTAAGCAGAGGAACTTTGCGAGCAATCCTACCTGGTAGATTTCCGCTTACTAATCGTCTTGCAACGGTTCGTGATGATACAACATTCCCAATTTCGCTTGCAATTGTTCAGGGCAACTTGAACGAGTCGCGTTTAGCTAATGTAACGATACGATTGTCGGTCACTAATGAAGTTTTCATAGGTGCTCCACGCGTTTCAATAGCTTTTTCTGGCTTGAGAGCATTTGCAACGAAATTCTGAGACCGTCCCATCGATCTGGTAGGTTTTTAATTTGTCTCGTAGCTGACGAACAAGTCTTCTCTCCTCTGTACTGCAATGAGCTCCACGATCAATCAGATATTTTTAACAAATTATAATTAAACCTGTATTTAATACACTTTCATCGAAATCTTACCTTCTGGAACTAAATAACGCTTTAAATTTATTCACTATTAATTTAAACAAAAACACACCTATTTTATTGTCCAGATCAATTTGAAGGTTGAACAAATAAAAAAGACGCAATATTTATCGAGAAGAACTTTTGTTGCGAGGATTCCCCCATTTCATTCCAAAACAGTGCCACCAAACTTCCAAATTTGCCTCTTGGTTGTAGATCATGTCAATTAATTTTTTTTGTTCTTATCAAAAATTTTTGTGTTCACACCTATTATTTTGTCCAGGTGTGTACATGCGAGTATTAGATATTACTTGGTACGGGGTAGATGCAAAATTTTCGGATGGTGCTGGTAATACTGGTGTTCCCTGTTCGACGAACACATCATATTTTTCTCTCGTGCTCGGTGTAGTGGTTACATTGGAGTTCGTTACAGAGTTGCTTTTTGTCGAAATTCATACAATTTTTTGCGCAACTGCAACACCAAATAGTATACCAAAAAACGTTGAACGATTTTCTCAATATGGAGCGTGAAATTAATAATATAATTGAAAAATTATGAAAATAATATGATTTTTCTTCAATAGTTTTATGAGAATAATAAATTTTATATTCGTTTTTAAAAAACGAAAAAAAAAAAATCACATCTTCGCTTTTCTGCATATGAAAATAATTTGCATGTTTTCCGTCAATTTTTAATACATTTTTGTTCCTTTTTTGTAGAATAACTCATTGCCACCCTGAATGCTCGGCGTGTTCGGTGTACATTTCATCGCGAGTATATCGTGTTCATTGTGAGAGTGAGAAAAAATTCTCTCTCTCTCTCTCTCAGGACACTTTGGTGGACCATTGAGTGCTAGACTGGAGTACTACTTACCTCAGGTTTGAAACCCATATGGGGTATTATTCATAAGTAGATCTTTGTTTTTTCATTCTAATAGAATAGGTTAATATGATTTTTTGCTGCATTGTGGACATTTCCGAAGAAGAGCTTGATATAAATCTGGCTCTGCCATATTCAGCAGTAATATTTTTCAAAGTACAGAATCTGCATAGACTTAATTTCGGGCAACAACAATTGCATGGTGTTCGCCGAGCAAAATCTGAATATAACCACAGTCGAACAAATTTGTTATTTAAAATAACCAATATGGAACGCCTTGACCAGAGACATGCACGGAACACCTGAGGTGCCAGTGTGTAAGTCATCGCACTAAGGTCAATATTCCACGTGAATTTTTCTGTTCGCCCGAAACTTTTCCCCTTATTGGCAATTCCGCTCGAACAAAATTTTACTGTGAATGGCATAGAGCATTTCGAACACACTATTGCGAACTGATTGTTTATTTGGACGTTCGGAAAAAAAAATATAAATATTTGTAGCAAAATTTAATTATTATCGAAAGAACTAATGGTGTTCTTAAAAATCGATGGACGTGTCTATTTTGTGCAAGAGCGTAATACTATGCTCCTGCTAAAGCAGTTAAAATCATTAATGTTTGTGCAGCATTGCATAATATTTGTATTTATTACAAAAGCGATTTTGCTGGTTCAAATACTGACATAGAAGATGATCGGTTCAACATAGTTGAATGCTGGAGAACGCATTCGGACCGACATTGCTAACAGCCATTAATCTTTTCTACTTACGATGCAATCTAACTAAAAACCTGTATTTTCCTTTTATAGTAAAATTTTTCCTGCCTTCTCCCTTTCCTTACCATCTTCCATCCCAACATACAGACACTCAAACATGAACAACCGTTTTTACGTGTTCAGGCATAGTTTACTTACTTACTTAGCTGGCACTACAACCGATGATCGGTCTTGGCCGCTTCCACAAAGCTTTGCCAGTCACTTCTGCTATGCGCGCGCCGGAGCCAGTTGATAAGGCCAAGTGCAGTCAGGTTGCCCTGCACCTGGTCTTTCCAACGGAGATTAGGACGTCCCCTTCTGCGTGTTCCTCCACCGTGGTTCGAATAAAACACCCTTCTAGCCGGAGCGCTTTCTTCCATTCGCTCAACATCACCCAGCCAGCGAAGCCGCTGCAGTTTTATACGCTTGACTATGTCAGTGTCGGCGTACAGCTCATCGTTCCATCTTATTCGAAACACGTCGTCCACGCATACTGAACCGTAGATCTTACGGAGTATCTTCCTCTCGAAAGCTCCTAACAGCCTCTCATCATTGATGGTCAATGTCCACGTTTCTGCGCCATTCATTAGGACGGGAAGGATGAGGGACTTATAGAGCGTTATTTTCGTCGGTCGAGAGAGGGCTCTACTTCTCAATTGCCTACTGAGCCCGTAGTAACACCTGTTGGCAAGAGTTAGTCTCCGCTTGATCTCAAGGCTGTCATTATTGTTGGTATTAATGCTGGATCCTAGGTAAACGAAATCAGACATAGTTTATTCAGTTTATTTTGAACACATACCGACATAAGATAAGAACTAACCTAAGTTATAATATACATACGTTAAAAAAAGAAATAATTAAATATATTGAATAAGATAAGAATAAGTAAGTACTTTAAATGAGAATTAAACTAAGATTGGTAAAAGTGAATTGGGATCGCAAATTTCTTATAAGTACTTGTTTATTCCGAAGAATGTCCAATTTAATATTCTCTATTTCCAGCATTCGACGATTCTCCTCAATTTTAGTTTCTACTTTCTCCTTTCTCAATTTCTCCATTTCCAAGTTATGCTTTTTCATTTTCAATATCGCTTCACAAATCTTGCTGCATTTCCAGCTCTTTTAAGACTACTTCGTTAGTTGTCCTCTTACAGGATTTTCCTTTGGAGTTTAATCTTTATTGATTAAAAGCAGCTTGACTTGGGATCAGAGGATCAGACGATGAACTCATGGCTTCAACTAATGGCTGATCTATGCTGCTTTCCCCACATTCTCCCAACATTTCATTTTCGAGAAATGTTTCTGCGTCTGTGCTTAACCCTTTTTCTTGCTTAGCCGGAGGTAATCCAAAAGCCTTTGAATTTCCAACACCTTCTACAGCCTCCTTCATTGCGATGAGCTGAAAAATGGACTCTTCTGCCGGTGAAAGTTTTTAGGTCTTGTTAGGTCCACCTCCTGTTCCTCTTTCATAAATTTTATTCAAGGAAGCCTTCTTCAGCTTTTGATCTAACCAAACCTAATCAAAAAGAATTCTATTAGGTAAAGGCTTATACAAACAATTAAATTCATACCTTTTTCCATTCAGATACGGCCTTCACTGGTGGGCCTGAGCTATTCAACTCCAATGTTAATTCCTTCCAAAATTGCGACACTTTTTCACGATTTTCCCTGACAAAACCTCTAGCAATATCAGGTTTCTCCAGCATTCTATTCAGTACAACCTCGCTTTGAACCTTATTCATTGTTTTAATCCTGAAAAACACACTTAAATTATTTATCTCACTTTTATTTGTTTTAACAATGCAAAACTTACATTTTCCGGTGTTTTCGCTTCCAAAAGTGAAGTGAAAAATAAAGGTGGAAAATTCAAAATATTCCGTGTGAAAAAAGTGTTGCCAATAAGAGGAAAATTTTCGAACATGAAAATTTTCCGCCCGGAATTCACAATAAGGGAAAAGTGAAACATTCCGGGCGAATGCCGTATTCACGATAAGGGTGATTAATTATTCAATAACTGCCCTTAGTAAGTGGATTTACCCTGGCGCACCAGGTGTCCCGTTTTTTTAATCTTATTCTTATAAAAATTTAAGTTTTTGCTTCACTTGCATATGCTTCACTGATGATAACATGATGGGAGGGTAAACCTAAATTTCTATTTAACCCTAATATGCCCAATAACGTGTGATCGCCGCGGAGTAGTTTCTTGTGCATTAGCCTGCTACGGAAAATGTCGGGAGTATCAATTCTTGGCACAGGCAAAATCAAAAAAATATTAAAAATATTTTTTCTACACAGCACATGTAGCACGGCAAACATATAATAGTAAAAATTGCCTATGAAAAGCTTTCCACTTCGCCGTTCGGACTCGGCATAAAACCTTAGGTCCCTTCCGTTCATGTAGAAATATAACACGCACAACATGAGAGGTTGCGAAAAGCGCGGCCTAGGCCTTCAATGGGCTGTTGTGCCATTTAAAGAAGAAGAAAAAGAAGAAGATACCCAATGACGTACGGTTTGATTAGGCCTACGTAATGTAGGTTATCGTAACGTGGCCTACTGTCATGTATTCGTGATATGGGCAGCGTGAAAATGTAGCTTAGAGTGTTCTCTCTTTAATAGATTGTCTACAATAAGGGCGCTGTAGATTCTGCTAAAAACGAAATTTCCACATTTAAACCTTTGGTTCCCAAATTTTTGATTGACCTAAAAAAAATGTTAATAGATACATACAAAGATGTACAAAGCACAGATCTGTACACAAAAACTTTAAAAATTTTATAAAAAATTGAAGAAGTTGCGATCCCTCAAAGCAATTGTGGTTGTTTGAGCCCGTTAGTTTCTTGCTTTTAATGATCAAACATTCAATATTAAATTTTCCTATTCTAGCTAGTCACAGACGGTGTTTAGGCCTGTAGCCATAATTTCTATGTTCATTATGTGTAAGGTTATTTTTTGTAATCCTCGTAACCCTTACCAGCTCGATTTTCCTTTCGTTAAGTTTGGAGAGAATAGCGGGGATATTTCGGCAATCTTAAGATATTTTACCGAAATGTTTAAAGAATTTTACTACTACTAATCGAGAAGCCGAGAAGAGAAGACGTCCACCGCAGCAGTCAACCCAGCATTTAGAAGACCCGTTACCCGACGCCGCTACTCAAAGCCCTAAGGAAAATTGAGGTGGAAAAGGTACGCCCAATTACATTTGCACATACATACGAGGTTATTTTAAAATTTCGTGAGTTACGTATGTTCGATTTTCGCATTTTTTTTCTGTTATGTTGGTACACATGTCTGTTATACTATATATGTTGGCAATACCAACCATTTTGGATTGTCAGTTTGTTTTTGACAGATAAAAAGGTTAGTCGTGTTTTAGTGTGCTCTTCGATTTTTTACTATTCGAAAAAATGGATCAAAGAAACTCTATTCAGTTTTGTGTAAAAAATGAAATTAAATGCGCAAGGACATTTGAAATGTTAAATGTGGCCTTTGGCCTTTGGCGAGTCTACTATGAGCAGAACACAAGTTCAATTGTGGTATAACCGGTTTAAGGTCGGCCGAGAATATGTCAATGACGATGCTCGTCCTGGTCGCCCGAGCACGTCAACAACCGATGAAAACATTGACGCAGTGAAGAAAATGATTTTGGATAATCGTCGAATCGTCGAATCACTATCAGAGAGGTTGCTGATGATGTTGGCATATCGTTCGACTCATGCCAAGCAATTTTTACGGATGTAAAGGCGTTTAGGCATGAAACGTGCGGCAGCAAAGATTGTTCCAAAATTGTTAAATTTTGAGCAAAAACAACGTCGCTTGTGCGTAAGTTTTTGGCCAAAAACAAAACCGTTATCATGCCTCAACCACCGTATTCACCGGACTTGGCCCCCGCTGACTTTTTCCTCTTCCCAAAACTGAAGACACCGATGAAAGGAAAGCGATTGCTACGATTGAGGAGATAAAAGAAAAATCGAAACAGGAGCTGTTGGCGATACCAAAAAGCGCGTTTCAGAAGTGTTTAGAGGATTGGAAAAAACGCTGGCATAAGTGTATTATATCTGAGGGGGATTACTTTGAAGGGGGCAAGATAATTGTTGATGAATAAATAAATACTTTTTGAAAAAACGGTTATTTTTTGATCATACCTCGTATATAAATAACGCTTACTGCTGCCATTTTTTTTTTATATACATGATACTTTCAACTTCCCTCGAGATCCCCGCTCGTCCGGAGACGCTAAGCCCTCACCCCTTTACAGACGGTTTTATATACCGTTAATATTACGGTAAGTACAGAGTGACAATTAATAAGGGTAGACAACTTTCTTCGCACTATATAAAAAGTATTGTAATTTTTCTGCAATTTTCTTCATTCTTGCCGTAATCGCAGCAGCTTCGCATTGCTCGTTCGTTAGTTTCTCGTGCAGTTAAACGGTTTAAGGAGCATGTATTAAAAGACCTTTCATGAACGTGATCGACCGGGAAGAGGCAGAAAACCTACTGTCACTACTCCCAGAGTACAGCGTATGATTTATTTTAGAGTCCAGGGTCTTTGCTAAACGTCATATAAATTTGAAACAGTCGTTGCGTTGTGAATGGGACCGAATAACGGTGGAGAAGCTATTTTGTTTAACGCTGTTCGGGTTAACGGCGTTAATTTCTTGATTAACGATAGCCTGCTCTACCTATAAGTATTTCCAGTTTTGGTAAAAGGTTGCAGACCCCACTGAAGTCTTTGATAGCTTCCACGGTGGAAAGTTAGACTGGATATTTCTTACACTTCTTTCCATATTGGCAGCCATTCGACTCATTCTTTAACATCACAGAATAGATACAGCACTATGTACAAGTGACAAGGATGGCTTCCCTCCTTATTGGACTTTTTGTTCATAGAATTTAATTTGCCAAGAAAAAAACTAAAATTATGTTCGGTTGATTAGTTTTTCTTTAGTTTTTCTAATTTCTAAATTTAACAGTGTCTTTAGTGACTTTTAAAAGCTTCTTGTTTTGTTTTTTGTTTTGTTTTTGTTTTGTTTTTTAAACTAACTAAATACCTTATCTTTCTACCAGTTATGGTAAGTACAACACAATTCACAGGAACGAACGAACAAATTAACGTTTCACAAATAATTTGACTACGCTCATTATCATATCATGTAGTTATTTTTACGCTGTTGCAACATTTAATTTAATTTTCACTCAGAATTCATTCTCTCTCAAAAGAAAAAAAGGGAGGAAAATACTAAAATTCCATAAATGAAATGAAATACTTCCTCATGACTTCATCATATGCCGAACTGTAACTGCAACACTGTACTCTGGACTCTGTATGCTTTGTTTTGTTGCCAATCCATTCGTTCGGCATTGCTGCAACGTAATTTTATTGCACGAAAGAATAACAAAATTTCAGGCATTTGGAGAATTCCTGAAGTAACAATGAAAAACAAAAGTCAATTTCTGCATCTTCTATACCAATGAACTGTTGTGGATATGTGAGAGGACGGCTTTGACTGGCTTTAAAAAAAAAAAAAAAAGGAAAAAACAATTAAACAAAATTAAAAATAAACTTGATGAGGCATTCGCGTCATAGTTAAGCATAATCAGTTAAGCGATTGATTATATTGACTCAGCATAGGTATGCATCTATAAATACATATCGTATACCTGAAAACGTTTTAAAAATTCCATAGAATCCGTAGTGAGCTTAAGGAAGGCAATTGTGTGCTCTTTATTGCTAGTGGGAATCAGGTATGCCAATGAAATGTTTTGAAATAGTTTTCATTTCAGAGAAAGACTCACGTTACTGTTTTTGCCTTTGAGCAACGATATTTGGGCATTTGATGAAAGTACTACTGTGGGCAAAAGTTAGTAAGACTTTGTTCATAATTTCAAATTTTTTTATTCATTCTTCCAAATCTCTTTCGTCCCCTTCAAAGTAATCCAATTTTCGAAACAGTTGTTAAAGACAATTTCCGGAATAGCCTTCAATGCGCTTAGCGATTCATGTTTAATGTCTTCAATAGACTCAAAACGGTCAAACGGTCCACGAAGCGGTTTTTTGAGTTTAGAAAATAGCCAAAAGTCACACGGTGCTAAGTCAGGCGAATAGAGTGGTAGGTTGGTTGCGGAACGATATCAGTCGAATTTTTGGCAAAATGGTCTCGTAAAATCAATGCAGTGATTTTGGAACCAATCGTGCATTCACTCTTCTTAGGCCCAAATGATGTTTTAAAATGGTTTTCACTGATCCTTCCGATATTCCAACGATGCCAGTAAGGTCTCTGACTGTTAATCGTCGATTCTCGAGCACCAATTCCTTGATTTTATTGACCAGACGTGTTGATCATCAGTTGATGTTGATGGCCGTCCTGGACGTGGTTCGTCGTCAACGCGTTCTCGACCATCTTTGAACAATTTGTACCAATCAAAAACACTTGCTCGCGACATACAATTATCACCGAAGGCCTTTTGCAACATTCTGAACGTTTCGGCACCAGAAATTTGATTCCGCACACAAAATTTAATGGAACTTCTTTGTTGAATAATTTCACTCATTGTGAAAATCGCCGAATGCACTTTTTGTACTTCAGAAAGACAAGCGTATACTAAACACTAATGATTATTTTGATGTGACATTTGGCACAGATGTCACCGACAGTCATACCAACCTTAAATAAATAATATTTTGATGAATGGGTTTCCGCGCGAAATTTAAATTAAAAAGTCTTACTAACTTTTGCCCACAGTAGTATAGTAGTTTCCAAGTAGAGTTCTAGCAAAACTCCCCCTTGGATCTGCTATTTAGAAGACTGCACAGAAAACCACATACACACACATGTTCCTAGAAAGTTATATCATTAGTGAGGAGAATTTTCAAGGAAGAAGAAGGGGGAGGAAGCCGCAACCAGAATTTAAACGCACATTTTACAAGGATATTAAAGAATCGGGATTGAGGTGGAAGTAAATTAAATTTGTTGGACAAATTTACACTCATTGAAGTTTTAGGCAATATCTAGAGGTCTTATGTCCCCATGGAGGTTAAGAACGTGTATACATTAACTATGGACTATTGATTGTTGTATGGAGACTCTTAAAAGTGAGATTTGAATACTTACGCGGGAACCCTTAACTGTGTAACTTGGTCGTTTTGAACTATGTAAATTGTAGGTATGGTATATAAGAATATTGGCGAAAAGTGAAAATTAAGGCATGTCGGTCTTACATTTTGCCCCTTTAGGATCACCCTGTAAGCATGGGGATATTTTTGCTGCCTGTCAATAGAGGTCTGTCCTTTTTTAATTTTTTTTTTATTGATACATTCTACACACAGGGTGTACCCCTATGAATGCAGAGCATTGTGTTGAATGGAAGGAAGAAGAAGGGAGAATGAGAGAGAGAATGTAATCACACACAACACCGATCAAGAGATAGACTGCCATTGTGGCAAGTGTTATGCCTTTACCACAATGAACTTCAGTTTATCACTGTCGACTATGATCGCATGTAGCGCCAAAGGCCAAGCTTTTCGCATTTTTTTCAATTTGCCTGTGCCGAGATTCGAACCCTTGACACTCTGCGTAACAGTCCAACGCCGTACCGCTACGCTTCAGCGATCCTTTAGGATCACCCTGTAAGCATGGGAAGCACTTTTCAATAAAAAAAAAATGGCAACTTTTTATGGGAGTTCTCTTATGTAAGTGTTGGAAATGAGGGGTAAATATTTTGAAGAAAACATGTTGCAGGGTGAAATTTAATGGAGGTCAGTCTTACGTTTTGACCCTCTAGCATCAATCAATGGGCACGAGAGTCCATTTCAAAAACAAAGTAGATTTTATATGTGGGCCCCTTAATAGTTGGAGATAACGAGTAAGTGTGTATGTTGGGGAAAATGTTGGCCATTGAAAATTAATGGATACCAGTTTTGTATTTTAATCCTATAGGAGAGAGTTCTGACCAACGGTTCAGTAATTTGTCGATTTGTTATCTTCATTTCACGCATTTTTTTTATCGAGCCTCACAAAATTCAGGGTGTACTATTCTATAGTTCTTGTACATAGGTCTTAATGCCTGTTTTTATTGATTATTTTTGAACCAACACTCACACAAGGTAAGGCTCAATATAAAACATGGTATTGTTTAGGAAAGTAAGACAGGTAAGATATTAAGCCTTTGCCGGAGATTAAATTAGGAACTTCATAGTTCAAAGTCTAGCACTTAGCCGCTAGACGACAGTCAACATCAAATTGTTGTGTTTCAAAGCTTAAAACCATGTTTAGCCGTGTTTAGTTACTTTTCCCCCTTGGACGGACACTCAATGCACGAAAACCTCAAATAAATCCAGAGAAAAAGTCCAATTGTTTTTTTTTTATGCTCTTCACTTCATCCATACATCAATATTTAGTGCATGAAGATGAATTTGTAGATTCTTTGAAATGTTCATTATTAGATTGCCTGGACATTTTACAATAGCTTCGCTGATATATATCCCTTGATCAAAGTTGCCGTAACATTCGACTGAGTTAACTCGGTTCGTTTCCACGAAGCTGTAAGCAAACTACTTACATATCGTTATGCTGTCACGTCTAGGTTAAGTAATCTGTTTTCTTCACTGCGTAACATATTATTCAGGTAACATTACTAAGTATATCCTTGGCGGATGTTTACAATGGCGCTAAAGAAACAGGTAGGTAACAGGAAACAGGTAATAGAGCTAGAGAAATAGGTAGAAACGTAGTGAGGTAGTACGGTATTGAGAAGAAGACACATAAAACTACTATCTACCCGTCTCTCTTACTTTTTTAACAGTCTCACTTGCTTAGTCTTTCTTCATGCTTGCGCTAGTGTAAACACCCACCTAAAGAGAACTAACGGCAGAGATGCTATGGATGCAATGCCAGATTTACTTCACGAACTCTCTCTGAAAAGTCGTTTCTTTTTTATAGCTTTTAATTTTGGAAAAATCTTTCTAAATTTCATTTACATAAGTTGCCAGAAATTCAGAGGACTTAATTTTTCCTTTGATACTTATGACTAAATTGTAAAGGTCATATAACCGTTATTTATATATTGATGCTTATGTTCCAGGTGTACAAGTATGAAACAAGTAATGACATCTCTGTGTCGCTAGGTAAAACTATACGCTCTGTCAAACCAAGTCATTGGCGCCATTTCTTCGCATTTAGTTATGTCAACAATTTTCAAACAATGAAGTTTCATACAACCAAATATTTTTTTTCGCTCGTAAAAATGTCGAATTTTGTGCCTACAAACTACGATATGCGAACATCATTGATTTTCTGTTTCCCATTGAAGAAATCTGCTTTGGAATCTCATCGAATGCTTGTGGAAGCTTGCGGCCAGCACTCTCTAGGCAAACCAAAGTGCAACGATGGGTTCAATAAGTTTAAAAGTGGCAATTTTGATGTGAGAAACGAAGAACGTGAAAGACCACCGAAAAAGTTTGAAGATGCCGCATTGTAAGCTTTACTCGATGAGGATGATGGTCAAATGCAAGAACAACTTGCAGAACAATTAAATGTGGCCCAACAATGCTTTGCTCAACGTTTAAAGCCTTTTACTTACTTTTAATGGTATAACAGCCCATGGAGGGCCTAGGCCGAGCTTTTCGCATACACTCATGTTGTGCGTGTTATATTTGTACATGAATGGAAGGATCCTGCAGTTTAATGCCGAATCAGAACGGCGAAGTGAAAAGCTTTTCATAGCAATTTTTACTCTTGTAGGTTTGCCATTGCCTGCCAAGAGGTGGTGCCGTGTAGAAAAATTATTTTTTTTATTATTTTTTATTTTGCCTGTGCCGAGATTCGAACCCCGGACACTCTGCGCAGCAGTCCAACGCACAACCACTACGCCACAGCGACCACGCCAGCCAAGGGATTGATTTTGAAGGTGGGACGATGGGTGCCGCATAAATTGAGTGAAAGACTGAAAGCTAGCAAGAAAATCGAAAAACCACCTGTGAAATGTTGCTCGCCAGGTACAAAAGAAAGTTATATCTTCATCTAATTACTGTTTTTACTGGCGATGAAAAATGGATCTATTTCGAGAATCCCAAACGTAAACGATCACATGTTAAGCCCGGTACACTGGCCAAATCAACGGCAAAGCCAATTCGCTTCGGAAAGAAGACATTGCTCTGTGTTTTCTGGGATTTGAGAGGTGTTATCTGGTTTGACCTTCTGAAACCAGGTGAAACCAGGTTACTGGTCAACGCTACCAACAACAATTTGCCGATTTGAAGCGTGCTTTGCGCCAAAAACATCCAGAATATCAAGCTAGGCAACACAAATTTATTTTTCTTGATGACTATGCACCATCACATCGAACAAAACAGACTCGGGAATTGGTAGATTCGTACAGCTGGGAAGCCCTCCCCCATGCGTCTTATTCACCAGACTTGACTCCATCTGACTACCACTTATTTTCATCAATGGGACACGCACTTGCGGAGCAGCACTTCGCTTCGATTCGTACGAAAATGTGAAAAAATGGCTCGATAACTGGTTTGACTTAAAAAACGAACACATATTTTGGCGCGGCATTCACAAATTGCCAGAGAGATGGAAAAAATGTGTAGCTAGCAATGGGCATTACTTTTGAAGATTGAATGTATAACCACATTTTTCATAAATAAACGTGTAATTTTTTTTTTTTTAAGTACCGGTTTCATACTTGTACTTTACTTTTAATGGCCAAACAGCCCATGGAGAGTCTAGGCCGAGCTTTTCGCATCCACTCATGTTGTGCGTGTTATGTTTGTACATGAATGGAAGGGACCTACTGTTTAATGCCGAATCCGAACGGCGCAGTGAAAAGCTTTTCATAGCAATTTTTATTCTTGTATGTTTGCCATTGCCTGCCAAGAGGTGCCGTGTAGAAAAATTATTTTCTACTTTTTGATTTTTTGATTTTGCCTGTGCCGAGATTCAAATCCCGAACGCTCTGCGTAGCAGTTCAACGCACTACCACTACGCCACAGCGACCACAGTGCGTTCACACTTGTACACTTAACAGTTATTTAGCATTAACGCACCAGTGATGCAAATTATAGGATATGGCATCATAACTTTTCGCTCCCAAACAAAGAAATCGGCCTCACTGATTTAAGTACATAGAGTTGCTGCATTCATGACAGAGAACCCGGAAATGAATTGAATACTTAAAGATAAAATACAATATTCTAACTCCCGTTCATGATGATTTGATTTTGTCACAATTTAGCAAAACAAATTTGGTTTTTTTTTTTTTGAATGTATTATTTTTTAATCTCTTGCAATTTTGTAGTTTTTAGGTAGTTAGTTTTTTTTTTTTTTGTTTTTAATTGTTTATCTTTTGTTTTTATTAACTGTAGCTAACATAACTAATATTCTTTTAATAGCTAAAAATGTTGTAGAAATATTAACGCTTCGAAAAGTTAACAGAAAACGGAAAACTTTTTTCGTACAACTTTATTTTCTATGCATAATGTTTGGCATAAAATCTTAAATGTGTCAAAAATGGCAATGGTTCTTCAAAGGCATGGTCTCGTCCATATAAGAAGTATCTATCTATTTAGTGATATGTTACTACTTACTAGATACTTGCTGGCTATTACTAGCTACCGATGATGCTATTCACCATTCACCATTGTAGCGCGACCAAACTTTTAAACTTTTCTGTATGCACAGTGTTCAGAGTGGGAAGTGTTTAAGAGAGAGGCGAAGGGCAGGGCAGGGCAGGGCAGGGCAGAACAGCCAGAGTGAAGTGCAGTTATACATACATGAATGTAGTAAGGCCTCAAAATAACAATTATAATAATGGCAATGTTAATTTTTGTGCTTTTGGAAAACAATTAAACTTAACATGGCACGAAATTTTCAATTTGAGTCATAAAAACAAAAACAGAAAACCAGCAGCAGCAGAAGCAACAGAAACAACTACGGGCAGGAACGAACCAAACAGCATACATTAATATCAGTAGTAATTGCTGCAACAATCCACATTGAGTATGCAATGAATGCAATTGTGATGCAAATGGATTGCATGTTCTGCAATCGTGTTGCAAATATTTTCAAACAAAAATCCACAAAAACAAAAGAAAACAAAAATTTCAAGAAAAACACTGCACAAATGCATACACAAATGAGAAAAGACGAAAAAGACAAAAAGAAGAAGAAAGGTAGAAGAAATTATAAAGAACAACACATGCATTCGAAGAATTTTGTTGAGTAAATGAATGAATGAATGAATGAATGAATGAATGCTATGATTTAATTTTAATGCGCAAATGCGCGCGCCTAAATATTCACCATCACCATCACCATCACCAACAATAGTAACAACCAACAATAGCAAATACTGCAATTTAGCCCAGCATAGCCCAGCCCCATCAAGCACAGCAGCAGCAGCTCCTCCACCACCCATCCACCGCTCCTCCACCACTTCACCAATATGAACAGCTTCGCATTTGCTACAGTTTCATGATGAAACTGAAAAGGAACACAATTAAAATTAATTACAACTAATTACAAGATAATATGCTAATCAGGCAATAGTAACATAAACATACTTACTTACATACAAACAAACAAACAAACAAACAAACCGGTACCTACCTCAATTCTTAAGTATGTATGTACATACTACGAGTATGCATGTATTGCAAGTGGAGTGTATGAGTGCAGTTAGTTCTTGAAAACTTTTCGAGTTACGAGTATGTACTTCTCTTACTTCAACACTAGTTATGTATGGTAGCTACAGCATTTTATCTTCTTATTCATACCCCTTCCAACTTGCTGGCGTCTCATCGTCTCCACCATCATAATCATTATCATCATCATTGCTATCGTCATGAAATTCAATACACCGTGTGTGCACACGCGGTTTCATTTAATTTTCGTTTAATTTCGTTTCGTTTGTTTCATGTAATGAGAATTCCATATATGTATGTATGTATAGTATGGTATGTATGTACTTATTTAGTATTTATGTTCTTCGTATGGGAAATTAACATAATCCAATAGCAGCAGAACTTTTGATCATCGTCTTTCACATTCATCGACAACATCAACATACAGCCAATGTTCACATATGGTACTAGTATATGTGGCAAATAACAAGTAAGTATTACACTTACCATACATTGTACTTATGGAAGAGCAGTTACGAGTAATATTATATAAATGAGCAGCGAATGCTGCTTCATTATATCCGCGATTAATACTTATAACTCAGCAAGTACTTAAGTACTTAGGTACATAGCAAAGCGACTTTTGCACATACTTTTAAACTCTCGTATTGTGATGAACTTATGTCCCAAGTTCAGTTCTTCTTGATGACACGACAACAGGCTAATGTAAATTAGTTAAAGTTAAAGTTTTGCGAAATCCAAAACGAGGGTAAAAATACTTGGAGCGAGGAGGAGAGAACGAAACGAAAATTCCATCACGAAATCGTATACACTCTCTACACTTCTCTCCCCTATCCTTTTACTTGGCTTCATCAATGACCTTCTGTCATTAACGAAGAATCCCATTTACTCGTTTGAAAAGGACAGCATCATTTCTTATTCATATCTAGTACCTGTTCAAAACGCCTTAAATCTTTGAGTGGAAAATTCGTGTTAAGTATGAATGACTCACTCGATAAAGAGCTCCAGTCAATCTCCTTCGAGTGGGGTCTTACGAATGGAGTTGAGTTCAATGCGTGCAAGACCCAATGTTGTGTGTTATCACACACACGAGTTTCCCAACCCCCCCTTAACCCCCTAGATATGGGAGCTATTGTGGAGACAGCGACTCTTGATGTTCTCAACGTGATGTTCGTTGGAATAAACAAATTTTTTGGAGTCGCGAAAGAAGCATCCAAGTGTCTCGGCTTTCTTATGTGGTGTAAAAAATATTTCACTCCGACTGATCTCCGCATGATCTACTGATCTACACCACCTATATAGGTCCAAGATTCGAGTTTAATTCGCACCTGTGGGCTGGAGCTTCAAGAACGCAACTAGAGCTCCGGGACCGTAACCAAAATCGAGCGACAAAGCTAATAGAAGACAGTAGAGTTTCAAGCTTTATTGACTACTTCGAACATTCTCGAAGCGTGGCTTGTGTCTCTTTGTTTTACTGTTACTTTCACGGTAGATGTTCTGCTGAGATGCGCAAGCTCATGCCGCCAGCTCGTGCGCTCACCAGAACTACACGAATAACAAGCGGAACTAACGCCTTCCACGTAGACCCGGTGTTCCACCGCACTACGCATTACAGAGAAAGTTCTTTTATATGTTGTATCGTGCACATTTGGAATATTTCCCCCGATTATTATGGCTCTTGCTAATTTAAAGCAAACGCTCATAATAACTACTTCCCCCCACATTCTTCCTCCCAATCGACACAAGGCTCTGCATTCATAGGTGTGCCACCTTGTGCTACCCCGTTGTACAAAAAAAGTAGACAGTCGTTTCTCTCTCTCTCTCTCTCTCTCTCTCTCTCTATAGAAGAGTGCGTGTATTTAGGGGAGTAGTGGCTACTTCACAGCACGCCTGCTCGATATCATTTTAGACTTCACATGTACCAGACTCACCACATGTACCAGTTCAGCTAATTAGATGCCCATGTGTGGATGACCACCACTGATCTAGAGCATTATAAGGCAGACCCTTTCATGCCTTCATAACGGTTTTAAAGCATCATGAGCTATTTGCTCATGTCTGATCTACAGCCTCGTTGATATCCCAAGACAAAATTTATGTAGTAAAAAGCAACGATAGAAGAGCTTGTCTGGGATGAAGAGTGCCTTCATTATTATTTTTTTATGAAGCGGTTCTTTTGTAGGGGACAGTCATTGTTCTCTTTCGATTTCCAATGAACGTATAAGTATACCATTAACGGTTTCAAAGGGCAGCTCTTTAGAAGCAGTTCAGCACTTCAGAAACAACAAAAATTTATATTTTTGAATTTACAGTACTTTTCGCTTAAAAGCGAACCCGTTTAAAATGAACTTCCGCCTAAAACGATCTAATTTCAAAAGTACCCGCTTTATTTTTAATAAACCATGAAATTTTTTTCGCTTATTTAAAACGAACTTCGGTTAAAACGAACCATTTTGCCCAGTCCCTTGAAGTTCGCTTTAAGCGAAAAGTAATGTGTTTTCGTTTTTTTTTACCCATTGAGTTCTAACGTTTTGAGAAGGAGTTCAGTGATGCTCAGACATGTATTGCGCTAGCCACTTACGACACACACGTGATTTCAATCAGTGTGAATCGGATCCTGTATGGCGCAATCGTCGTGCGCCATACAGGAGAAAAACACCATCCAACACACACCGTGCGTCGTTAGTGGCTAGCTTAAGAAGCTTATCTGTCATGGCTTGACAATCTATTCGCTGGAAGGGGATGAGATGGCGAGACAGACTATGTTTAAAGAGAGGATAGAAAGCAAGTATTGGTATGAAAACAGTACTTTATTTTAGAATGTGTACTGGATACTTCGAATCATTTTAAAATGATTTTGATATTTTGAACTTTTTGGTATTGATTTATAGATATTGTAGGGGCCCTGTAGTGGTCGCTGTGGCGTAGTGGTAGTGCGTTGGACTGCTGCGCAAAGTGTCCGGGGTTCGAATCTCGGCACAAGCAAAATAAAAAAGTAGAAAAAATAATTTTTCTACACGGCACCACCTCTTGGCACTTGGCAGGCAATGGCAAACCTACAAGAGTAAAAATTGCTATGAAAAGCTTTTCACTTCGCCGTTCGGATTCGGCATTAAACTGTAGGTCCCTTCCATTCATGTACAAATATAAGACGCAGAATATGAGTGGATGCGAAAAGCTGGGCCTAGGCCCTCCATGGGCTGTTGTGCCATTAAAAGTAAAAAAAAAGGACCCTGAAAGGTACAGCTTAGTGTGATGCCGAAATATAAATGGATTGTGGTCCGCTGTTCACATGGAATTGCTTAGGTATTTTCTTATACTTTTTCTTATATAGAGTTTTGTTTTTTTTTTAAGTTTACTTTATATTTACGGGTCAACGTCTTCTATCAATTAAGTATGAAAAAAATGAGGATGCATATTAATTTATACATAAATGATAGGCAGCACATATGCAACCACATGTGCCCACGCGAATGAATCAAACTTGATTGATAGAGGGCGCTGATTTGCGTGTGCCTCAAATTTGATTGATAGAGGGAGCTGAATATGAATCATACTTGATTTATAGAAGGTAGTTTCTAGTAAAATTTAACATTTCAAACAAAAATCGCTAGAAATTATTAGATCTGAAAGAATGAGCGATTATAGACTAAACAAAAAAAATAAATATGGCACGCGAAGCACAAACAAATGGCGATTGTATTGCGATAAAATCTCCAGCAAAAAGTGCCACACCACGCACATAACTGGTGACTCTCGCAATGTTGAAGATCATAAGTGCTAATGAAGGGTAGCAGCAATTTGTACTTCATACGATTTTGAATCACAGAATAGCTTAGCCTTTTTGCCTGTAGTCGAATTTTAGTCGAAGTCATATATTTTATTCTTTATTATAATGTGTTCTAAAATTTAGTTACGTTAAGAACGTTAAATGCAACATTACGTAAACTCCACCCGCATACTAAAAGGATTTCCGCACACATTCTCAACATTTTGCGTGCATTTATTATGTAAGCGAGAAAATGTTACAAGAAAACTATTTATTTCAAATATACTTATTCACGTCACAGGAGCTGCATACATGCAACATACTCGCACCTAATATCAAATAATATATCATGGCACACAATGACTCTCATATCTAGTACATTGATTTAGTAGGCAGCCAACCACCTACTTCCTTCCTCTCCTCTCCCCCTTCCCACACCATTAGAAAGGGTGAAGAGAAAAAACCGCATCGTCTCATCTCATCTCTTTCCTGCTCAGCTCATCTTGCTCTAACTTCTAATCAACTCTAATTTATTGTCTTGCAAGATTACATCCAAATACTAGTAGTGGATGCAACAACAAGGCGTTGTGTTGTTGCATCCACTAACGTAAATGTCGACCTCTTCGCGAGAATGTCATTCAAAGTTGCAAGAGCTATCAAACCAACGACAAGCTCACTTCACTTCCTTCCCGTGTATCTGCAGCTATTTTGGAGATAGAAACCTTAAAGTTGCTATTATTTTTGTTTTTTCTCTTGCATTTACTGTTCGTTCATAATTTTGAGTGGAAGCAGCAACATCAAATATTTGGACGCGTCTGTAGCACACCTTTCTACGAACGCTGGCACATCGTCAACGTTGACACTCTTTCAGTATTTCCTGCTAGTATGTGTGTAAGTGTGTATGTATTTATTTGTATGTATGTAAGTGTATCCTTGAGATTTTTGCATTGATGCGGTTGGTTTTCGCTTGTTCATTCATTATCCTGCTGCATGTGGTTTCATTTTGCATCATCATCATCTTCATAATCATCAGGAGCAGCAGCAAGAACAAGAACAATAACATCAGCAACAACAGCATCTGCCGCTGAATCAGCATCAACATCAACAGCTTCAGTGTCATCATCGTCATCTTTAACCATCTTCAGCGTTTCGTTCAGCGAGTGTTTGATGTGCCTTTGTATGTTGACGGTTTGTTGCAGTAGTGGCAGCAGCATCACCAGCTTTAAGTCAAAAATGTCTAAAATGAATTGCGCTTTGTTGGTGTTCAGAAATTGTATGCTTCCTTGTAGGGTAGCTGTTGTCTCTCTGGTACGTGGATATTTTTGCACCACCTAGCCATAGTCGCTGCGGTTATTCTGGCATTTCTGGCGGTGGTTGGTTCTGGCGGTGGTTGGTTCTGGCGATGTTGCTGTTGCTGTTGAGAATGATGTCACTGGTATATTTTTGTTGATATTTACGACGAGTACATATGGTATAAGAGGGCTAAAATTATATTCGGCTGCTGCTTAAGGAATTGTGCTTATCACCTGTTTGTTGTTTTTCTTTTAGTTAAGTAACATCTTGCTGACTGCATCGCGGTGTGTCGCACATTAAACATTTAACTTTTTGACAGTATCGCATGTTGTTTTTGAAGGCAAAGTATCGCACATACTCGTACATGCTACGTACCATACAATGACATCTTGAAGTGGCATCGTAATGAAAATTCAAAATTAATGTGTACACGAATCACTGCTGGTGAAAAATAACAAGAAATTGTTAATTAAATATTTCACGCGTGTCAGAAAATGCATGCATGCTGCACACATTAAATATTACACACTTCAGATTTAACGTTTTAGAACTTTATAAAATTGAGATCGAGAAGTTACAAGACTCAAGAGTACTCCCAAGGTTTACAAGGACCGAGTGATCGTGCAATATTTTCGATCAAAGAGTAACCAACAGAAATGTTTATTCGACATTTTTCGATCTCAAAATCTCGAAAATCTTCCTTTACAGGCCATAGTAGATCTAGAATTTCCGTAAAGAATAGTGTGGCTTCAGGTCTTTTCTTCAGTTAAAAGATTGTGTGTTTACTTCAGAAGAGGCAATGCTTGATTTATTCACATCTAAGTGAATCCTTCAGTTTTTTCAAGGACAGCTTGGTTTTGGATATGGATGTGGGCAGGAAGGCCATTGATTTATTTTTTTTTTTTGTTTTTTCAACGAATCCCAGCGGACCCTCCACCCGCATTCCGTATTGCGCGCGCATGGACCGGTGACCGAAAGAATCACAGTCCGAACTGCGATGCTACACCTTCTACAGCACTCAGTGCATTGGATCATTGTGCTTTGCCCAGATAGAGGATATAAGAAGGGTTAAGTGTAGGGCAAAGAGGTCATTGGGCTGATTACACTGTCTAGACTGGTTAATGCCGATTCCTAACGGTGGGGTGGTGGCAATTTGTTATCACTTGGTGGTTGTGTCATTGGCTACCAAGAGGTGCACACTTGTACACTTTCTTATAATTCTCATTCACTTCTTATCGGTAGAAATATAAGAAGCTTGTGAGAATTAACCCATCAGAACAGGGAGATGAATCGATACTCCAACACCTCGGGTGAAAGTTTAGTGCTCCACCCACTAGATTAACGAGGTCGTTAATATTTTAATAACATATGAAAAGTGAATTCTTGAAAACCTTCTAGTTTATGAGATCGTTCTTCTTCTTTTAATGGCACAACAGCCCGTGTAGGGCCTAGGCCGAGCTCTTCGCATCCACTCGTGTTGTGTGGGATATATTTGTACACGAATGGAAGGGATCTATGGTTTTATGCCGAATGCCAAGGGCGAAGTGAAAAGCTTTTTATAAACAATTTTTACTTTTTAATTTACTCTTGCCTAACAAGAGGTGGTGTCGAGTAGAATATTTTTTTTCTATCTATTCTACTTTTTGATTTTGTCTGTGCCGAAATTTGAACCCCAAAGCACTGCCAACTACGCCACAGCGCCCACAGTTTCTGCGATAATATGCCTAAAACCGAACTCAATGATAATTTGGTAAGTTTTCTTTAATCTGGTCCGGCTTATTGCATTAGGAATTTGGATTTTAAGAATCCAATTTCAAATTCGTCTTCAATCAGAAAACGAACTTTGAGCTATCAAAGGGGCATAGAGATTATGTTTTTAATCAAATCACAAGGGAAACGGGGACAATCCAAGTCCTCGTGATCAAAATGGTCTAAATGGTTAAAAACTCGGTCAAGCATCACTTTTAGTCACGTGGAAAATTAAGAAGTTATCTAAGCAATATTTTGTATTTTATGGATGCCTCCATCCTACCTAAAAACTTGTTAATGAACCCTAACCTTCTATACTAAAAAGATTGAAATAAATTTAACAAAAAGGAACACTAACAAATACAAGAACATATTAACTTACAGTTTTTTGTTCAGATTGTTTTGCAATATCTCAATAAAAAAAAACAAAAACCGAAAACATCTCATATTTTGATTGCCTCGAAGAAAAAGCAGAAACTTGTGAAGAAATCGCAGAAACGAAGAAAGAGAAGGCAACTGTGAATATTGCCTAAAAACAAAATCATAACTTAACAAAACTGCAAAATAAGTGCTTAAGCAATAAATTTCACATGAAAGACACTAATATAAAAATAATAATAATAATAATAATCATAATCATAATCATCATTATAATGATGATCCAGAACGTTTGTCAATGACATCGCATCGAATTGCTGCTGCTACTTGCGAACCATAAGTAAACTTCGCACAAAAATGAGAATACATATACTCGTACTATAAAGAATGAAGTTTGAAATAAAACACAAAAATGTTGCAAGCAACAGAAACACCTGCTTTTTCATTTTCATTTTCATTTTCAATTTCAATTTATTTTTTGGAAGAACACAAACAATATTGTCTTCTAATACAATATTTACGAGTGAGTATGTTTGCGTTTGTGTTTGTATCTTGCCGTGTTGTTGCTGCTGCATGAATTTCGCTTGAAAATTGATTTCCCAATAATATTGTACATACATAGAAACAAGTATGTATTGGTGTGCGGTTGCTTTTGCTGCTAGCTGCTGCTGCTGGTGCTGGTGCTGCTGCAAGTGTACAAAATCCCACACAATTTTCGCCCAAGCAATAATTGCTTAATATATTTTTATTATTAAAATTAAATCATAAATAAAATGCATGCACCTTGTATTCGTATGAGAATGAAATCTATTACTTGGAAGTGAATATGAGGCGTGTGCGATTTTGTGGCACTATATTGAATATGTGCATATTAACAAATCGCTGCTTCAGTGCAAAAACAGTTTAACTTTAAATTTTCGATTTCTCAGGAAACCCATTTTTATGAATTAAATTTCCTGAACAATTTAGTACATGCATCTGACAAATTGTAAGATTTGAGTTGAAGCGTTTTGCATTGAAGAGAATTTTTTTTTTTATATAATAACCATCAGTTGAATTTTGGTGTTCTATTTCAAGTTTCAGAATTAGTTCTCATGCTTGTTAAATACGGTAAATATTAAATTGAGAATATTTATTTGTATGACTTTTATGTTTGAATTTGTATTTAATACGCTAACTCTTAATGGGGGAAGAAGGGGTTTGGAAGTACATTTTCCTATTGAGTCCAGCTTGTATTATAAAGAATGATACTATAAGAATGATACTATAAAGAAGCTGTACTTATTTGTTCAATTGCCACTATAATTTGTAAATTGAGTAGGAAATGCTCTTGATGTTTGGTTATTGTCCTTCAGTGTACACTCTATAAAACTCGATTACGAATAGAGAATTGATAGGTTAGTTTAGGATTACAGAGATATGAGATTCATAACATTGCATACCCCATATTTAAGTTTAGTTAAATGTGTTTAATTTACAGATATTTGATGATTCCATTTAGAGAAAAACTTGAAAAGGCTGAAATTATATAAAATTCTTGGAAACATTTACAAAAATTTTTAGTTGCCAATTAATGCACTTGCATAAGTGCCGGGGGAAATCCCCGCTTCCCCTCCCTTTAGAAAAAGAAGTAAAATAAATTTACTTTAATTTTTTTTTTTAGATATTTAAAGTTACTTTGTAGGCTTTTCTTAAGAAAAGGTGTACTATACAGAGTAATTTTAAATATCTAAAAAAATAATAACTTTTTAAATTTAGCTCTCTTGCGTGTGTTTGCAGCAGTATGCAATATGGGCGTGGTTATTAACACATTTTGACCCTCTCTGAATAATTTTTGCAATTCAAAATTATTTACTTCTTTCTTGTGGGTTCCAATTAAGCGCCAATCTCGTGGTAATATTTGCAGTAATTTGTTTATTTACTCACCACAAGTGTTTTCTTGTGGGTTCCAATTAAGCGCCAATCTCGTGGTAATATTTGCAGTAATTTGTTTATTTACTTACCACAAGTGTTTTCTTGTGGGTTCCAATTAAGCGCTTCGTGGTACTATTTGCAATAATTTTTTTATTTACTCACCACAAGGTTTTTTCTTGTGGGTTCCATTTATGCGCCAATCTCGTGGTACTATAATTTAATTTTTTTGATTAATTTTTTTTCCCTTATTTGTTAGGATTCCAGATGTGATATGTCTCAAGATTTCATGTTGCAGATGTGCACACATAGTTTATTGGCTGATTTCACTCTATTCCCAGACCTTTGATCAGGCATAGTTTGAAAAGCACAAACAATATAATTTCAATCGAAACTGGGGTTTGGAACTTGAGTGGAACATGTTTATTTTTATTTTACTCATGCATCTCCATATAACAGTCAATGCAATGAATTTAAAAAAAAAATGTATATTCCATTCCCTCCAACGACATTGCTATAGAAAAGGTTCCTGTATCAAAGATCACTCTTTAAAAATTTACTCATTTACATGGCGATGTGACAGAGAAAGAGGGCGAAGCGAGCAAATTCTGGTTTATTGTACCTCTAGAACCTCTGCAACTAGAACATTATAAATTACATTCGTACAGTGTCGGACAATAAATAAGAACACCTTGTTGTGAAACCAAAAACTTTAAACAAAAGTTTCTCTAGACTTATGATAAATTTAAAAGGTATTTACTTCTATTCATTTATTCCATAAGTTAAATTTTTTCTCTAAACAAAAAGAAAATCAATTCAGTGTAAAAAAAGAAATTTAAAAGTTATACATAGAATCACATTTTAAAAAGGTCAGACAAATAAAAACATTTCAATTAAAAAAAAAAAATTATAAAATATTGACTCAAATTGTTCACTAATGCTAATATTTTGTGGAATAGCCTTTGTTAATTAAAACCGCCTTACACCTTCTAGGCATTAGACGCGCAAGTAGTCTGGGGTATGGAATGCCACGCTCTTTGAATGCTTTGCCACGATTCGTCTTTGCTTTTAGCTCTGGTACTGCCAATCTTCTCTTTGACAGTATTCCACAAGTTCTCGATTGGATTAAGGTCAGGAGATTGTGAAGGCCAGGTCATAACGGAAAATCCATTATGGGAAAACCAATCTCGCGCAAAGATTTAGGTGTGCTTTGGGTCGCTATCCTGTTGCATTTGCCATTTCAGGGTCATTTCCCATTCAGCATAAGGAAGCATCACCTCCTGAAGGATGTTTACGTAAAGAAATCTGTCCATCGTTTCTTTTATCCAATACAGAGGGCCCACACCATACCAAGAGAAGCATCCCCATGATGCTTCCACCTTTGTGCTTAAACGTCTTCCTAGTATATTTTGGGCTCAATTCTGCATTTTTCGGGCGTCTAACCCAACCTTTGCCATCACTTCCAACAAGATTCACCTTGCTTTCGTCTGTCCATAATACGTGAGGCCATTTTTTTTTTGCATTAATTGAACCATTCAATGTGCGATTCAGGAACTCTATGGGACACTTTCGATGTCTTTGAGTCAACATTGGTACTTTTCGTGCTGTTCTCCCATACATTTTTTTCCACCAAACGTCTCCTTACTGATCGAGCACAAATTTGAACCCCTGTCTCCTCGCTAATTGCGGCAGCTGCCTTAAATGGATTGCGTGCCGCCAAAATGTTTATGCGATTCTCATCTGCACTTGTAGTTTTGCGGGGCCTACCTCTCTTGCAATGAAATTTTTGAGGTAATAAAGATTGGTATACAAATGTCGAGGATCTGCTAATAGTTTTAGCTGTTTGGCGGATGCTTTGTCCTTCATTTCGCAGTTTTTTCACCAAATCACGCTCCTTCTCGCTACAGTGATTTGCTCGACCCATTTTGCTGTGACATTACATTTAATTTGTTGAATTACCCTTAATGCTACCATTTAAATGCTTACCAGTACAAAATATAAACAAATTTAAGTTTTCGTTTTAAAATATAATTTTTTTCGCCTGCTGTTCTTAATTTGATTGTCCGCCTTCGAATGCTTCGCTTCAATTTTTTTATTCGGGAATCCCCAAAAAAATATTTAAATGTAGTGTTGCCACCTAGAAATTTATAAAGTATATACCATACCATTTTCTTCTCTATAAAAATTGTTTGCCATAAGCAGTCCGATAAAAAAAAATCAACGGAAGTTTTAAAGTGCAAGGTGTTCTTATTGGATTGTCCGACACTGTATGTATAAGTACACTCAAAATTAAATTATTGGAGTGTAATCATTACTTTTAAATCAATTCTTTCAGTTATGAGTTTTTATATATTTCTTGCACATTGTGTCGCTAGGTAAGAGTTACGGAGTAATTATAAAAAATAATCATAAATGATAACTTTGACTAATAATAATGATTTACTAAATAAATTGATAGTATTTCCTAATACTTAAATCGAAAAATATTATTTTATCTTGCGTTTGTGTGTTAACTACATACTTCTAATCATAATAAAATCACACAAAAAACAAATATCAAATTCATTATCAACACATTCACTCGTGAATTGTGCGCAATGACAAAAACGAAAAAACAAATGCTTTACAAAAACAATTTTGTAACTACACACATGTAAGTAAATGTTATTTTTACATTTTCACTACTACTTCGACTGATAGTGGTGCTATTGCTTCTTCTTCTTTTTCTTGTTTTGGTTTTTTATGTATTTTCTACAAGCACAAAAGCAGTCGATACTATAAATGTGTATTTGGACAATGAACTAACATAAGCAGTCGTGGCCGAGTGGTTAAGGCGTCTGACTCGAAATCAGATTCCCTCTGGGAGCGTAGGTTCGAATCCTACCGGCTGCGGATTTTTTTTTTTATTTTGAAAATTATTTGCGGTGTTTTTTTTTATAATATCGAGTTGTTGATACAACAGTAAAATTCATATTTCTATGATATTAGGATTTCACCAAGCAATTATTTTTAGCATGCCAACTCCTTTAGTTTTGAGTTTTGTTGAACATCCATGTACAAAATACATTACTTCCCACATCTCTTAATCCACTCCACCGATTCATATCACACATACGAAGGAATCATCCAGGGAAAGAAATGTGGGTGGTAACCGATAAGTGGGCGTGGTCTCTCCCATGGAAGTAAATCATTCCAAATTGAATGTAATGAAGAAATTATGTTAAGTCTGTTGAAACAGTTGTTAAAGTCAATTTCCGGAATAGCCTTCAATGCGCTTAGCGATTCATGTTTAATGTCTTCAATTGACTCAAAACGGTCAAACGGTCCACGAAGCGGTTTTTTGAGTTTAGAAAATAGCCAAAAGTCACACGGTGCTAAGTCAGGCGAATAGGGTGGTAAGGTGGTTGCGGAACGATATCACTCGAATTTTTGGCAAAATGGTCTCGTAAAACCAATGCAGTGATTTTGGAACCAATCGTGCATTCACTCTTCTTAGGCCCAAATGATGTTTTAAAATGGTTTTCACTGATCCTTCCGATATTCCAACGATGCCAGTAAGGTCTCTGACTGTTAATCGTCGATGTCGATTCTCGAGCACCAATTCCTTGATTTTATAGACGTGTTGATGATCAGTTGATGTTGATGGCCGTCCTGGACGTGGTTCGCCGTCAACGCGTTCTCGACCATCTGAACAATTTGTACCAATCAAAAACACTTGCTCGCGACATACAATTATCACCGAAGGCCTTTTGCAACATTCTGAACGTTTACGTTTCGGCACCAGAAATTTGATTCCGCACACAAAATTTAATGGAACTTCTTTGTTGAATAATTTCACTCATTGTGAAAATCGCCGAATGCACTTTTTGTACTTCAGAAAGACAAGCGTATACTAAACACTAATGATTATTTTGATGTGACATTTGGCACAGATGTCACCGACAGTCATACCAACCTTAAAAAAATAATATTTTAATGAATGGGTTTCCGCGCGAATTTAAATTAAACAGTCTTACTAACTTTTGCCCACAGTAGTATACGAGTACAGGTAACCCTCCTACAACGCGGGGAATAGGTTCCCAAAAAATGTCGCGTTGTAAGAAATCGCGTTGTCGGGGATATGAACTCCATACAAAAATCAGAGTTTGGTTCCAAACTAAAAAATTTTTTAATAATAAATTGGATAATAATAAAATTCGATTGATGAGACTTCTTTTATTTAAAGAAAAACAAAATAAAATAAAATTACAATTCTACGTAACATATTCAAGTTGAAATAAATTAAAGCAAAAATAGAACCAAAACTTTATACTCCTCCTCATCACTTAGTATTCGATTTGTATCGATCGTTTTGTTCGTACTAGTTCAAAATCTGAGCTTGATCCACTATCAGATTCGGGCATCCTTTCGACGATTGTTGGTTTGAAAAAATCTTCTAATGAAGTTTGTTTGCTCTTATTTCGTAAATCTTTATAAATTTCTTGATAGGAAGGTAAGCTGTTTTGAAGATTTCCTTTAAATATTTCTGCTCTAACCCTTAAAGGATCGTTCTTACTTTACTTTACTTTTAATGGCACAACAGCCCATGGAGGGCCTAGGTCGAGCTTTTTCAAAGGATCGTCCTCCAAAATATATTCTTCCAACTGCTTTTCCATATTTAAAACTTTATCGATACTTTTTAGTGAAAAGTTTTTATTTTTTACATCGGAAAGATCGTCAGAGCTATCGCCAACCGATTCTTCATTTGTCATTGCCACTAAATCTGCTTCGTTTATTTCGTCGTCCTTCTACTGCATGCGCCAATCTCACTATGTTCCTATACTTATTCATCTTCTATCGGTGTAGCAACAGTTTCCTGAACCTCTATTTCCGGTAATAGTGCTTTCCAACAAGCTTTTAGTGTTGAACGACGAATTTCTTTCAACAATTTCAACGCACAATTTAAAATTGCGAATTGTTTCCAGACTTCTTTGACAGTAATATTTGCTGACTCCATCTTCTCTAATATTAACTCAAAGGATTTGCGTATGTAGTATGCTTTGAACGCTGCTATTATGCCATGATCTAAAGGATGGAGTAGCGATGTGGTGTTGGCCGGTAAAAATGCGATTTGAAGTATGTACATATTGCAAAGAATTTTATTTAGGGAAGAAACCCTTTTTAAATTAAAATAGTAAATATTATATTAAGTATAATAATATTAGTTAGTAGATTTTTATTTGAAAAAAATTGCGTTACCTAGAAAGTTTTCGTAAAAATCGCGTTGTAGGAGTAGCGTTGTAAGAAAATTTCCGCATTTTGGGAACCGCGTTGTAGCGAAAACGCGTTATAGAAACCCGCGTTGTAGGAGGGTTACCTGTACTTTACAAGCTCTATGCTTTTTGCCACATTAATTTGTACATACATATATTGTTTAATACTATTTTTATCTTAATTTTGTCAACAAAAAAAAAAAAAAAATCCGAATATAGAATGTCTCACTTTTCTAAATTTAAGCACACATTTACATAATCAAGTATAATATATATAAGTAAAGTTAAAATTGTATTTTTGAAGCACAAAAATATTTCGGAACACTCACACAAACACTCAAACTGAATTTCGTATTTAGAGTGGGGGTGTGTGTGTGTGTGTTTGTGTGTGTAATATTTTAGTATATTTTTAGGATAGGTCATGATTATTTTATAAAATGCATTAGAAAACAAGCAAAAAAAGGAAAGATAAATACGAGTATACAAAATTACACATACGTGCACACGCAAAAGTATTGAAATACATACATAACATACACGGATATACATGCTATACATATGTATGTATATGTACATACTCGTACACATAATCCATATCCTTATTTCAGGGAGTCCGTCCATTTTCACAGCAGTGTATACCTACACACTAAGCCTCTGCTCCTTACCTGCTCTACTGTCACCAGAGGATTGCGTTTAGTCTGCGCCGCCTGGTTTGTTTGTTTGCAGTTCCTGTGCCTTCTACGTCTCTCTCTGACACTCTCTCTCTCCCTCCCTCTCCTTATAATATCATTTTTCTGGATCGATAAATTTCGTCTGCGAAAATTTCTTTTGTGCGTGCAAGGAGCGTATTACTTCATATCCTCCACCAGCACCACAACTGCACCAGTAGTCCTCCAAACAACCGCTCCATGCTCCTTACAGCTCTATATATACGAATACTGTATGTATGTATACCATTTACCAAAGGACTAATGAAGCATTCGTAGAAGTGGATCGGTCGTTAAGGGCAGGCAAGCTGGCAGGCAGGCAGGCAGGCAGGCAGGCAGTCAGGCAGGCTGAGAAACTGACTGGCTGGATGGATGTCTGCCTGCCTTCCAGCCTGCCTGCCTTCCTGCCTGCCTGCCACTCAGTGAGACAGCAAGTATAATGTTGTTTTCAATATTTTACTCTGTTATATTATTCCATCTATCTGTGTCTCTCGTTCCCTGTTGATAAATAAACTGTGCAAAAATAAATGCGAATGTTTTGTATTTACACGCAGTCTTCTGTCTGTCCTACGTCCTCTTTTTTTCCTGTTTTCCTTTGTGGGTATGTATTTTGTATCGTTATATTATTTGGTCTGTATCTACATATGTAAGTAGCTGTGGAAGTAAAAGCATCTTTCCTTATAGGAATGCAATTAGGATCTAGTTTAGAAGCCTCGACAGATCATAAAACGTAAAATTCATTCATTATCAAAGTAGTTGAGGACGCTTTCAATGACAATGCCCTCGTTGCCCTTGTATAAGATGGACTATGTCAGATTAGAAAGACTCAGAGCTCACCATACAACGGGTTCTATGAACTGCCACCTTAGGATCTAGTTTAGAAGCCTTGACAGATCATAAAGCGTAAAATTCATTCATTATCAAAGTAGTTGAGGGCGCTTTCAATGACAATGCCCTCGTTGCCCTTGTATAAGATGGACTATGTCAGATTAGAAAGACTCAGAGCTCACCATACAACGGGTTCTATAAGCTGACACCTTACAAAGTACTGCTGTCGATCCTCAATTCATTTCGTTCCTGGTATTATTTTGAAAAAATGCAGTAAGTCCGGCGATTATTCAATGGACAATGCACGAACTTAGTAAACAGTTTTCTAAAATATCGCTAATGAGGCAAGCCACTTATAATCTGTTATTGAGAAAAAAGAATCATTTAATTATATCTTAGACCAGTGTAGGGCATTAATTCATGGAAAGTGCTTGAGCATATTGAGAACACAATACAGAATAGCATCCATACTACTGGCGGAAGTGGACAAACTTTAATTTCTTACAAAGTGTTTTAAAAAATTAGGCCTGGCTACGGCAGTGATCTAGACTTAGGCTCGGCTATGATTAAATGTGTTCAGTATGGACTTTGCTCTCCCACAGAAGTTACCATAGACCATTTCATTGTACCTAGACGCGGCTCATTTTCTATAACAATTTTTGAGGAAGACGAAAAAGGATGGAGTTTTCTAGCCATTAGACTTTATGAGACGAGGTGAAACAATGGGTGCGATAGGACGTGGTACAATAAAGTTACTACTCAAATTTAAGATTATTTTGGTTAGTACTTCTGATCATCTTAACTCTTCCAAATCGGTATAATCATGGACAGCGTTAAGTGTGACTTGAGGTTTCGTTATAGTCTAATCCACAATCGATGGATTTAGGCTCGGCTATGATTAAATGTGTTCAGTATGGACTTTGCTCTCCCACAGAAGTTACCATAGACCATTTCATTATACCTAGACGCGGCTTTATTTTCTATAACAATTTTTGAGGAAGACGAAAAAGGATGGAGTTTTCTAGCCATTAGACTTTATGAGACGAACTGAAACAATGGTTCCGATAGGATGTGGTACAATAAAGTTACTACTCAAATTTAAGATTATTTCGTTAGTACTTCTGAGCATCTTAACTCTTCCAAATCGGTATAATCATGGACAGCGTTAAGTGTGACTTGAGGTTTCGTTATAGTCTAATCCACAATCGATGGATTTTCCTATTGGGCTCTACACATTTCTGAATGTGAGAAATGATATTTTCTAATGCATATATAAATGTCTATGTACATTAATTTGTACATATATGTATGTATGTATTTAAAAAAGATGAAGCACCAACAAAAAAACCGGCCCACCAAATGCCTCGTGCTTACATCCTGCTTTCCTTCTCCCTCTATTTGGTGTGTTGTTTTTTCTGGGTTGTTGTCCTGTTTACGTTTTTCTGGCATGTTTTTTCAATGATTTTGATTTTATGTACATATGTATATAAGTATAAAGTGCGTCCGTCCATTCACCTCGCGCAATGTCTTTTAGTTTGTCTGTCCGTCCCGTCGTTCCTTTCTCTGTGCAACATGTATGCGTGCGTGTATGCGTACACGTACCGCATCGTCTTCGCCGCCAGACAATCCCATAGTCGTGCTCGTATGTAGTTGTGTAGTCGTAGTCGCACAGTTGTAATCGTCTTCATTCATTCATTTTCAGTGATATCCTTTTTTCGGTCTATGATATGATGTTGCTGATGATGATGAAGCGAGCGTTTTCCGTACCTACCGCACTCACTTGCAAACACCTTACGTTTTCCCCAAACACACACACACTAACACAATGAGTTCAATGAACCTTTTTCCTCAACATTTTTGACATTTTCATCTTGTGGCATGGTGTTTAGGTGAATGGCGTTTTTTATTTTTATTTTTTTTATTTTGTTATTATTTTTGGGTAGCATGCGGTGGATATTTTTTGTCGTGTGTTGTGGTTTTCTTTCTTCTGTCTGCGCATATTTTTGGGCATTATTGCGAAAGGTTTTATATTTAAATTTTTTTTTGTTTGCCTGTGTTTATTTGTGCTGTTGTTATTGCAATTTATTTATTTCACTTATGGGATTAAAAAAGGTATCGCAGGAATATTGTGAAACGTCTGAATAAAGTTTTGCATACACACACTTGTAGAGGATGTTGATGGGGAATGTTCGGCAGCATGTTGCTAGACAGTGGTTCGCTCGCGCGCGCGCTCTCTCTCTCTCTCTCGCACACTCTCACCAAATGTTTATATACACGTTCCCATACATTATTGTGGTTAAAGCAATATATTAAATAAATATTTAACTAAATTCAATTCATAAGCAAATATTATGTTTTTTATTAAATTAAATTTCTTATCATAAACATATTTACCATATTTAAAATTAAATTGAAAAAAAATTATCTGACATTTAAATGCAAAGTTTTTGAGATTTTGCATGGATTAATTCATGTCAATGGCGGCCCCATTAACTAAGGACAGGTCGCAGTAGGCCAATCACCTGGTAAAATAACCAAAATTGATTAACGAAACTAAATACTAGCTCGTCATTGTACAATAGCAGCCCTAAGCTGGAAATATGAACTTGGTAATAATAATTCATAGAATTATGTTTTCCATTTTCTAATTTTCCTTCTAATTGTTTGTGAGATAAACTTTTCCTGAACAGCTTTGAATACATTTTTTCAACCGTTTGTTCTGTTAGTGCCTTGTTATGCAGACGGTCACGGTCACGGTCACATCATGTGAACGATGTTGTGGTTGCTTCAATGTAAAACGAGAGAGAGAGCGAGACAGTAAAATTTTACCGCCACGGTCACCACGGATTTGGCTTTCGATATGAAATCACTCGATCAAAACAGGGTTACATTGTGAAATTATTATTTGCAATAATTCACTTTTAGGAGCAAAATTGTTGACTTTTGGTGAAAATGTACGAGGTGTGATCAAAAAATAACCGTTAATTTCGTGAGTTTCGTATGTTCGATTTTCGCATTTTTTTTTCTGTTATGTTGGTACACATGTCTGTTATACTACATATGTTGGCAATACAAACCATTTTGGATTATCAGTTTGTTTTTGACAGATAAAAAGGTTAGTCGTGTTTTGGTGTGCTTTTCGATTTTTTACTATTCGAAAAAATGGATCAAAGAAACTGTATTCAGTTTTGTGTAAAAAATGAAATTAAATGCGCAAGGACATTTGAAATGTTGACTGTGGCCTTTGGCCTTTGGCGAGTCTACTATGAGCAGAACACAAGTTCAATTGTGGTATAACCGGTTTAAGGAAGGCCGAGAAGATGTCAATGACGATGCTCGTCCTGGTCGCCCGAGCACGTCAACAACCGATGAAAACATTGACGCAGTGAAGAAAATGATTTTGGATAATCGTCGAATCACTAGCAGAGAGGTTGTTGATAATGTTGGCATATCGTTCGGCTCATGCCAAGCAATTTTTACGGATGTTTTAGGCATGAAACGTGCGGCAGCGAAGATTGTTCCGAAATTGCTAAATTTTGAGCAAAAACAACGTCGCTTGTGCGTAAGTTTTTGGCCAAAAACAAAACCGTTATCATGCCTCAACCACCGTATTCACCGGACTTGGCCCCCGCTGACTTTTTCCTCTTCCCGAAACTGAAGACACCGATGAAAGGAAGGCGTTTTGCTACGATTGAGGAGATAAAAGAAAAATCGAAACAGGAGCTGTTGGCGATACCAAAAAGAGCGTTTCAGAAGTGTTTCGAGGATTGGAAAAAACGCTGGCATAAGTGTATTATATCTGAGGGGGATTACTTTGAAGGGGACAAGATAGTTGTTGATGAATAAATAAATACTTTTTGAAAAAATTGAAAATAACGGTTATTTTTTGATCATACCTCGTATGCAAAAAAAAAAAGAAAAAACAAATAAAACTGCTTAATAACAACACTTACATTTATTTACTTTAATATTTGCTTTGGTATTTCGCGAAATGAAACAAAATACAAAATTCACGGTAATATATATAAATATAGTTTTATACGTTTAAATAACTACGAAATGCAAATAAAAAGTAGCAAAAAGTACATATTAAAAGTATGCAAAAATGTACTTGTGACCGATGATCAAATTACCGTCTGCATAACACACTTTGAGCACAGAGTTAATTTAAAGAGAGCATAAAAAGTGACATGACCAACGATTATTTGACCGTCTGCGTAACATCGCCCTTAGTTCGTGGTTATGTTGGTGTCCAAGACATGACAATTTTCTCCCGTGCTCGTTCTGGTTGTTACATTGATCTCGTTACAAATTTGCTTTTGATCGAATTGCAGTTTTTGATAGTACTATTTTGTGCGCAATGGCAACACTATGGTAAATGGTATACAATAAAACTTAAAACAATTTTATTAAGATGGAGTGTGAAGTTAATAAAAGTTAAGACCATTTACTTCACATTGTGAATACCGCTAAAATTATGTACATATAAAAACTTTCCATTGTTTTATAAAGAAAGTAATATACACTTTTAAACCATAAGAAAATATTCGCAGTCTTTTCTGTAATGCTTTGCATGTTTTTGAACTGTTTTACATACATATGTGTTCCTTTTTTGTATAATAATTGTAGAATAATTGCCATCCTGAATACTGTACGTGCTCGGTGCTCATTTCACCGAGTATATCGTGTTCGTTGTGAGAGCGAGTAAAATCTTTCTATTCGTATTCGGTGTAACAACAATTTCATGGTGTTTGTCGAGCAAAATATGAATACTACTGTGGGCAAAAGTTAGTAAGACTTTGTTCATAATTTCAAATTTTTTTATTCATTCATTCCAAATCTATTTCGTCCCCTTCAAAGTAATCCCCCCCGGCCCCAATACACTTGTGCCAACGTTTTCTCCAATTCTCGAAACAGTTGTTAAAGTCAATTTCCGGAATAGCCTTCAATGCGCTTAGCGATTCATGTTTAATGTCTTCAATTGACTCAAAACGGTCAAACGGTCCACGAAGCGGTTTTTTGAGTTTAGAAAATAGCCAAAAGTCACACGGTGTTAAGTAAGGCGAATAGGGTGGTAGGGTGGTTGCGGAACGATATCAGTCGAATTTTTGGCAAAATGGTCTCGTAAAACCAATGCAGTGATTTTGGAACCAATCGTGCATTCACTCTTCTTAGGCCCAAATGATGTTTTAAAATGGTTTTCACTGATTCTTCCGATATTCCAACGATGCCAGTAAGGTCTCTGACTGTTAATCGTCGATTCTTGAGCACCAATTCCTTGATTTTATTGACCAGACGTGTTGATCATCAGTTGATGTTGATGGCCGTCCTGGACGTGATTCGTCGTCAACGCGTTCTCGACCATCTTTGAACAATTTGTACCAATCAAAAGCACTTGCTCGCGACATACAATTATCACCGAAGGCCTTTTGCAACATTCTGAACGTTTCGGCACCAGAAATTTGATTCCGCACACAAAATGTAATGGAACTTCTTTGTTGAATAATTTCACTCATTGTGAAAATCGCCGAATGCACTTTTTGTACTTCAGAAAGACAAGCGTATACTAAACACTAATGATTATTTTGACGTGACATTTGGCACAGATGTCACCGACAGTCATACCAACCTTAAAAAAATAATATTTTGATGAATGGGTTTCCGCGCGAAATTTAAATTAAAAAGTCTTACTACTTTTTGCCCACAGTAGTATAATCACAGACTTAAGATCAGATTCCTGATTAGCGTCTCAAGGCCAATCTAAACCAGTGTCGGGCAAACCAGTGCATAAACATGCATGCTTCCACACCTCCATTTATGATTCAGAGTAATCGCTTATGAGTGAGCGTTGGGCGATTAAGTAGGTGTTATTAGTTTTCATTAATTAGAGAGCGACAGCGCAGCTTACTTGAATGTTGAAAGTCACTTTGCTTTGACAAAATTACTCTCAAAGTTCGCTCGAATTCCATTGTTCGTCAATAGTTCGTTAGCAACACGAAGAAGTTTATAGTGGTGTCCGTGTGACAGCAATGCCTCGGCAGAGACTGTGAGCCCATTCACATGTGAATCTCTCTTAGAATCTCCAACTAGTTTTTGTGTATCCCCATAAACATTGTAATTTGTGATGATTTGAAATTGAAATTCTTAAACGAAAATGAAGAGGTATCCAAAACTTTCTATGTTTCCATAAAATTTTGAAATATTTCAGCAATGCATCTACCTATAAATATTTAAAGTTATGGTATTAACTAAATAGATATTAATTTCCAATTAATTTCCAATTACTATTCAATTTGTCATACACAATTTTATTGTTTCAATGATCACATGTAGCCTTGCAACGTTTCAGTATATGATTGGTATGTACCATATGTAGTTAGGAGCTTATTTCTAATTGTAATGTAACTGGTATGTAACTGGTAATTCTATGTCCATCCCATACTCAACTTCATATGCAATTCCAATTGAAATCTTCTCCGATTTTCTTTTTTGTACTTTCGATTTTGCGTTTCTATTAGCACTTGAGATTATTAATTTTTTTGCTTTATTATCCACAAATAAAAAGGTAGTCAATTTTCGCAAATTGGTTTATTAAGCACTTATCAAAGTATGTACTTCGAGAGTTATGTATGCATGTATGTGGTATGCATGTATAGTCGAAATCGATTAAAGATTGCAGCAACATGTTTAGCAATAACATACAACAACAACATAAGCACACATCTCGTACACTCTCGTACACTCTCGTACACTCAAAGATTCAATTAAATAGAAAAAGAAAAATAAAGAAAGAGCATAAAAATGAAAGCTACTATCATGATCACAAATCATAAATAAAAATACTCTGGCATAAATGATAAAACGAAAAAAAAATAACCAAACATAATCAAAATCAAAATAAAAGCAAAGAATGTATTTGTTATTGTTTTATTTTGCATGATCGTCAGCACGATATCGCAGCTCATTGAAAATGAAATTGGAAATTGAAATTTTTATGTAGGTGCATAAGTATATCGGAAATGCCTTCAATTCTGGGGGCTATTATATAAATTTAAGACTGTCTAAACAAGTTTTCTGTATCCCTGTATCTGTAAGAAGTCGATCTCACAAAATATTCAAAAAGTAATCAAATGCTTGAAAGAACTCGTAAGGTCATTTGAGGCCAGGATTCGCATTTCACAAATTTATTGTGTTAATTATAAATGGTAGTCCATCTATAATTTGGAATTTGAACTACAGACTATTTGGAGTGTGGTAACTCTAATAACATTTGTGTTATGACGGAAAATTTGTTTTATATTGGGTCACATAAAAAGTATGTTCGGTTGTTGGGTGTTGGTAACCACAAATCTGGCAACACTAGTCCTATTATGTCAAACGCAACATATGTTTGAAGGATAACATTTAAGGCTACATTTTGTGTGAAGCCAGTTGTGTAATTCGTCGCTATTGTAAAAAGTTACACAGACTTGGAAAAGAGTGAAATATCTGAAGAAATATGCTATGTGATGCTTTACTACTATACAAAAGCTAAAACCGCTGCAAAAACATGCTACAAAATTTGTGCGATTTGCGGTGAGGACGCTGCGAATGAACGCCGGACCCAGGAGTGGTTTGCTCGATTCCATTCCGGAAATTACGATATCAAAAATGCACTGAAAGATGCACTGAAAAATCCGATGCAATTTTGCAACTGTGAGAGCAAGATCGACACGCAAGCTGCCTAGCGACAGCAGAGACGCTAAACATCAATCACATGACAGATTTGTGGGTAGTACCAACCGCGGATACTTTTTATATAACCCAATATATGGGGTAGAAGAGAAGTTTCGCGTCTTTCACGCAATTTGTCGATAAATCCGTGAAACGTGTACGTGACACTGGATCTTTATTAAATAGAAAAACACATTCTCGCACTCCTACAGTGCGCACAAGTTGCAGCTGTGGCTCAGAATGTGCCAGAAGAACAATCCACATCCACACAATCCACTTGCCATCGTTCTCAGAAATTAAACATTTCACGCACTTTGTTGTTGCGAATTTTGCATAAAAACCTCGGTATGAAGCCGTATAAAGTTCAATCGGTATAACAGCTGAAGCCACATGACCGTAACGTAAGGTTTTCGGTTCGCTAATTGGATGATGAGCATTTTTTACCGAAAATTCATATTTAATTACGACGCTCACTTTAGCCTCGGTGGTTACGTTAATAAGTAAATTCGTCATTTCAGGGGCTCAGAAAATGTATGCGTGATTGTTGTAATTATTAGTCTGAATTACTAGTCGAATGTGATATCGGAGGGTATGACAAGTAGGTTGTACTTGCAGAATGCAAAATCGCACATCACATTTTTTACCCTAAAAATTTCTTGAGGTAATCTTTTAAAATATGTCGTTAAAATATTTACCCTCAGTGGGTATTTTTCTATGTCAATGCACCATTTTTTTGGGGTATTCTTTATACGATACGAAATTGTATCATTGGAACACGCTGATTAGAAATTCTGGAAAAGTGGGGACTACAAGTACCGTTCTGGACATACACAGTCACGGCTAATTCTGACGTATGCATCGTTAATATGGTGGCTTGCTATGGTAAGGGAATACAGCTAGGGTTCAAAGGTCGGCATTACAGGAGCTACCAGCTCTTATAATGCATTATAGGGAGCTTAAAGCGAACTAGCGATTTGTAGAAATACGTAGAAACGTACCTTAAACGCAATAAGACTCAAAGAAATAGGGTACTGGACTGCACAAGTAGTAGAATGCTGTCACAGATACCGAATATTTACCTTAATCCACTCAGACTACCACATGAAATTAAATGAATGAAACTTCAAGAAGTATTTTGACACTTTTTCCTCAGCAATAGCCAATGAAGAGACCTTCTGAGAGCTGGCTAAAGTTGAACTCTAAACGGACGGGTTCAAATTCAAGACAAGATTAAAATAGCTAGTTTTGCAAATGGCTAAGCTTATGTACTTTCCACCAAATTAGTTGACCAGGATATGAAAGTAAAGACCATTCTAAGTTATAGGCATAAAATCGGTGGCCTATTCAGGGTTTCAGGTTATAGGAACGTTGAAGAAAACGAAATAGCCGTTGAATATGTGAGATCGGCTTCAATTCTGGATATTGCTCACAAGCAATCTGTAGTTAATTTCGCTGAACAAGATTTTGTATGATATACATATGTAATTACTCTCCCCTTTTTTTCTCTTGCCCCATAGTAGATGGAAAAGACTTTCCGCATGCGCTGTTAGCTAAATTCATCCGAAAAAGAAACTTAGTTTGTAGTATCGCCTATTGCTTACTTGGCCACACCAGACCTGTTGTAGAAGGTGCAGAACTGACGAGAAACTGGTCAATAACTGATTTTTCGATTATGATTAGACTTTGTAGATCACATATCATACATTATGTACAGTAGCTGGAAGGTGGGATAGCATACAGAAAGACTTAATCTTCCATTCCATACTTTCTGTCGTAGCTGACGGAAAGCCCCTTTCACTATTTGTGTGCTTGCCGAGGTTTAGCAAGAGCAAGACTTCGCATATTTGGCGAAAACCATTCCTCTAAAATATTAATGAAATCCCAGAACCTCACAAGGTGGACATAACTCTTTGGGGTTCAGATGCAGAGACCTACACTAGTTACGATGACCTCATCTTTAACCAAAAGACAATTATATAATAAGAAATGAGGATTATGGTAGTAAAACGGTTAAACAACAACAGCAACAACAGTAGCTGGTAGAAAGAGAGATAATCTTTAAGTACGTACATAAGTAAGTAAGATTTCCCAATTATCAGAAAAGAAAGGAAAAGGAAACTGGTTCACTGTATTTTTAGACTTGGAATTTTTGAGCAATGAGAGTAAGTTTGAATCGATTTCACATACAATATTAGGTAGCTCTCTCTCTCTCTCTTTCATCATCTTGATTTTTGAGAGCATAATTTAATTTCAACTCTCACCATAAATTTGATGATTGATTTTTTAATTAACATGCAAATCGCTTCCTCTGACTATTCTTCAAACAAGTATCTCTAAAAATACCATTTAAAAGAAAACGAAAACAAACTGAAGGTTTAAAAATAAACTTTAGTGTTCAAGTGAAGACATGAGGTTGAAAAATGACTCAAAATTTAAAAATTTTTTTTTTTTCTATACAAACTTGCTGGTGTCTTAATTACAGTACTTTCAAGAAGAAAGCAATCGGCTTTTTCGCATGAAATAATTTGAATTTCAAGTAGGCCTTGATTTTCAAAAAACTTGATTTCATTGTAAATTTCGTAATGTAATTGTAGAAACCGTCCATTATACGCTTTCGTCTCAAGAGCATATTTTAGAAATGAGTTCCGTATACGCGAAACGTTTTGAAGCAGTCTTTCTTTGTTCCCATCCAAAAGGTTTCAAGATTGAGTCCTACTTGAGCGCTTCGAAGTACTTAAAAAAGTCGAAGGCGTCTCAGGCGTTTTAGTCCCAGGATTTTGATTTATGTAGTTAAACTTTTACCTACACATATATAACTAAAGTGATGAACTAGGTAAACTAGCCTGGAATGAAAACAAAACAAAAAATGCCAGCTATTTCAATTCCGATCTCAAAGAGTTCGATTCATAGGTCCTCATTTACAATCCAGCGAACACGTTTTTGAGTATTTTATATTATTTGAAATGAGGCAGTTTTCAAATTACCTCAATGAGCTGTTCAAAAAGAATCAGCTTTCAATTGGCAATAGCTGCAAAAATCAATAGCGTCTTCTCCTCATGCATATGGTACTAATGTGATGAAAATTTTAAGTACATACATACATACATACATATGTACATATTCCTGACAAGCAGAACTTGCCCATTAAATCTCGTACTCAATTCGTTTGGTTGCTAACTACTAAAAGGATTTTACACGAAGCAACGCAAATCCGTGAAAAGAAAATGAAAATAATATAGTAGGTATACAAATAAAAAGCGGCGAAAAGAAAAGTTCGTTAAAAATAAAATAAAATAAAATAAAATTGCAAAAAAAAATACCATAAATAGTTTCTCATCGATCGCAAGGCAAACGAAATGCGCCCAATGTTTTGCAGTGTTTTGTGTGTTTGTGGACAGTGCTTGCCAACCAACTATAAATTTCAACTAATTTTCAAGTTCATTTCACAGTAATTATACTATGTAGAAGAAAACTTATAACTTATGACTTTAGAACAACAGAAAAAATGTTAAAAATATAAAAATATTCAATTTAACTGTTACAAATTTGGCTCCTAACAACCGCAGCAAAAATCAGAGAGATACGAGTATAAAAATTCCAATGTTCAGAATTACCAATGCAAATTTAAGTAAAATCACTAAGCAAAAAAACAAAAAAAAAAAACAACAACAAACAAGAAAAAACCTTAAACAAGAGAGAAAAACATAAGTACAGGTAAAATGAAATGTTTAAGGTAGAAGATTAAGATGACGATGACTTAGAACAACATCAAGGTATGAAGAACACACATAGACAGACTGGCAGGCAGAAAGACGACGGACAGACACAAATACTCGCGCATAAAAAATAGTAATAATACATAAACAACATTGCATTGAGATCTAAAGAAGAAATGTTTCTCATGGTATGATGCTAACGAAAGCAGGAGCAGCAGCTAGCAGTAGCTAGCAGCAGCAGCAGAAGCTATGCATATGTCGCTGCTGATCGTACATATAAGAAACAAACCATAACATAACGACAACGACAACGACAAACGACAGCAGCAACAACAACAACAACAACAGCAGCAGCAAGTGCACAATCGAAATATATAGCAACGCAGTTAACTACTTACTCCATTGCCTAGTACCTAGTTCTTCTAGTTGATATTCATACTCGCTCCATCTTAATCTCCTTCACTCTTCATTTAAGCTTGTGTGTATGTGTGTGTGTGTGTGTGTGTGTGTATTGTTAAAGTAGTGGCGGTGGCGGTGGCGGCGGTGGCGGCGTTGGCGGCGGCATTGACCGGCTTAGCATAATAAACGTCAGAATTAATTGGATTTTAATTGTCTCTTAAGCGCTGAAATTAAGTGCGCTGAATATTTTTGAATGCCACCCCTCCCGTCCCCAAATAACCACCAACTACATAGTACATTATTCACATGCCTTCTTCACAAGCTAAAGTCAGATCCGAACCACACATGCCATCAACATTACATGCAGCATGCCACCACCAGCAGTAGCAATGCATTTGTTTGTTGCATGCAATAAGTTGGCAAAAGCCTGCAATAATTCTGGCAGCAGAAGGAAGCAACAGCACCAGCACCAGCAGCAGCAGCGGCAGTAGCAAATACGAGTAATACAAACGTCCAAGTTCCATTCATGGTCATTGAATAGAGATAGAGATAGAAGAATATCATCATCCTCTTAATAGTTGAAGCTTTGGCCGCGCGTTCTCCTTTTGTACTCTTAGTTTCTTTCTCTGGTGATCATTGCAACAACGGCAACAACGACAGGGAAATGAAGGATGACAACAACAACAACAACAGCAGCAAGAGAGGTCGTTTGCGTAGCAACTTGCTGCTTTTTGGATTGTTATCTTTGTTTTAATTTTTTTTCTTATTTTTTTTTTTTTTTTTTTTTTTTTTTTTTTTTTACTTTTTGGCTCACAACACGGCGGCAATTGCAGTTTCATTGTGTGACATGCTAGTGTCCATAAATATGTAGTTGTCAGTGCTGCACTGGCTTAGCAACTAGGTAGTAATTTAGTATTTAGAACGTATTGAATTTTATACGCTCTTTCTCTTTTCATTCTACATATAAAAATATTAAATTTAGTTTAATGAAGTCAGCACAAACCAAAGGAGCTAATAATAGGTGAAGTGATAAATATATAATTTCTATGTAACAGTTGAATTATTTGATAAAGTTATAAATCATTTTTCACAAAATCGTTTTTGAGTTGATTGAGTTTTTTTTTACTTTCATTCTATAAAATCACCTACGAATTCTTATATACAGTAGTTTCAACAAGAAAGCAATCGGCTTAAGTCACTGTAAAAATTAAGGTATCTTAAAAAAAAGTCCACAGCATCTTGAAATGACTAATTATTCATTGTGCAAATATATTGATATGGCGTCCAGTCGCCATCATTCTTTGTAATTTCATTACAACGGAAATGCATGCTATCGACTAATTTTTCAGCATATGACCGTGTTAAACTTCGCCATATTACTTTAAGAAGCCGTTTCAAATGATTTATTGAACGTTTCTTTTTTCCACGTAGTTTTAACTTCATAAGAGCCCAAACATTTTCGATCGGATTCGCATCTGGCGACTGTGAGGGCCAATCCAATGAAGTTATGCCGTTTTCCTCTTTCCAACTCTTTCCAACACAAGCGACTGCGATGTTTTGAGTCGTTGCCCTCTTGAAGAACCCAATCTCGGCTTCCTGCCCCCAAACCACATATCCGTTGATGGCAGAAGCCAACGGCGGTATATCGTTGTCATGAAGTTGGCATCCAAATTCCTCGTGAACATGATTAATTTGCTAAATGCGTTGTTTTGTGAAGCATCCCCAAACATGAACCTTTCCTGGATGTTTCACTGATCGCTGGAGCATCTTACCGTCTTTAGTGGACCAAGCACGCTTAATAGTGTTTGTCATCTAAAAGGAGGATTCGTCTGTGAAAACCAATCGTCATCCACATGTTCAGATGCCCACTCTTGGCGTTTTTTTTTATTTGTTTTGCAGTTAGTAAGGGTTTTACCGTCGTTGCTCGAAATTGGATCTGAAACTACCTCAAACGGTTTCTTATTGTATTCCAAGAGATATTTATGCCCTTTCGAGCCAACTTTTGTTTAGGTGCTTTCAACGATATGGCTAGATTAGCTTCGAAAATCCTCTTTATAACCAAGTCCTCCTGTTTCGAGGTAGCTCTGCAAATGCCGCGATTTGGCAAGTCGTCCACATTTTTGTGCACCAAAAAGTGTTGGTTCCAATGCTGGACAAACGCCTTCGACTTTTTTAAGTACTTCGAAGCGCTCAAGTAGGACTCAATCTTGAGACATTTTGGATGGGAACAAAGAAAGACTGCTTCAAAACGATTCGCGTATACGGAACTCATTTCTAAAATATGCTCTTGAGACGAAAGCGTATAATGGACTGTTTCTACAATTACATTACGAAATTTACAATGAAATCAAGTTTTTTGAAAATCAAGGCCTACTTGAAATTCAAATTATTTCATGCGAAAAAGCCGATTGCTTTCTTCTTGAAAGTACTGTAATTATGACACCAGCGAGTTTGTATTGGAAAAAAAAAATTTATAAATTTTGAGTCATTTTTCAACCTCATGGGTTCACTTGAACACTAAAGTTTATTTTTAAACCTTCAGTTTGTTTTCGTTTTCTTTTAAATGGTATTTTTAGAGATACTTGTTTGAAGAATAGTCAGAGGAAGCGATTTGCATGTTAATTAAAAAATCAATCATCAAATTTATGGTGAGAGTTGAAATTAAATTATGCTCTCAAAAATCAAGATGATGAAAGAGAGAGAGCTACCTAATATTGTATGTGAAATCGATTCAAACTTACTCTCATTGCTCAAAAATTCCAAGTCTAAAAATACAGTGAACCAGTTTCCTTTTCCTTTCTTTTCTGATAATTTGGAAATCTTACTTACTTAAGTACGTACTTAAAGATTATCTCTCTTTCTACCAGCTACTGTTGTTGCTGTTGTTGTTTAACCGTTTTACTACCACAATCCTCATTTCTTATTATTTAATTGTCTTTTGGTTAAAGATGAGGTCATCGTAATTAGTGTAGGTCTCTGCATCTGAACCCCAAAAGGTTATGTCCACCTTGTGAGGTTCTGGGATTTCATTAATATTTTAGAGGAATGGTTTTCGCCAAATATGCGAAGTCTTGCTCTTGCTAAACGTCGGCAAGCACACAAATAGTGAAAGGGGCTTTCCGTCAGCTACGACAGAAAGTATGGAATGGAAGATTAAGTCTTTCTGCATGCTATCCCACCTTCCAGCTACTGTACATAATGTATGATATGTGATCTACTAAGTCTAATCATAATCGAAAAATCAGTTATTGACCAGTTTCTCGTCAGTTCTGCACCTTCTACAACAGGTCTGATGTGGCCCTAGGCGATACTACAAACTAAGTTTCTTTTTCGGATGAATTTAGCTAACAGCGCATGCGGAAAGTCTTTTCCATCTACTATGGGGCAAAAGGAAAAAAGTGGAGAGTAATTACATATGTATATCATGCAAAATCTTTTTCAGCGAAATTGACTACAGATTGCTTGTGAGCAATATCCAGAATTGAAGCCGATCTCACATATTCAACGGGTATTTCGTTTTCTTCAACGTTCCTATAGCCTGAAACCCTGAATAGGCCACCAATTTTATGCCTATAACTTTGAGTGGTCTTTATTTACATATCCTGGTCAGTGGTCGCTGTGGCGTAGTGGTAGTGCATTGGACTGCTGCGCAGAGTGTCCGGGGTTCGAATCTCGGCACAGGCAAAATCAAAAAGTAGAAAAAATAATTTTTCTACACGGCACCACCTCTTGGCAGGCAATGTTTTCACTTCGCCGTTCGGATTCGGCATAAAACTGTAGGTCCCTTCCATTCATGTACAAGTATAACACGCATAACATAAGTTGATGCGAAAAGCTTGGCCTTTGGCGCTACATGCGGTCATAGTCGACACTGATAAACTGAAGTTGATTGTGGTAAAGGCATAACACTTGCCACAATGGCTGTCTATCCCTTCATCGGTGTCCTGTGTGATTGCATTCCTTCTCTGATGCTCCCTCCTTCTTTCTCCCACCTATCAATCTTCCTTCTATTCAACACAATGCTCTGCATTCATAGGGATACACCCTGAGTGTTGAATGTATCAATAAAAAGAAAAAAAAACCTTGGCCGAGGCCCTCCATGTGCCATTAAAAAAAGTAGAAGAAGAAGAAGAAGATTTATGCAAACGATAAGCCTTGTATAGTTCAGTTTGATGATTCTCTGATACCCGGTGTGCTACATCTGGATTAACTTCATTTTGAGCGTTTGCAGTTTCAATGCATGCAATGCTTTTTACCATCATGCCATGCCTCTTACCATCATCATCATTATTAACATCATTATAATAATCATCATTATCATCAAAATATTCAGTTTGACGATCTCATCAGGTAGAAAATTTACCACTTGCCTGTCTGAGAACTCGCGTTTGTTATGAGGTTGACTTGAAACTTGGCAAATCTCGTCTATGTTTTGTTGTACTGATGCGAGTTGATTTCATTCCATGGAGGCATGATTTTCAGGCAAATTTACAAGTAAATTGCCCTGTCCTTCTCTTTCGTTGAGAATCTGGGCATTTGGCCTCGTCAATGACTGCCTACCCGGTGCTGCATAATCTGAGTACCTTGGTCGGGACTCAATGAGATGAGTTTTGATGAAATTATTGGCGCTAATGAACTCATTCGCCACTAATGCGGAGAGACAGTATCATTAGTCTTTGCGAATTGTTTTTCAATGAAATTCGAATTCTGTTGTGCCTCAAGTTGCTTGCTCTCGCGATCTCTCGGTGCTGGTTTTAGGATTTTTTCTTCACGATAACAGAATTTGAAATTTTTTGTGCCTCCATTCTTCGACGAAGTCTACATACTTGATGTCTCTCACCCGCAGTTTTGCGGGAGATTTTATCGTAAAACAAGCGCCATTTGTATGTGCCTCGCTTTTCTTTTTTCTGTTTTTTTTTTCAGTCTATACTCGCTCATTCTTTCAGGTCTAGAAATTTTCGAACGAGTTTTGTTTAAAATGCAAAAAAAAATTGGTTTGAAATGTAAAATTTTACTAGAAACTGACGCGAATCAGCGTCCTCTATCAATCAAGTTTGAAGCTTACGCGTACCAGCGCCCTCTATCAGTCAAGTTTGATTCATACCATAGAATAGATTGTAAGTTGATCTGTTATATCTTCAGTAGACCAGTGGCACCGTAACACAGGCCTGCAAACCAAATAAATGATGCCTTATTGAATAGAACATGACATTCCTGTGTATTTATTTGTATGCGTTGACTCCGATTGCTCGGATCGCGGCAAAATTTCGATATACAAGTAAATCCAGTATTTTCATTTACTTACCATATTTTAAAAAAGTAACAGGAAATGATTATTTAAAAAGCCCACATAAAGGTTTTGTAAAAATTCGTTTTGTCGCTAAGTTGGCACCACTGTCCTCTATCCTGATATGAAGGAGGATGTGAAGACGCAATCTGTCATTTAGTTTGCTTACAGTGATCGATTTTGTTAGTTCATCTCAAGTGTGTTTCATCAAGTGCGATTTTTACAATGAATAAAAATATCGAACAAAGAATTTGTCTCAAATTTTGTATTGCAAATGGAATTTCGTGTGCCGAATCGCTGAAAATGTTACAGAAGGCTTGCAGTGAATCGACTATATCGAAAAGAGCCCATTTAAAGGCGGTCGAGAGTGGTGGAAGATTTTTCTCATTCTGAGTGTTCTTGTTTTGATTATCGCACTTGAAATTCTAGCCAGAAGGTGAGATGGTAAATAAAGAATATTATCTGGGGGTAATCTGTGGCTTTTGAGAAAGCAAATTTGTTAGGGGAAGGAAAACTTATGGATTTTGCACCTCGATAACACAAAACTAAAATTACCACTTCGAGGCGCTCGAATTCAGTCGACAGAGGACATAAAAGAGAATTCACGGCGAGAACAGAAATCGATTCCGGAGAAAGCGTTTGAAAAATGTTTTGATTATTGGATTATTCGTTGGCATAAGTTATAATTCGTTGGATTTTTCGAAGGCGATACAATTAATTAGAATGATGAATAATAATAAATATTATATTTTGAGTTTTATTAACTCGTCTCACCTTCTGGCTAGAACTTTCGGAACGAAATTCTTAAAATTCATTGAAAACGATATCGCGACGGCTGATCTTTACTTATTTAAGCAGATTGGTCAGATTGGTTCGAATTTTCGATATAACAGTATTTTAAGTAATTTCCTTCAAGGCCCTATGAGTTTATTGAGAACCTCCTACCTACTTCTCAAATGGTGAAACTGTTTAAATAATTATGTGTACATCTGTGGCGTAAGTCAAGGAAGAGTATAAAGAGGAAGTATCTCCTTCCCCACGAATTTTGTTTTTTTTAGCGCAAATTTTCACTTTTTCACAATTTTATTTTCTTGTGTGAAATATTTCTGCGGAATAGAAAAGAAAATCCTTTTTGTGGAATATGCCATTAATTTAGTAAATTTACTTTTTATGAAAATTATGTGAAAAATATTTTTTCAGAAATTCATAAGAATAACATAGAATTGAACTTTTAATAATGAAAAAATTTGCCTCAGACAATAAAGTTGTAGGACTGTAAATACCTATAATATTATTATTATTTTTTGGAATATAAGCCCTTCAATAAGCCCTTCAAAATTGTGCAATTGTGCCTCTACATGGACCTGCAGTAATTCCATAAGTATAATCTTCAATGGAAAATACCACATATGTAGTAGTGATACATAGTTCATATTGACATGTGGTATTTTATGGTCATCCAGATGCTTTCTGGGTTGTCGCGGTTGAGTAGTGGTAGTGCGTTGTACTGCTACGCAGAGTGTCCGGGATTCGAATCTCGGCACAGGCAAAATTTAAAAGTAGAAAAAATAATTTTACTACACGGCACCACCTCTTGAAAGACAATGGCAAACCTGCAAGAGTAAAAATTGCCTATGAAAAGCTTTTCACTTCGCCGTTCGGATTCGGCATTAAACCATATTTCCCTTCCATTCATGCACAAATATAACATGCACAACATGAGTGGATGCGAAAATTTCGGCCTAGGCCCTCCATGGGCTGTTGTGCTAGTAAAGTAAGTAAGTAAAGTAAGATGCTTTCTATAAGTATCAAAATTTCAGAACAGTGCCCTGGTATATGTTCCGCAAATTCCACATTTTCTTTGCAAAACCTGTAACATTTACAGTTACACAAAATTCACAGTCTTGTAAAATGATATTTAACCTACAGTCTACTGTTAAAATTCCTGTAACGATACTGACAAATTGTATACTTACTCGCCAATTCAAAAAGCTTCCCGTCGTAAGTTGAATTCTCCATAAATCAAATTATACCATAACTTAGCGATCTTACTTACCTTACTTGGGAGCATTGGCCTGTTTCTAAAAACCATCAGTTCATCGTATGTCCTAATGCCTAGGACACGCTAATTATTTAGAAATTTTTGCCGCTTATAATTTTTTCAAACATTGTTAGTATTCAAGATGATTTATTTATGGTAAATTATCGAATAGGTGGAGTAAAAATACGTGGCGTAGTTGGTAGTGCGTTGGTCTGCTATGCAGTGTTTCTCAGGGTTCAAAACTGGGCACAGGCAAAGTCAAAACCGGCAACACCTCTTGGTGGTGCCTAAGAAAAGCTTTGCCACTTCGCCATTCGGCTTCGTCATAAAACTTTGCAGGTCCATTTCAGTCATCTACAAATATTAGACGCATCACATGACTGGTTGCAAAAATCTCGACTCAACCCCTCCATGGGCTTGTGGTGCAATTAAAAGAAAATAAGAAGTACATAGTAAAAATATTACCATTCAATATTTTGCAGTTAGAAGACAAGGTTATTCTTTTTGTTTTCCCTATGTTTATTCCAGGAATAGTGGATTCATAGTAACTGAAGCTACAAGTTTAAAAAAAAATTTCACAAATTATTTTACTCTGAATATAAAGTTAAATTTCTGTTAAGTACATTTTGGGAATATTATGAGGAATCCTTTGTATTCAATTCATTCCTTATTAGAATTAAGAATTGAGAAGGATCCGAAAGTAAGAGTGTTTAGGATATAGCTGCTTCTAATATCAGATAATATTTTGTACTCTCAAGTGAATTTTTCAGTTTTCTGTTAGCAATTAGTTAACTCTTGAATGTTTTACAGAGAAAATGTGGAATCTGCGAAACATATACATACCAGGGCACTGTTCCGAAATTTTGATACTTATAGAAAGCATGTGGGTGACCATAAAATACTAGATGTAAGAGCTAATTTCGCCGAAAATATTTTTACAGCTTCAGCTCAAACAAAAAAAAAAAAAAAAAAAAAACAATGGCACAAAATGGAACTGGGACCAAGTCCCTCTCTACCTGATTGCTGTTTCACGGCTTTCCTCGCCTACAAAGTCACAAGCTGACTTGTCTGCTGATTTGAACGGAGGCCGGGGTCAGCTAAAGGGAAATGTAGTTTAAGGAAAATAAAAAACTGTGAAAAGCTCTTCTTTTTCAAATACGAATTTAGCTTGTTAAATGGCAAAGGCATTTTATTTTCCCGCTCGTCAAACTGAGCTTGAGGTTGTCTCGCTTTCAATGGTTGGGGCTGTGCTCAAGTATGCGTGTGTGTACTCATATGTGAAATTTTTGTTAACGCTTCTTAAAGGATATGCCTTGACTTTTGTTGCTGCTGCGAGTTTCTTACTTTCCTCGCTGCCCCTGAAGTGTGATATGCGGTTGTTATTTTATTTTATTTGTAACTTTTTTGGTTACAAAAATATCAAAAAATAAAAAGAAACAACAACAACAACAACAACAAAAAGAAGAAAAAAACGTGTGCTGCTCGTTTGCTCTCATATCAAGAAAGGCGCGAAAGGAGCGAAACTCAAGTTCAATGACCGATTTCGTACACAAACAAAAACGGCAACAGCGACAACAAAGGCAATAACAACAAGTAGAAGGATGAAGGCGACGACGACGACGACGACGACGACGACAAGGATGAGAAAGACTGGCAGCAACAACAACACAAATGTAAGGAATAACGAATTGCCTTAGACACTCATACTACTTAGATAGTGCATGTGTGTGTGTGTGTGTGTGTGTGTATGATGACGACGATGACGCGCGCATAAGGATAAGCCAAAGTCGTAGCGGTGGGCGCCGTAACTGAAGTCGTTGTCACAGCCAAAGCCCAAGCCGAAGCCGTTATCCTGTTGACGTTCAGGCTAACGACATTCAGTATTTTTCGGTCTAAAGCACCGTAACGATATTTTTTTTTTTTTGTATCATTTTTCTTTTCTGTTGTGCTTTTATTTTGTATGCCTTTATTTCTGTGTTTGCCTTCTTGTTGTTGTTGTTGATTTATTTTTTTTTTTTTTTTTGGAAAAATATTTACGTTTCTTTATATTTGTTGTCATTTTATGATTCAGCGTCGCATTTTATTAGTCGTGTCGATTTTTTCCTTTTTGTTTTCGTTTTGGCTGCTTTGAAAAACTGAAAGAAGAAAGTAAGTATATATTTTTTTTTTCATTTTTTATTTTTATTTTTATTTTTATTTTTATTTTTATTTTTAATGTTGGCTTGAGGTTGTATTTTTTGAGCTGTCATGCAATGCTGAAGACAAAAATTTTACTTGAAGTTGGGATGTGCTTTGGTGTGGTGGCAATATGCCTGAGGAGGTGTAGGAATCGGTAACATTTGGCAATGCAGTCACGCACTTGTCGGTTCATTCTCGTTTACCTTTTTGGATATTTAGGTATGTATTTTTTGACTTTTGACTGCAGCAAACTTCTTGCTACTTTATTTCTAGGTATTTGACATCATACAGGAGCAACAACAAGGAGCTACAACAAGCAGCAGTAGCAGAGAGTATTTTTGCGCTTATTGCAGCCGTAAGGCTAAAATTTCCTGTCGCAGACACTTAAGATGGCAACTCCGTTAAGGTTTTTTCTTGTGTTTTTTGGTAACAGGCACTTGTCACCCGACCCGGCATGCAATACAACAAGAACAACAACAGCAGCAACAATGCTGACGATGATGTTGATATTCTCGACAATGATGGCGATGACGAAGGACCTCAAACTTATTGCGCACACCTTCACGCTTTTTAAAGTGTAGCTGCAGTAGTAGGTGCCAGCGCAGTAAAAAGCTAGCTTCTTTTTTTTTTTGTTTTTTTTCTCTGTTTTCTCTTTGTTATTGCAGAATGTCAAGGTTCAATGGACTTTTCCTGCTTGTTGACATTTATTTACCATTGCGGCATAAACTTGATTCATTTAAGGTGCTATTAAATAATTGATTGATGCATATGTATTCCGGTTTTCCCAGCAGCAGAGGGGCAACTGGGAAAACAACAACAACAACAACTTCATTGTAATGAGATACATATGCATTTATGTATTAACTAATAGTGAATTCTTCTAGCCCCCTGAGGGACTAGGCCAAGCTTCTCGCATTCACTGATGTTGTGCGTGTTCTAGTATTTATATTTTGTACATGAATTGAAGGGACCTACAATTTAGAACCGAATCCGAACGCAAAGTGGAAAAGCTTTCTTAGGCAATTTTTACTGTTATGTAGGTTTGGCATTGCCTTCCATGAGGTGGTGCCGTGTGGAAAAATTATTTGTTCTATTTTTCTTTTTTATTTTGTTTGTGATGAGAATTGAACCTATGACACTCTGCGTAATAGCCGACGCACTAACAACTACGCCAAGGCTTCCACAATAGTGGGACCATTCAGACTACTTTCTCTAGAAATATCTCAGACATTATAATCGTTGCTTTAATTTTCCAACCTCTTTCTCCCCTTTTCACAACTTATGCGCTTGCTAGTGATATTCACTATGAGAGGTTCTGTAAAACATATTTTCATGAATATTTCTGTCTACTCGTCTCTAAAAGAAAGATGGTACTTAATCTCGAATCTGTTGATCTGATTACATTTATTTAATTTCTTTTTTCCTTCTCTGTTGCTCCCCTAATTTCAAGACTTTCTTTTGATCACCTGACATGCTGATCATGATCGTTTTGAAGAGGATGATCGTCTCATTTTGACTTAAATGATTTCTTATTTTCTCAGTTCCTGGACATTCAAGAACATGCACATGAAGCGGATGAATTTAAAGCGAAATAAAGTTAATGTAATAAGTTAAACTTTTTGCCCCCGTCATTGATACATTTGCTTATTGTGAGTTCAGCCCCACTATCAATGGAGGGGTCAAAAAGGTGATCCATTTTCCCGCCCACGTTATGTAACGTCTATGAAAAGGCGTCCTGAACTCTTTCTCGATATATTGGCAGATCACTCTAATGGGCCCAAATTCATTAGCTTAGAAAGTTGGAGTGACCAATGTGTGACAAACTGGCTAACTCAAAAAAGTCACCCTCATACAAGATGTTACTGTAAATCCAAAGTAAATTGTGGTTCTATATCTTTATCTTCTTCATAAATAAAACGAAAATGAGTAGTTAACTTAACCCAGATATGCCAGATATGATTAATTAAAATAATATGTAAAAGACATGCATGTGGAAAAGTGAATTTTATGTGATTTTAGTTGATGTATTTGTATTTTCTGGCACACTATATGCAGTATGCTTATTCTTCCGATTCGGTTAGTGAAGATGACATTCTACTTGGGTTATTGGCCAACAAGCGAAGAAACATAAATGTGATCAGTCGTCAGTGAAATGGGTTAAGCTCGACCTAGAAGAAACGGAGCCTACTTAGTATTTTAGCATGTGAGAACAGCAAATTCTACCAATACCTCTTGATTTGTTTGAACATTTTTTTGATTTTCTGCAATTTACCACTCAATACGCCAATGAGATCAGGAATTTTGCTTCTGAGTGGTTTACAATATTGTTTCGAGACGCCGTATGTATTGGCAAATTTATAGGGATACTCATCATTCTTTTGTGTCGAACACAATGAGAAGGGATCGTTTTGAATTCATAATAGGAAACTTGCGTTTTGTGGATAACAACAGGGTGAATAAAACAGACGAATTCGCAAAAGTTAGACCACGTCTACAAATATTGAACAAATGTTTCCAAAGTAATGTTCCAAAAACAAATACAGCATACACGGATGTAAACAATGGTGGTCACGGATGTAAACAATATATTTATGAGGAGCCAATAAGATATGGCTACAAATTAATTGGATTGGAGCAATTTATAAAGGCAAGATTATTTGTTTCGAGCCATTACTAGCCATGCAGAAACTTTTCCATATAATACATACGAGGAAATGGGACTTGTGTTAAAAAAAAACCAAAAATGTTTCCTTTTGCTTCCATATTTATCGAGCGTACTACATGTCGTACCGACTCAAAATTCAAGTTAAAATAAAGGGTTATTTTTTAAGATTTTTTAGTTCCCGCCATTTATTTTTTAATGATAACATCACTTAATTGGTCACGAAATTGGTCCATTCTGATGGTCCAATTTTGGAACACACTTTCTCACACATTTCAGCCGGAATCTCAGCAATCACGCGTTCAATGTTGGCTTCCAAAGCAGCAATCGTGTCTGGCTTGTCCCTATAGACAGGAGACTTAACACAGCCCACAAAAAATAGTCTAACGGGGTCAAATCACACGATCTTGGTGGACAATTGACTGCACAAAAATGTGAGATTAACTGCTCACCAAATTTGCCTCTCAATTGATGCATGGTTTCGCGTGCAGTGTGGCATATGGCATGTGGCATCGTCCTGTGGGAACCACATGTCGGCCGAGTCCTAATCATGCATTTTCGGCAAAAAAAAAAGTCTTTTATCATCGAACAGTACCTTTCTCCATTTCTCTATTGACCGCAACGTTGCGGCCTTCATTGTCTTTGAAGAAGTACGGCCCAATGATGCCGCTTGTCCATAAACTGCACCAAATAGTGCATTTTTCGGAATGCATTGGTAGTTGCTGAATTGAATCTGTCTGGTCTTCACTGCAAATACGGCAATTCTGCTTATTCACGTATCCATTGAGGCAAAAACGAGCCTCGTCGCTGAAGATAATTTTGCAATAAAAAAAAAACGGATCCTCATCCAGCTTTCTAAGGTCCATTAACTGAAAATTCGACGTTGTGATAGGTCGCCTGGCTTCAGTTCTTGCACCAGCTGTATTTTGTATGGCATTAATCCGAGATCTATGCGTAAAATCTTCCAGGTGGTCGAATAACACAAACCCAATTACTGCGATCGGCGCCGGATGGACATATCAGGATCTTCTTCAGCACTGGCTGATAAAGCAGCAATATTCTCTTCGGTACGCACTCTATGGATACGATTTGATGTCCAATAAAGTGAAACTGGTGCGAAATTTGGTCACACTGAGCTGAATAGCTTGCTCTGTGGCTCGATTAGGACGAGCATAAAATGGACGTAGCTTGCGAAACACATTTTTCACAGAGCACGAATTTTGATAATAAATTACAATAATTTGCAAACGTTGTTCATTCGTAAGTCTATTCAAGATGAACTGGCAAACCAAACTAACTCAGTATTTTTTACTTTGACACATGTAAAGAATTCCGCGTGAATTGTCAGAAATATATAAGTCAAAAACCAAGTAGCAATAAAATTACCTTTTATATATATTTTTTTATAACAGTTTCTTCAATTTTGCAATATACATACTCTGTCAGAATAAATGGTCTTTAGAAAAACTACGAAGATTGTTGTACTAGTACGCTCTTCGGCATGAGTATTGAATTTGACCTCAGAAGCTTTCTAACTATATCTCAACGATTTCAGTTCTTGCTAAAGTCGTACAAGTCGATATCAAAGCAATTGCTATAGCAGTCATTTTGCGGTATTTAATTTTCCCAGTCATGTCTATTCTAAGTTTTTCCAGAGTATTGGAAAAGTAGGAGTAATCGGACTGCTCACCTTCAGTTGAACGTTCTCTTCAATATTTCTCTATGAAATTCAATTCATAATTTTTATTTCCTTTTTATTGTTTACCTCTAAGTGGAATGCCCTCAAATATTTTAGGTTCGCTGCACTTTAGGTCATCATCATAAACTTTAGCAAGCCGAGTGTTTTTGTTTTGTTTCTGCTTTGTTTTTTATTTGGGCGCAAGTTCAATGCACTTGCCGTGCTCGTCATTTAGTGTAGATGTGCCGTTGATAACAGCTGATGAGCCTGAATGCGTGAAGGATAATCCACGCTACACCACGCTACACAGCGATACAATAACACAATGCATTGTTTATCCTTTATCTTCGATTGACGCGAGCAAGGAGGTACCTCGCCGTCTTGTGTGTTGACTGCATTCACATGCTTCATGCGCCCATACAACATGTGCGCCTTAGCTACTTGGCATTTACGCACGTGCTGCAAAGGCCGTTGGCTTTAAATTGTGTGTGTATATATTTATTTATCATCCATCCGCCTCTCTACATATTTTATTCATTTCGTAGACGTTGTTTGTTTGTGTGTAAATGTGTGAGTGTGTGTGTGTTTGTATTTTGGGAACTTTTAAGGTTTCCAATTGTATGCGAATATTTGTTCGTAACTGTTGCAGTAATTTCGGGTATGTCAATGCCCTTTAATTTTAGTTGTGTTAGTGTACTAAGTGTGTATGTGTGGCACAGCCTCGTCAAATGTCTTGCAGGACATTTATTTTATGTATGTAGTTACATGTTTCTGTTGTTGTTGTTGTTGTTGTTGTTGTTATTTGTGTTCATTGTACAAATGCGTTAACATTTTATTAGCTTGCGTCACTTTTGGTGATGATGGTGCACTAAAGCAAGGCAGAAAGAGCGCAGGAGGTAGGAGGCGCACATTGCGGTGGTTTTTGCTACAGTAATCGAAAAAGGACATTGAACGTCTGTTTTATGTCTGACAGAGTTGTATTGTGTTCTTGTATGTGTGTGAGTGTGTGAGTAATCAAGAAATACAATATAAAAACAAAAACAATTTGTTTCTTTATTCTGTTGTTGCTGTTGTGCTGGTTGGTTGCAAAAGAAGGCAACAAATTATTGACGATTAAGTTCAGTTTAGTTTAGGTTCTTCTGCTTCACAGTTTTTGTTATTTGTTATAGTGAGGGTATGAATGTGTGTGTGTGTGAGAGAGAGAGTTCAATGAACTTTCCTCTACTTGGTTTTATGCATCGTTAACAATAAATGCATTAATAAATTACCGGAAAACATATGTGTAAATAATGCATTCAACTTATTGCCTTATTATTATCGCCCTGGCATGGAATGAATGAATGAACGAATGACTGAGTTATTCGATAAAGGGGGATCGTGGCGACGTAGTGTCTGCCAGCGCTGGATGTGCCTTAAGAAATAAGTGCTTACTGTGGTATATACATATGTAATACCATATACGAGTATGAGGTTTTACATACATATCGATCTAATTTTTAGTTTTAGTTGTAAGCCGGACAAGCGGATCGTTTCTCTTTATACATCCTGTATTGGAAACTAGGATGTTTGAAAACAAGCAATGATTTTCAATGTTTTGTGATTTGAATCCGATTGAATCAAAAATTTATGTCCTAAAGTAAAAAGAAAATATTACAACAACGGTAAAAAGAAATTTTAGAGATTTTCACAGTATACAGTAACAGTAACAGTATACAGGGTATCCCAAAAGTTAACGTTCTATCTTCTTTCAATTGCACAACAGCCCATCGCATCCACTCAGGTTGTGCATGTTATATTTTTGTGCATGAATTGAAGGGACCTGCAGTTCTATGCCGAATCTGAACGGCCAAGTGAAAAGCTTTTCATCGGCGATTTTTACTCTTGTAGGTTTCCCATTGCCTTGCCAAGAAGAGGTGATGCTATATAGAAAAAATTTGTTATTTCCTCTTCTCGATTTTGCCTATTGCCAAGATTTGAACCCCGGGCACTGTGCGTAGCTGGTCAATGCAATAACAACTACACCACAGCATCCACGTTAACGTTAGCCAGGTCATAACTAGCTTGAATATTGTAATATTACATTAGTAAACAACTAAGTTCCTGTGGCGTAGTGGTAGTGCGTTTGGATTGTTGCGCAGAGTATCCAGGGTTCGAATTTCGGCACAGGCAAAATCAAGAAGTAGAGAAAAAATATTTTTCTACACAGCACTACCACTTGGCAGGCAAAGGTAAACCTACAACGGTAAAAATTGCCTATGAAAAGCTAACACGCACGACATGCGTGGATGCGAAAAGCTCGGCATAGGCCCTGTTGTGCCATTAAAAGAAGAAACAATTTCTAGTTTTTTCAGATATTACCATTTTGTCGTAAAAACTCAAGAGTTGAGCAAAAATGTTTTTTTTGTATTTTTTTTGAAGGTATATCATTATAAATTTTACTTTCGATTAATGACAAGGCTATTCAGCGCTCAGTAACCAACATAAGAATCTAAAAAAAATATGAAACTTTGGAACTGTAGTTCTCGAAAACCTGATCTAAGTTGTTGAGTTTCCCGAAAGCCATAAAACTGCCAACTCAAAATTCAAAAACTAAAAAAAGTTTTACCAAGGCTATATTTTGATATTCTGGTCAGTGATGAGCTGGCCTAACAGCGCCCCAAGGGATGTCGTTGACTTTTGGGACACCCTTTTTTGCGAGATAAGTAAAAATTAATACTAAATTTTAAATATGTTGGAATTTTTTCACTTTTGGTTTGAGATTCTAAGAAATCTTCACACGATAAAAAAAATGCTGAATCCATTTTGCTCAAATGGTCATAGAAAACCATTTCTTGATTTCAATCATCGACAATCGATTAACCAGTTCAATAAATCAAAATATTTACTTTGCAACTGTAGTGCATCACTGAGAGAAGAATTTGTGATGAACATTTTAGTTGAGGGAAGATTTTTAAGGAATACTTATCACAGATTGTGTCCAACAATTTTTCCAATGTATAAATCAAGTGCAATGGGGAAGATCAATAAACAGCGTGATAAAAAGTATATAGTGAGGATCTGTTTTGCAAGCATGGAAAAATAATTTTTCATCTCTGTTCTCCCCCATCTGAAGTTCAAATGGTATGTAAATTCACCAATGGAGTTTTAAATTAGAGCTTGAAAATAACTCTTCTTTAATTTTTGTTTAAGTTAAGTCAGAATGTAAATTTTTATAGTGTAAACTTTAAACTTTCAATTATACAAATAAAAGTTAAGAGTAGACTTATAAATTCGAAAATAACACTTAAGGGTCTCTCAAAACTCTCTATTTTTAAAGGTTCTTATTCTTATTTTTGAAAGTCTTTGGAAACTTTTATATTGAAAACTCTTCGGAAAGTCTTTCGAGTCCTGCTACATATTTCGTACTATTTTCTGCTGCTACCTTTTCTCTTTTCTGTAGTACTTTTTCTACTATTCTGCTACATATTTCGGACTATTTTCTGCTGCTACCTTTTCTCTTCTCTGTAGTACTTTTTCTACTATTCTGCTACATATTTCGTGCTATTTTCTGCTGCTACCTTTTCTCTTTTCTGTAGTACTTTTTCTACTATTCTGCTACATATTTCGTACTATTTTCTGCTGCTACCTTTTCTCTTTTCTGTAGTACTTTTTCTACTATTCTGCTACATATTTCGTACTATTTTCTGCTCTAGTACTTTTTCTACTATTCTGCTACATATTTCGTAATATTTTCTGCTGCTACCTTTTCTATTTTCTAAAGTTCTTTTTCTACTATTCTGCTACACATTTCGTAGTATTTTCTGCTGCTACCTTTTCTCTTTTCTGTAGTACTTTTTCTACTATTCTGCTACATATTTCGTACTATTTTTTGCTGCTACCTTTTCTCTTCTCTGTAGTACTTTTTCTACTATTCTGCTACATATTTCGTACTATTTTTACTATATTTCTAGTACTTTTTCTACTGTTCTGCTACATATTTCGTACTATTTTCTGCTGCTACCTTTTCTCTTTTCTGTAGTACTTTTTCTACTATTCTGCTACATATTTCGTACTATTTTCTGCTGCTACCTTTTCTGTTTTCTGTAGTACTTTTTCTTCTATTCTCGACTACTATTTTCAACTATATTTTCTACTATTGTACTCTTTTTTACCTACTTTTTTATTTTATAACTTCTTAACCTTTTAATACTTTTTTCCTGCGTTTCCAATGAAAATAATTTAATTTTCATTTTTTTTTGGAATCTTTAAATAAAAATTATTAAGTATGACTTAAAATGAAAAGTTAAAATAGTAGTTATTTCTAAAAACTCTTACTTTTGGTCATCACTTTTAACTCTAATGAAATAAAAGTCTTTCGAGGACCCTATTTTTGAAAGGTTTTAGAAACTTTTATTTTGAAATTCTTTCGAAGTCCTGCTACATATTTCGTACTATTTTCTGTTACTACCTTGGCTCACTATTTTCTAGTACTTTTCCAACTATGTTCTACTACTATCTTCAACTATATTTTTTACTACTATTTTTTCTACTATTTTAATATGTTTTAACTACTTTTTTTTTGCTACTTTATCAACATTTTTTTTTCTAATATTTTTAAGTTAATTTAATTTTTCACTACTTTTTTCCTGCATTTCCAATGAAAATAAGAGTCTTCAAAGACAGTTTTGGTAGAATAATTTAAAAAAATTAATTTCCTTAATTTTCCTTTTTTTTTGATTTTTAAAATAAAAATTATTGAATAAGAGTTTTAATTAAACGTTAAAAAATAGAAGTTCTTTCTTAACTCTTACTCTAAACTCTTTCTGATCATCACTTTTAACTCTAATGAATTAAAAGTGAAGGGTGATTTTTATAATGGTTTAGTTTTTGAAAATGAAAAAAAAAAACACAGTAATTTTACAAAAGTGAATAAAATTTTTGTTTGGATCGATAAATCAATTCCTGCCATTTACTTTTTACAGATACTTTCACTTACATGTTGCCCGCGGCTACACTTCAAGTGGTCCATTCTGATGGTTAAATTTTGGCATACTTTTTCACACATTTCGACCAGAATCTCACCAATGTCGCGTTCAATGTTAGCTTCCAAAGCAGCAATCGTGTTTGGCTGATCCCTATAGACAAGAGACTTAACATAGCCCCACAAAAAATAGTCTCACGGGGACAAATCACACGATCTTGGAAGAAGTGAGATTAACTGCTCACCAAATTCGCCTTTCAATTGATGTATGGCGTCGCGTGCAGTGTGGCATGTGGCACCGTCCTGTTGGAACCAAATGTCGGCCGAGTATAATTCTTGCATTTTCGGTAAAAAAAAGTTTGTTTTCATCGAATTGTACCTTTCTCCAATGACCTTAATGTTGCGGCCTTCATCGTCTTTGAAGAAGTACGGCCCAATGATGCCGCCTGCCCATAAACCGCACCAAAAAGTGCAATTTTCGGGATGCATTGGTAGCTGCTGAATGGCCTCTGGCTGGTCTTAACTCCAAATACGGCAATTCTGCTTATTCACGTATCCATTGAGCCAAAAATGAGCCTCGTCGCTAAATGGACGTAGCTTGCGAAACACTTTTTTCACAGCGCATGAATTTTGATAATAAATTTTAATAATTTATTCAGGCGTAAGTCTATTCATTTTGAAATGGCAAACCAAACTGAGCATAAATCAAGTGTCAGCTGTCAAAAAGACCAGCTCCGAAAAAAGTATTGCCAGATTAAAAAACCACACTTCTAGAAGAAACACCCTTTATATAAAAACTCTGAAGACTTTTTGATAAAAAGTTATGAGTTTCATGCTCTGCTCTAAATTGATCGAAACTTCACCGAAAATACCTTCGCCGTACCAAGCCAAATTATGTGTTCAGTTAAAGGCCGCCCAATTTCAACCTAAACCATCATAGGTTTATAATAGTTTCCCTTAACAACTAATTTTCCTTAACTACAACTAGTTGGTTGAGTAATCCGCAACTAGTTGTCAGAAATTAAAAATGTTTTAAAACGAGAAATGAAAAATTCCTAATCTCAAACGTATTCTCTATTTTTTAGCAATTTAATTTGTAAATTTCATAATAATCTGAACAACCTTATGAGAATTTGCGAGGAATATTTTGTTCAAGAAAATCGGAAAAGAAGAAACTACACGCTGTGAATGAGGCTACAAATATTACATTTACTAGAGCTAGAGCTTTTCATGTAAACTTTTTGAATGGAGTTTTGTACAAAATATTGTACTTAGACAACATTTTGGAGTTTTCTTTTATCACTGATTGTTGGTTGATGCTATTGATAATAAGCCCCATACCTTACTAGTTGTGACAACCTTATGAAAATCTGCCACTTACAAATACACAAACGAAGATGTTTCATCAATTTATGATTGATTGCGATTAATCCAATGATTTGCTTCACATAATCATGCATCGTCAAGGAAATTTTCAAATGACTAAGCAATGAATGCAACGGAAATACAAAAAGGAAAAAGGATATTCAACTGCAATATATCGAAGAGAGAATGCAATAAATAAATTGTACCATAAATATATCAAATCAAATATTGTTAAATTTAATTCGCACACAGAGCAAGGAATTTTATGAAATGAGTTGGTGTTGCTAGAGATGAGAGACTCCCAAATGCGTTCGCTTAAGAAAAAAAAAAAAAAAAAATTAAGAAATAAATTCACCAACATCGCACACGCTAATGATGATGAAGCACATCATACGCTGAACCCAGCACAAGTTCATGCCACACCAATCAACCAGCACCACGCGCTACTTGCAATGTTAATGCATTTTAATTTTATGCTGCTGCCGTCTGTTGAGGCGGTTGGCATCGTTGCTGGAATCCTCGGTACATTCGTTTATATACAGTTGCAGTTTTGTCTTCTTGTTGTGCACAACGCTCAATATTTTTCACTCAAAAGTCATATCCGAAGGGCATAAAATCCATGAGTATCACAATGAAAATGCATGTACATTTTTTCCTATTGCAAAAGCAACGGCTGCGGCAATGGCGGCTGTAAATTCCAACATTATTTTATCGCACAAAAATATATACACTCACACACACACACACACACACACACATCCACTCACACAGTTACACCCATTACACCCACTACTAGTTTATCTGCGAGGAATGCCTGAACATTTACAAATATATGAAAATTTACGCCAGTCTCCTTTAGTTTACTCAATAGTCTCCTTGATACGTCCTTCAGGATGTACGCGCGCTGCAAGGATCATGACTTTACTTCATTCTTCCTCTTCGACTACTGCTGCTACTTCTTCTCCTTTTCATTTTCAAGCTGCCATTATGTCGTTGCTTTTCTCCCTGCATTCCCTTTGAACTGTTTAGCTTTATGTGACGCACGAAAAATGCCTTTGGGAGTTGCAACTTTGGAGGAAAAACAGTCAAGAAATTGAGAAGTTCAAGAAGAAGAACCATCGAAGGAGGGAGAGAAGAAGTTGAACTGCAGGAAAAACACGCGCATAAAAATGTGCGCAACAACAACAACAACAAATAGTGAAACAAACAGGATAATAGAATTGAAAATGAACGAGTCGTCGAGTCGAATAGTGCCGCCGCTGCACTACTGCAACATAATATTAAATAGTACAGTAGAAGAAGAGAAAGAAGAGAAGCTGAAGAAGAAATTTTTACCAAAAAAGAAGTAGACGCCCGCAGCAAACCAAAAAACACCAGCAAAAGTCCTATCGAAACATACACACACACACACACAAACACACACACAAATACAAATACTGATAGACATAGAACGGAAGATACCAAAAAATACTATTGTAAAGTTGCACGGGCTGACTGAGTGGCTGCTGGGTAGCTGCATAGCCCCAGTGGGTGAGTTAGGTTCATAATTTTTTTCTACTTTTTTGGTTTTGAGTGAGCGTGTGAGGGCAGCAGCAGTAGCAGCAGCACCAGTAGCAGCAGCAATGCAATGAATTAGAAATGAAGTATAAATTTTGGGGAGCAAAAAACAAAACAAAATCAAATGCGCAAAGGCGCTCAGGAAGCAGCAGAACAAAAGCCTGCAACAACAAAATAAGTAAAGTATAAATAAAAAAAGAGGTGCATAAAAATTTCAGCTTATAAAATGCATAAAAATAGCAAAGTAAAAAATTACAAAATTTTGCTACATTTCTTTGAGTTAAATATGGAAAAACAATTTTTTGCTAAGCTCCTTCTTTTTAGGCTAGATGGAGGAGCAGTGTGGGGCAAGCTCACGAGAAATCAATGCCGGATGTAAGTGATGCGATAGAATTTAAAGGCACAAGCATCTTTTGGTTTTCTTTTTGTTTTTAAATTTTGTATTGAATTTTTAAAGAATAAATTTATTTAATTTTGGTTACTGAAGTAGGCGAAGCTAAACGTAGCCAGTGGCCGGTCTGGGAGGTGGGAGTAACTTATCTTCAGACGCAAGATAAGAGAAGCAGAAAGACGTGAGTTCAATGATAATGAAATGTTACGAGACAGGAACGAGGTCCGAAAATTATTCAAACGAATAAGACGCCTGACTAATGGATTGAAGACTGAGGCCGCTTACTGCAAGGACGAATATGGAAATCTGGTGATAGATGTCCAGGGTATTATGTGGTTATGTAGGGACACTTGTCGCAGCTGCTTAATGGCAATGCCGGCAGGGAAATCTGCTGCTGAAAACCCCAATCATTGATGTCTTTGAAGTACCGCCGCCAACAGCCAACGTGCGGCTTAAAAACAATGAGGCTGCAGGTGCAGATGTCCTGCCTGCTGAGTTGTTTAAGACCGGAGGCGAGGTGCTCAAAAAACGCATGCATGAGTTTCTATGCAGAATATGGTCGGAAGAAAGCATGCCAAGTGATTCAGCGTTCCATATCCATCCATAAGAAAGGTGATTCCATGATCTGCGCCAACTACCGTGGGATAAGCCTTCTTAATATTGCGTATAAGGTTCTATTGAGCGTACTGTGCGAAAGACTGAAGCCCACCGTCAACAAACTGATTTGAACTTATTAGTGTGGCTTCAGGCCCTATATATAAATCCACCATCGACCAGGTATTCACACTACGCCAAATCCTGTAAAAGACATGAAAAAAGCAGATCATCACCCATCATATATTCGTCGATTATCAAACCACCTTCGACAGCACGATTAGGTATCACTTGTCTGAATTTTGTATCTCTGCAAAGCTCATTCGTCTTTGCAAAATGACATTGACCCAAACCACCAGCGTAGTGAAAATTGGTTCAGACCTCTCTGCGCCATTAGATACCAAAAGAGGTTTTAGACATGGTAATTTCCTATCGTGAGACGTCTTTAACCTTATGCTGGAGAAAGTAATTCGAGCCGCGAACATCGACATCTCGGGCACTATCTTCTACAAGAGTGTCATACCGCTACCATACGCTGATGATATTGACATCATTATCACGAACGCTCGAGCAGTCAGTGTAGCATTCTCCAATCTGTAAAAAGAGTCTCGTCGATTGGGTATAGTGGTGAACGAGGTCAAAACTTTGGAAATCGTCAAAGATTTCGTTTACATACGATCCAGCATTAACACCAACAATAATGTTAGCCTTGAGATCAAGCGGACAGGTGTTACTACGGGCTCAGTAGACAATTGAGAAGCAAAGCCCTCTCTCGATCGACGAAAATAACGCCCAGCAATGATCGGAGTGGTCGCTGTGGTGTAGTGGTAGTGCGTTGGACTGCTACGCAGAGTGTCCGGGGTTCGAATCTCGGCACAGGCAACATCAAAAAAAAAAGTAGAAAAAATTATTTTTCTACACGGCACCACCTCTTGGCAGGCAATGGCAAACCTACAAGAGTAAAAATTGCTATGAAAAGCTTTTCACTTCGCCGTTCGGAATCGGCATTAAACTGTAGGTCCCTTCCATTCATGTACAAATTTAACACGCACAACATGAGTGAATGCGAAAAGCTCGGCCTAGGCCCTCCATGGGTTGTTGTGCCATTAAAAGTAAAAAAAGTAAAGTAAAATGATCGGAGGCTATTAGGAGCTTTCGAGTGGAAGATAGTCCGTAAGATCTATGGTTCAATATGCGTGGACGAGATGTATCAGATAAGATGGAACCATAAGCTGTAAGCCGACACTGACATAGTTATCCGCATAAAAATCCAGTGGCTTCGCTTGCTAGAAGGGTGTTTTTTTATACGAGCCATGGTGGAGGAACACGCAGAAGAAGACGTGATAATCTACGTTGGAAAGCTTTTAAAGGTCGTAAGGTTGTTGAAAAGGTTGTAATGCCAGCTAAGTAAGTAAGAAGTAAAAACTACTAAATTTAAGTTTACATTTTAGTCTAAGCCACCCGAATGCACCTTTTCTTTCCTATTCATTTTCTCTATCCTTGTTTCTTTCTCTTAGTTCTTCTCTAGAACACTTTCACACCGGTCGGTTGGGCTCTTCAATATATTTATTGTATAATTTTTCATTTCAATAAATGTTGTTAAATATTAAATTCGAATACTCAGTGTTTCTTTTTCAATCTTTCCTTTAAATAATTCATTCCCGAATTAAACAGCTAGAATCGATGAATTCTCATAATAAACCTTCTTCTTTCTTTAAAGTACCGCTGGCTGGGTCATGTTGAGCTAGTGGAAGAATGCGCTCCAGCTAGAATGGTGCTTTATTCAATGGATAATAAAAACATGGAGGAATACGCTGAAGAGAAAGTCCTAACCTCCGTTGGAAAGATCAGATAAATGGGAACCTGACTGCACTTGCCTTATCAACTGCCGCCAAAACGCGCATAACAGAGGCGAAGCATTATCGAGGCGAAGCATTATCGAGGCAAAGCATTAACGAGGCGGCCAAGACCGATCATCGGGTTTAGTGCCAGTGATTATGCTTTTCCGACTAATGTATTTAGTAACGTATTTAGTAACGTATTTAGTAAGTAAGCTATTCCCAAAATCGTGTAATCGTCGGTTGGGTTACTGGGCACCGGGTGTCATGAGTTCTTTTTTAAAATTTAGCATTCTCAAATTTAATAATCTGTAAATTGCTGTCGTTGATTTTATGGCGCATTGTCTGCCCTGCCTGCAATTATTCTTGAAGCAAATGTCTAGTTATAAAATATGTTTTTATTATCCATTGTTATAGGCACTAGTGGTACATACATACCTAAATTGTTCATTACATTTCATGTCTTTTGATTCACATTTGTTTCATATTCTTAGACAATAATGTCAATAATATATTTGTGTATTTATGTTTATTCCTTTTATGTATCCCTACAAATAAAAGAAAAATGCAAGCAAAAGCATTTTTTGTTTTGTACGGTAAATGTACCCTCGCCCATTCGTTTGCTCCTCCATTCATTCATACATTCATTCATTCAGTTCTTCATTCATTTATTCCAGATGATACCCTTTAGCAATATTATCTCTTGTACTTTTATGGCTAATCTGTTGGGATTTCTTACACTGTGCTCTCTCCTTTTTGCTTTTACAAAAAGGCAAATAAAAAATAAAAAAATATTAGAAAGAAAACATCTTAAAAAAAAAAAAAAAATTAAAACGTTTTCCTTTTGAATGAATGAATTTTCTTTTTCATTAATTTAACAGCAAAATGAAAATGCTAAAAAAAAATTAGTGGAATAAAAATAAGAAATGGACAACAACGAAAACAAAAAAAAAAAAGAAGGAGAAGAAGATATTATTTTTTTTTTTTGAGAGCAGTAAGCCCAATAATTCGTGGTTGCTGTGACGTAGTGGTGGTGCGTTGGACTGCTCGGCACAGGCAAAATCAAAAAGTAGAAAAAAAAACTTTTTCTACACGGCACCACCTCTTGGCACTTGGCAGGCAATGGCAAACCTACAAGAGTAAAAATTGCCTTTGAAAAGCTTTTCACTTCGCCGTTCGGATTCGGCATTAAACTGTAGGTCCCTTCCATTCATGTACAAATATAACACGCACAACATGAGTAGATGCGAAAAGCTCGGCCTAGGCCCTCCATGGGCTGTGTTGTGCCATTAAAAGTAAAGTAAGCCTAATAATTGGATACCAAAATCCATGACTAAATTTGCTTTTTCAAATTTAACCATGAGAATTCCGTGTTCCGGTTTGCGTTGAAGTTTTTGATATGTCACGAAACTTTCCTTCTAAAACTCTTCAATACCGAGCGTTATTTAAAGTATGTAATATGACATGCTTACGATCATTTTGGATGGATTGAGATTAAGGCTGGAATAAAAAACAAAATCATATATTTCTAAAAAAATTCCAGAAATGATTATGATTATTTTCAAATTGTCTTGAGTTGAGTTGTTGAGTGGTGCTGAAGTGGCAAAATTTTGTACGCCTTCTATTTCATAGCGTCGGCGTTGCTGCTGGTGATGGTGTCGTTGTCACTACCTGCCTCCTTTTCTTCTTCTACTACCTTTTCTACTACTCCTTTATACTATCTACAACTTTTACTTGTACTGTTGCTGGCATTTTTGTATTTTTTAGTGCTTAAACTAGGATAATCCTTTATTAATTGCAGCATGTCATGTTATGTGCAATTTTTGTGAAACTTTTTTGTTTTCTTCTTTTTCCTTTTTCTTTTCTTTAATTTCTTTTTTCTTTTTATAACTTATATTTTTCTTTGTTCCGTTGCCAATCGTAAATATGTTTTGAAAGTTGTATTTTCTTTTATTGCTATTATTGTTTCTGTTTCTGTTGCTGCTTTGTTGCTGTTGTTGTTGTGTCTTGTGTCTGTGTATGAGGAAGGTTGGTTTTTCCCTACACATGTAATTTATTTGTCAGAATCACGCAAATTTCTATTATGCAAATGCAAATGCTTGCAACAATAAAATGTCGAATAAAAAAACAATATGAAAATAAAGCATAATAATAAAAAAGTCTCTTAGTATATTATTTTGTTTTTTTTTTTAAATTTTTGTGAAAAAAATGTTCGATTTATTTTTATGGTATATATTTTTATAGGAAGTTTTTAAATTAAGTGTGATTTGTCATCACAAACTATATCATAAGTCACATTATACCCAACTAATCTCTCAAAACTAAATAAATCGTCGCTATAGCAAATTAGAGAACTTAAAAATGATATAGAAGAAATCTCAGCAATGTTGAACACGGCCAAGCCGTGGCCGATGACTAAGGCATACACACAAACAGACAGACAGAAATACAAATGTGTATGGATATTTTCATACAATATTCAATAATGTAACTTAACTACTACTAGCTCGCAACAAAAATTAACGGTACCTTAATTAAATTATTAAAAACTTAGAAACTCTAGTCGACCAAAAAATTGAAAATATGTATAATAAAAAATTGATGGCAAAAACTAAAAAAAAAAGTCAAGAATGGGAGGAAAAAACTTTTTAGTTACTCACAGCTGGAGGCATAAATTTTGCGGCAAGTCAATGAACTACATAAACAAAATAAAACATAAAACATATCGAAATTGTTGCAATTTATTTTTTCTTTCTTGCTTTGCAGCACAGAGAGCAACTAAATTAGGTAACAATACTACAACAAATTAAAATTTCACACATGCTTTTGTCGAAAAAAAATTCGCAATCGACACGAAATAAACAAAACACAAAAAAAAAACCATCAAAATTTCTTTAATTTGGCATTTTTCTTAAATGCGGCGTCGCTGTTGTCGCTGCTGCTTGCTTTCTTTGTACTGATCAATGGCCAACGATCAGCACGTTCGTTTCTTAAATCTTTCGTTTTTGTGTGTGAAGGAAATGGAAGTGAAGCAAAGCGCACACGCAAATGAAAACAATAACAATAAACAAAAAAAAAACGAAAAAATAGTGCAAAAATTTAATTTGCTGTTGTTATTGCAGTTGTTGTTGTTTTGATAATGTGCGTATAGAGCATAGATCTCAATTAAATATTCTTCGCATGCATTTATGTATGTGAGTTTATTGAAATTTAGTTACAGTGTGAATTTCTTCACAGCTGGATCAAATGATCGAAGTAGATAGAGAGTCCGATACACGCATGGTGTGCGGTCATCATTATTTGGGTTTTTTTTCCAATAAAAAAGAAATGCCCTCGCATATGTATGCTAATGAATGAAAATTATTATTAATATTTATTCATATCTCAATATTATCATGATGGTAATGATCTTGACGATATCATTGTTATTGTTGCTAATATGTGTTGAAGAGAAAGTTTTTGCGAATTTGTTTCTTTTTGGTTTCTGTATAGAATTTGCAAAAATAGCACCCAAAGTGCGTTGCTGTTATGTTTCATGTTGTTTTTTTTTTTTTGTTTTGTTTTACTTCTTCTATTTATGTTTTTGCTTGCCAAAACTAATTAACCTCGCATTGATTTGATATTTGCTGTCAAAGCATATTATTTTTATATTGCTTAAACTTCTCTTTCTACTTGTTCGGTTTTTGTCTTTTGGTTGGTTTTTCGTTTTCTATTATTATATATATTGTTGTTGTTGTTTTGTTTAAAGTGTGAAATTTATGCTTAAACTTTCTTTAATGATGATGTGTCAGTTGTTGTCGGCATGTCTTTCATTTATTGTGAGTTGTAGCTTGAAGGAGAATAAATTATGCAGCGCATAGAAAATATGAGTGGAAATATTTCTTTCCCCAGTTGAGGAGCTGAGGAATATACAGTTGGGGCAAGAAGAGGTGAAGAGGGGTTGGGGAGGGGGGCGCACAGAAATCCAACATTTATTAAGATACTTATATTTTTTTCAAACATATTTTATCAACAAACTATTCTATTTCTACATTTAAACTTAAGGGTGATTGATCTTGTCTTTTAAGATTTCATTAATCTCTAATCTCTACTTAATATCAATTCGAAATCGAACAATGATAGGCTGCCATCTGCTCTATTTTTCAAGTCAACAATGTTTGAATAGCTTACAGAGGACAATGAAGTTAGTGAAGGTTTGCAATTGAAATATATTATACGCTTACTTTACGCTCTGTAAACAGAACAATTAGCACTTTCTGAATCATTTCGTTCTTAGATAATTGTTTTCTGTAAAGGTGTCAGTTCCACAGCAAAGAGCCGGTTTGAATTTATGAAATTTTCACTGTTTTCTTTGAAATTGCAAGATTGTTTTCACCATATATCGAAAAGGTTTGCAATAAAGCTGTGTTCATTCCCGACCGAAAGTGTAGTAGGCAAGATATACTTATTTAATCGGAGAGACAAGCCGTAAACAAAGCACTAGTCTCCTTTAAGATAATCTCAAAGTTAATCTGGGAATACCAAGAGCTATAAAACAAAGCAAGACGAAACAGCTAAACATATTTTTTAGGGACCCTGGCCTGGAAAATGAGATGCCCCCGATTGTTTGGCAAGGAAGTGAGCATCCAAAAACTAGTACATTGGCTCTGAGCATTTACCAAGTATAGGCACAGAAATATTAAATATGAACTAATAAGTTAGGAAAGGATCAGAGGATAACTGTGTTATATCTCAAGCTAAACAAATACAAATTCATTGGAATCAATACCAGTTTCCTTTTATGGGAAAGACATGGAAGTGGAGAACACAGTGATAACGGCAACTGTAAATTTTAGTAGAAAGGAAAATATACTCCAGAGTACGTACTCCTGCACTACATGACAGACAATGGGTAGAAGAAAATCTATCTGGGACACTACTGGCTAGATACTTTGGACATCACACATTTAGAGCCAAAAACTTCTCTGAGTACCTTTAAACTGACTTCATATAAATTAGTTTTTTTTATGATGTTACAATAGACCTAACTGGTTGCATTATATTTAACCCACTAACATCTACATCTACCAATTTGTGGGTATTTTAGTGGTCGCTGTGGAGTAGTGGTAATGCGTTGGACTGCTACGCAGAGTGTCCGCGGTTCCAATCTCGACACAGGCAAAATAAAAAAAATAAAAAAAAAATTGAAAAACAAATTTTTCTACACGGGACGACCTCTTGGCAGGCAATGGCAAACCTACAAGAGTAAAAATTGCTATGAAAAACTTTTCACTTCGCCGTTCGGATTCGGCATTAAACTGTAGGCCTCTTCCATTCATGTACAAATATGACACGCACAACATGAGTGGATGCGAAAAGCTCGGCCTAGGCCCTCCATGGGCTGTTGTGCCATTAAAAGTAAGTAAGTTATATGAAGTCATTACAAGACACATGTATTTTAGTAAGTAATTCAGATCACTGAAACTCAAAAGCAAATATGTAAGTTGCATTTTTGTTTTAAGAGAATTTAACATTTAAACATAAAGTTTTCCATTAGAAATAACAATAAATAATCTTAACCCATTTTGAAAAGGACGAGGAGCCGTGATATGATATTATTTCACTAATCATAAAAATGTAAATAGCTTTTGGCCTACTCCGTAGTTGGCCATACGTGGTTGGCAATAAGTATTCCCTGGGATTAAATACTATTTTAAATTATTTTTAGTAGTTATTAAAGGTTAAAGGCCAGTGCAAACTTTGGCGTTATTGTTGAACAAACCTATTTTTCCATATTTTTATTTTACAAATGTTTGGTCGGCTGTAGTCTCTGAAAAATATATGTAGATCTGCGAGATTATAATTTTTACATCAAGTTTGTTATTTGTTCAAGATAAATTTTACATTTTAAATGAAAAAATATTAAATTTAAAATTTTTTGTTGATTTTCAAAACCACCTTCCTAAAAACCATACCTGTTTACTTACCTGACGTTTGAGCAAGATGAGACCTAATACATAGTATATAATTCTGTATATTCAGTTTTAAAGTCAACATATGTTGGAATATTAAACAGTGATAACTTTAACACAAGGTTTTTAAATGTATTTTTGCTAAATTTCATAGTTGCTTTACAGAAAATAGTACATAGGTTCAAAATCAAATATTGCTCATTGGTGAAATGCATGCATACTACTGTGGGCAAAAAGTAGTAAGACTTTTTAATTTAAATTTCGCGCGGAAACCCATTCATCAAAATATAATTTTTTTAAGGTTGGTATGACTGTCGGTGACATCTGTGCCAAATGTCACATCAAAATAATCATTAGTGTTTAGTATACGCTTGTCTTTCTGAAGTACAAAAAGTGCATTCGGCGATTTTCACAATGAGTGAAATTATTCAACAAAGAAGTTCCATTAAATTTTGTGTGCGGAATCAAATTTCTGGTGCCGAAACGTTCAGAATGTTGCAAAAGGCCTTCGGTGATAATTGTATGTCGCAAGCAAGTGTTTTTGATTGGTATAAATTGTTCAAAGATGGTCGAGAACGCGTTGACGACGAATCACGTCCAGGACGGCCATCAACATCAAATGATGATCAACACGTCAATAAAATCAAGGAATTGGTGCTCGAGAATCGACGATTAACAGTCAGAGACCTTACTGGCATCGTTGGAATATCGGAAGGATCAGTGAAAACCATTTTAAAACATCATTTGGGCCTAAGAAGAGTGAATGCACGATTGGTTCCAAAATCACTGCATTGGTTTTACGAGACCATTTTGCCAATGGTCTCGTAAATTCGACTGATATCGTTCCGCAACCACCCTACCACCCTATTCGCCTGACTTAGCACCGTGTGACTTTTGGCTATTTTCTAAACTAAAAAAACCGCTTCGTGAACACCGTTTTGAGTCAATTGAAGACATTAAACATGAATCGCTAAGCGTATTGAAGGCTATTCCGGAAATTGACTTTAACAACTGTTTCGAGAATTGGAAAAAACGTTGGCACAAGTGTATTGGGGCCGGTAGGGGGGGCGGGGGGTGGGAATTACTTGGAAGGGGACGAAATAGATTTGGAAGAATGAATAAAAAAATTTGAAATTATGAACAAAGTCTTACTAACTTTTGCCCACAGTAGTACCTTAAACACTTCTAGAAATTGATATTTATTGAATTAATGTGTGCTTGCAGCACAAAGTCTATAGGCTTACTTACTTGCTTGTGTATTCAGTGCGTGATCTCATAAAACTAAAATCTGCGTGTCTCCTGATCTAACTTTACTTACTTACTTACTCCTATTGCAACTTATTAACTTTACCCTTCACAGTTGATCCGAGATACTCTACTTAAATATTATAATCTAATACATATTTTAACCTCAATTGATATGCTCACCTAACTACAGAGATTCTTAAATGCTATTCGATTTGAAATGTTAAAAATTGTTTCTACACTATTTTTGTCTTTCAACACATTTCACAACATTTTACTGCATCCAAAAATTATGTACTAATTCATAAACACCGTGGTGCTTAATTTATGTATTCAGTGTTTGAATAAGTCATCAAAACTATCTGAGAAATTGTTTAAAACCATATACATATATAGTTATCTCTACACTTCCAGTTTCGTTCACATGGGGGGTGCAATGACCTCTGCAGTAACAGAAATCGCGCATAATCCACACACAAACATCGACAGACTATGAGAGATTGGACATAAAAGATTCACAAAAGTTGATACAGATTTTGCATAGCATCAGGGTTGAAGTGCTCAAAATAGACAAAAACACTATTAACAAAAAGCAGAACTCAGAAGTCATACTATTCAGGAATGCTAATTCGCAGTTTATTGTACGTTAAGAAAAAGCGCGCACAATTTGCACAAATCTACAAAGTTCAATCGCTCGACCAACGGCCTATCGTCAGCAGCTCATCTATCCGGAGAAAAGCATAAAAGTGTTGAAAAAAAAAAAATATAGTAGTACATAGTAGTAAAAGAAGAAGAAGAACAACAACAACAACGACAACAGCGACCACGAGCATAGACCGAAGCAGCGGCAAAGCGGTAAATGACCGCATTCGCACAATATTCGCGCCGCACTCCACACTTCCAATTTTGACCTAATTTAAGCTGTAAACTTTTTGCTTGGTGTTTTTTTTTTTTGGTAATGTATTTTTTTTGCAAAGAAGCAGCAGCATAAAGTTCCAAGCTATATGCATAGTGGAAGACTTGTAGGTAGATACCCCAGCGCGCTGATTAATTGACTTTCGTATTTGAATTTTTCTGTTTGTATCGCATAGATACGCAGATACTTTTTCAGCTGTTTGTTGCTTCTTCACTATTTCACTTTTTTACTTCGATTTATGCTTTTTTCTTCGATTTTTTTTATACTTTTTTTTTTGGTTTTTCTATAATAATAGAGGAAATCAAATGTAAAATTATATGCGCATGACGCAGTGTGGCGAATTTTAGCACCAACTGCGCCTCAAGCTCTTCATAAATTAATGAAATAAACGCTGAATTTATAAAATACGAGTATGTAGAAACATTGCGAATTTGTGGTTTTTTTTTTCTAAGATTTGCGATTTTCGCGTTCAATTTTAATTTTTCGCATGCATAGACGATTTTTTGTTTGTTTACAGGGTGACAATTAATAAGTGAATATGGTACAACTTTCTTCGCGCTATAGAAAAAGTATTCGCATTGCTCATTCGTTGGTTGCTCGTGCAGTTAAATGCTTTCAGGAGCTGGATGATGAAAGTGATCGTTCAGGAAGAGGAAGAAATCCCATCGTCAATCGCAAAATCGTACAAAAGTGGGTGAAGCGTAATTCAATGGTTTCCACGAGAAAAGTTTCTCACGACCTGGCCTCAATCATGAATTAGTTCGACTCACAGCAATAAACGAACTAGGACTCAATGCTTACTAGCTTCAAAAAGGCCAGTTACTTACAGATGAAACAACGATTCCTACTTCAACGTCGGCCCGCAGAAATTGGATGGGGGAAAAAAGTCTTCACACAAGAAAAGCTGTTTACTGGTGAACAAGCGTATAACCGTCAGAAGGACAGAAGCTGGTCAACAGACGCTCCTGGACCAACATTCGTCATTCACGATCGCCAAAATCCTCAATCCGTCGTGGTATGGGGCGGGATTTGCGCAAATGGCAAGACACCCTTGATTTTTGTGGAACAGCGAGTCAAAATCAACCAAGATGTGTACCGCCGTACAATTTTAGAGGTTGTGATACACCCCTGGGCCCGACAGCACTTTGGACGTTCCAGCAAGACTCTCGACACAAGAATGGTACAGGGCTCATTTATCTAATTTTATCACATCTCAAAAATGGTCACCTTATTCGGCGGATCTCAATCCGATGGATAACACTGTATGGCGTGTGTATTACTCCTATTGCAACTTATTAACTTTACCCTTCACAGTTGATCCGAGATACTCTACTTAAATATTATAATCTAATACATATTTTAGAGGCCAGGGTCTGTGCTAAATGTCATACAAATTTACAGTCCCTGAAACTGTCGTTGCGTCGTGAATGGAACCGAATAACGATGGAGAAGTTGCGGCCCATAGCCAAAAATGTTTCCAAGCTCTGGAAGCTGTGTGTTCGTGCTAAGGGTGGCCAATTCGAAACCGGCTGAATATATTTTTACTCATTATCGGTTTTTTTTTTCGCTTTTATTTACAATAATTTCGATATGTCCAACACTGTTGCATACATTTATTAATTGTCACCCTGTATTTACTAATATATACTCGTAGATTCGTCTTTAATTTACTGGTAAATTATATTTTGAAATTTATCAGTAAAAGGTGGAACCAATACTAATATATATTTATTATTTTTTTTCTCTCTTCTTTTTGGCATAATTAACCTCGGATTAAGTTTTAAGGAGAGATGCTCGTATTTTGTTAATTTATTACAAATATATTGAAGCAAAATTAAGGTAGGTAGCAACTGATATGCATATGACTAAATATTGTAGATACCCAGCTGAGAGATCTTGTGATTAGTGCTGGCTGGGGCTACGCCACAACTTGAGTATTAGCATTTTGATTTCGTGGATATAAAAATGTTTTATTACTTTCAACTTACTTTAAGGAGCACATTTTCGAAATGAAATGATTTAGTATTGATTTAGCTATGAGCTATGCAAATATTTTCCGACTGGGTTTATTATATTGCTGCTCGTGGAAGATAGGCGTGATTGCGCAACATACATACGACCAACAATAAATAATTTAGGTCAATGTACATACTTATGTATATTCAGCGCTACTTCATTTATCTTTGTCACTGTGATGTCATTTAACCGAATTGATTTCAAGAGCCTTTGGATGGAATTTCAATGCATTTTTTGAGGTAAGTATGATCCCTCTATATCACCTACACAACTCTTCGAAAATCCACCAGTAACCATCAAATATGGTTACTTCAGTTCCAACCGATTAATTTACCGAACTTTTACTTCACATTTGCACGATCTCAATCTTATACAGAAAGAATATTGCGTAAAACGTCTCAGCATTTCAAACCTATTTTCTGATGTATAAGACCCTAAGCCCAGATTAAATATGCTCAATCATTTTCTAAGCTGATTAAAATTTGTTGATATTAAACTTTTTTTAACGAACGAGCTAATGAAACTCGAATCAAGGATAGCTAAAAGTTAGAATGCGAACTACCGAATTTTTTTTCGTGTCTTTTCAGAATGTTGTTGTTGTATTGGGATTAGCTACTGTATTAAATAAATCAATGAACTCCCATTCCCTGATGTGAATGCCTTCTGATAAAAATATATAGATTTTATTTTGAGAATCTCAACTCATAGTAGTGGAATAGGAAAAAATTACATTGTGAAGGCAGTGATGACGCAACCCAACCACAGAGTCTCACAGAGTATGGAACGAAAAAGTACTGCTCGGCGAGGCTTAAAATTCAAAGACAGCTTCAAACTTTACGGCTAATTGTATGCGAATTAGCTTGGCCTTTGGCGTTACATGCGGTCATAGTCGACACTGATAAACTGAAGTTCATTGTGGTAAAGGCATAACACTTGCCACAATTGCTGTCTATCTCTTTATCGGTGCCCTGTGTGATTGCATTCGCTCTCCCATTCTCCCTCCTTCTTCTTCTTCCCACCTATCAATCTTCCTTTCAGTCAACAAAATGCTCTGCATTCATAGGGGTGGGTACACAATGTGTGTTGAATGTACCAAAAAAAAAAAAACAACACCTAATGTCAAATATGAAATAATGCTACGGGTAAAGGAAAGCCATGATGAAGGAAAGCCAATAAAAAATCAAGACGAGAGTTTTCACCCGGTGGCGAGATCTAGGCTGTGAAGAAACACATTGATGCTTAGCATTTCAACGAATAATTAAAGTGAATTTCCGGAATAGTATAGTTGATGCTCGAACAGTAAAAAAATATGCAACGAAAATAATAGGAAATTTCCTACACACCAACACCATCTATTGGCATGCGATGGCAAATTACACCTACCCAAAAATTGCTTAAGAAAAACCTTTTTAATTCGTCATTCGAGTCGTCAGGTTCGGCCTAAAACGGGTTAATTTCACTGGAAGAGCATTAATTGATGCAGAAAACTCAGTCTAGAGCTGAAATTGGAGCATTAAAGAATAAGAATGACGTATAAGTGATGAAATTAAGTTGAATGTACATAATCAGAAATGGTAACCAATTGTTGAGGTTTTCAACATGAAAATCTGGTTAAAAATAAGTACTTCAGCGATTCCGGCTGAAATTCTAAGTTTGGAAAAACATCCAAAGCTACGGCAGGTTTTTGAAAGTACTATAGTTTTGAAAGCTGAAAGGTTTAATTCAAAACTAAATTATGTTAAGAAGCCAGAATCGATTAGTGAAATGCATCATGCCAGCCCTGTTTAACCTTCAGGCGCTGTCCTTATTTACACTCTAAGGCTCTTGGCGGAGATATGAATAAAGTAAGAAACTAATATTTGCTTTTTAGAATTCAGTTTCAATTTACTCGTTTTACTCTTCTATTAATTAACATTGTTAAATCTATTAATCAGTTAGAACTTTATCTTCTTCTTACTTTCACTGACTGCGTATGACCCGCAAATTCATTATACTTAAGGCCAATGCCATTACCACTTCTTGTACATGCACAAAAAAAAAAAAATAAATATTTAGTATTGATTTTAGAAGTAATTCAATATTTGAGTTCACGTTAAGCTTAAGGGCCACCAAAGCAATGTTGAACTGAACAATGAATATTTCACGCAATGACAGCAAGTTTCTTAACTTTTGACCTTTACTTATTATTCTCGTCGATTTTACAACCAATAGAAATGAAGCTATGATTAACACTAATTTCTTTGAGTTTCTTTACTTTTGACCTTTATTTTATATCGTCGTTTTTACAACCACTAAAGATGCAGCTATGATTAAAACTGATTTCTGAATTACTTTAAAAAGTACTAGAGAATTTGTATACAATTTTGTGAGTGAATGAGTTTTGAGAGGCTTTGCACCTAGAAGAGAGAAGAAGCACAGAATAAAATTAATCTAGATTAAGTTATTTTAAGTGAGTTTCTTACTGCAACAGCTGCAATTGGTGTTAAGTGGTGTTAAGTGGTGTTAAGTGGTGATAGCTAAACGGTTAAAGGTTGTGGTCTCCGCTGAGCTGTTGCACTTTTCACTGTCTTTCCAACATTACAGATGGCGCCTTCCGTTTGCGGATGAGCTAAAGGTTAAAGCTTAAGCTAGCGCTCAACTGCTTTTCGATCTTGTAAACTAAGAACATTCAAGTTTGAAGATTGAAGTAGTTGAATATTTAAATCACTTTAAAATTGTATTTACTACAATATTTCAGCTATTTTTATTTTTAATATCTACTAATTAACACGAGCCCTTAAGTTATTATGCTCTTTTTTAATTGCGGTAATTTTTTCATGTTTTATGTCTATTATTTTAAAATTTCTCTCCTTCTCGAGAATAAAACAAAACAAAATTATCATTTATCTTCTTAATAAGAAAGATACATTCATAGTAAATGCGAGACAGCAGCAAAAATCCTTTAATATCCATAAGCAACAGAAAGTGCCACAGTCAGCATCTGCCAAATGTCTGCCAGGATAGAAATATTCACAAACACACACACGTACATATATATTGTGTTAGAAAGAGATGCTACACTGCTACACTGCTACACAGACGGAGACAGCGACCGAAACTGGAATTTAGTCTTCCGTTAAATTAGAGGCAGCACAATGTCTAAGAGCATTTTAACTTTGGCACTTCATTTTAGTATTATTTTGTATGTGTGTATGTGTGTGTATATGTTTTTTGTTTTGTTTTTGCAGTGCCAGATTATAAGAAGAATATTTCTGAAGAAATTTTAAGAGAAAAACTCGTAGATCCTTGGACAAATTTCAATTGAATAAAACTATAGTAATCTGAGGAGAGGATTGAAGATTGATGCTTTAATTGTTTGTAACTTGGAATAATTTGAATTTATGATATTTTTGTTTATTGTTTTGATTGTTTATTTAGTTATATGGTTTTCAATAGTGGAAAAAAATGCAGGCGATAATTCTCAAGCTAATACTGAATATTTTCACAGTTACTTACTTACTTACTTACTTACTTACTTACTTACTTACTTACTTACTTACTTACTTACTTACTTACTTACTTACTTACTTACTTACTTACTTACTTACTTACTTACTTACTTACTTACTTACTTACTTACTTAGCTGGCACTACAGCCGATGATCGGTCTTGGCCGCCTCAGTTTCACAGTTAAAACAACTTCAATTAGAGAACTTCTCGTATGGCATTCTTTCTTTCTGTCAAAACTATTTAAATAAGCTTTATTAGGGCCTTTCTTTTTCTCTCTAACTTTCACGGGGAATGAATTTTCCATTGAGAACTTATTATATGCACTTAAGGTGTGAACCAGAAAAATTTTACAAAGTGTCTATAAATAGTGCATTTTTTTTCTATATTATTCATTGTAGTAGTTCATCTTGGATCTACTTATGTCAAAATTTTGAGCAAACGAGAACAGCGCCGCAAATTAATACTGTACATTTACTTGACCGATAAGACGAAGTCTAGACTAAGCATTGCAAGGGAAAACACAGCGAGTTGAGCTACGGTTTATAACATCATAAACAACTACAACGCGGGAAACTCTATTTGCAGAACTGAAGGGTCAGTCAGAAAAAAGGGTCCAAGTAACTCAGAAGTGCTGAAAAAGGTTGTTAGTACATATCGGGCTAATCTCACGAGGTCGACTCGAGATGTTGCAGCTACAGCTGGTACATCGCAATCAACTGTAATGCAATATGAGCGAAGTCAATGATTAAGGACCTACAAACAGCAGACAAAGCAAAGAAAAAAATGTCGAAGACGCGTGCCCGAAAGCTGTATGACAATTACCTAACCAAATCCGATTGCGTGATTCTCGATGATGAGTCCTACTGTAAGGCGGACTTCAACCAGTTGCCTGGGAATGCCTATTTCACAACAAAGAATGAGGATGCAACACCCAGAACTGAAGGGTCGGTCAGAAAACAGGGTTCAAATAACCCAGAACTGTTGAAAAAGGTTGTTAGCACATATCGCGCTAATCTCACGAGGTCGACTCAAGACGTTGCAGCTACAGCTGGTACATCGCAATCAACTGTAATGCGATGTAAGCGAAGTCAAGGATTAAGGACCTACAAACAGTAGAAAGTACGTGACCGGTCGGAAGCAAAGGAAAAAATAGAGTAGACGCGTCATGGTTTGGCAAGCCAATTTCCACCTGCGGTCTACGGAGCAAGGCGTTCATTACGACAGGAACAATTAACTCCAAAATTTATATAGAAGATTGCCTGCAAAAACGCCTTTTACTATTTATGGGACAGCACAAAGGAACCGTTTTCTTTTGGCCAGACCTAGCCACAAGTCATTACTCCAGGTCGACTATGGAATGGTATATTTTGGTCCCAAAAGAGGCAAATACTCCCAACTGCCCCGAACTTCGGCCTATTGAAAGATATTAGGGCTGTAATGAAGCAAACCCTAATAAAAACAAAGAAAGTTTGCAAAACTGATGTAGAATTCCGAAATCAATGGAATCAATCCTATGCAGTAGTCACCGAACGTACCGTCCAGTCTCTAATTAAGAACGTTAAGAATAATGTTAAACAATTTTGCAATCGCTAATAATATTTGAATCAATTAAATATTAAATTTTTGTGTGAATTGTAGCTTAAAAAATGCTTAATAACCTGAACTTTATTTGAGTGAAGTCGGACTGTTGGTTGGTTTTTAATGTCTCCGTAAAAATTCTGGTTCACTTCTTACTTACTATTGGAAATTCAGTGAAGTTTAGCAAAATAACTGAGAGAGGGAGCTGCATGTTCAAATAGTTTAATAAATTGTGCTACAAACAAAAAAGTTACTTCCTGATCGTGAAGATTTTTCTCTAATAAATAAGTGAATGTGTTTTCAAATGATCGATCGGTATTGCTCTATGAGAGATTCAGCGGTGCCTACAAAATTTGATAATAATTAGAGGCGGACTCGTTAAATACTTTATCGTCAGGCTCTTAACTTCAATAAAAATTATGATAAAACTCAAAATTTGATTTCAAGTGAAGATCATTGGATTGACCTACCAACCAGATCGCTATTTTGTAAATTAATGATCCTGCTTTAGGTTTGCCAAATTAACAAATAGAGGGAATATAGATTTCTGTTGACGATTTCCAGTATCGAATATTCAAATTCAGCTGGCAATGATCGATCTGCCGATGCGATGCTAAAACGCTTAGCTTTCCGTTTTTCTAACATATTTAATTACATTATCTCAGCATTTAAGCAATTTTTATAAAGAATTGAAAAAATTAAATAAGTAAACAATTGAAGCAAATTCACATATTTTTCAGCAAAAAAACATAAAAAAAGAAAGAAAATATAAATAAAATGAAAACCAAAATAATCACTTAAAATATACTCGCGACTTCCTTAATTAAATCAAAGTGTCCTTCTTTTGTTGTTGTTGTTGTTGTTGTTGTTGTTGTTATCCTTCTAGCACTAAATTGCTCATTTTACCTTGTCGCTGTTGCTGTTGGATTTTTGTTTGCTTATTCGTTTTTTGTTTTTTTTTTTTGTTTTTGCTGCCCTTAAGTTTACAAGAATTTTTGCAGTTGTCACCTCTTCTGTCATTTTATTGGCCGCCATTAACACTTTATAATTTTTTTTTCCTTTTACTGCATAAACTAAATGCTGTACTTGTACATACACTGTGCAGCTCGATAGTCTGCTTGTCTGTCTGACTGGTCTAACTGTTAGCCCGTTTATCTCTAGTTGTTTGTTTGTTTGATTCTTTGACTGTCTGCCTGGACACGTCAGTTGAAGGTGCTGCCAGACTAAATAAACTTGATAATGCCTTTTTTTATATCGTTGCTGTTGCTGTTGTTGGTGTTGTTATTTTGTGCTTATTTCGCTCGTTTGTCAGTGTGTCTGTGACTGTGTAGGTATGTATGTATTTGTTTTTAGCTTTTGCTTTTTTGCCCTTTCTACTTGTTACTTTTATTTTTGCTAATTAAACCTCGCCTTGCATTTCATTTCATGATTATTTAGTTTCATTTCAACTGCGACAAACAAAAGTGCATTTGAGCACGCTAACTAAATGCTGCTGCTTCTTCTTCTCTTTCCGTCTCTTTCACCGCGCACCCCCTCTGTTCCAGTCACTTTTTCTTTCCCTTCCTCTTAGATTCTTTTGTCTCTTTTTCAACTTGCTTTTTTGTTGTTGTTTTGTTTGTGTAGTATTTCTTAAATAGCGAGCAAATGAAAATGATTTATAGAACTATTTCATTCGTGGTTGAGTGTTTTGCCAGTTGTAAGTTTCATGTTGTTTGTCCTGGCTATTTTTTACACAACTTATATAATTTCACTTTTTTCTGCCATTTTGAATAATATGAAAACTAATTTTTACAATATAAATTTAATGAAAAAATGTTTGTTAATCTCAATTACATCCTTTTTACTTTTTACCCCAGCTAATTTAGTGGATTAACTATTCGTTTGTTATAGTAGGTACTTAAGACTTTTGTTATGTTCATACCTATATGTAAAGGGTGGTTTTCTAAAAGCTTGGTTTTTGAAAAAAAAAAACACAGAAATTTTACAAAAGTGAATGATATTTAACGTTGCGGCCTTCATCGTCTTTGAAGAAGTACGGCCCAATGATGGCGCCTCCCTATAAACCGCACCAAACAGTGCATTTTTCGGGATGCATTGGTAGCTGTTGAATTGCCTCTGGCTGGTCTTCACTCCAAATACGGCAATTCTGCTTATTCACGAATCCATTGAGCTAAAAATGAACCTCGTCGCTGAAGACAATTTTGCGATAAAAAAAACGGATCCTCATCCAGCTTTTCTAAGGCCCTTACTTACTTACTTTACTTTTAATGACACAACAGCCCAAGGAGGGCCTAGGCCGAGCTTTTCGCATCCACTCATGTTGTGCGTGTTATATTTGTGCTTGAATGGAATACATGTGAGAACAGAGTGTAAAATAAAATTACTTTAACTTAAGTTCGAACAGACAAATTCTTATGATATCCGCACTTTCGGAGGTGTTTTTATTAAGATAGAAAAGCCAGCAAGCAGGATTCTAGCAAGCACTTCGCTAGAGGGCACCTCTTATGTAAAGGGTGATTTTTTTGCTACTTGGTTTTTGGCGTTTATATTTCGGATAGTTCACGCGTGATTCTTGACATCTGTCAAAGTACAAAATGCTCAGTTTGGGTTGGCCATTTCATCGTGAATAGACTTACGCCTGAACAACGTTTGCAAATTATCGAAATTTATTATCAAAATTCGTACTCTGTGAAAAATGTGTTTCGCAAGCTATACATCGGTCATAATCGACCCACAGAGCAGGCTATTCCTCTCATTGTGACCAAATTTCACACCAGCTTCACTTTATTGGACATCAATACACCAAATCGTATCCATAGAGTGTGCGCCAAAGAGAATATTGCTGCTGTATCCGCCAGTGTTAAAGAAGATCGCAATATGTCCATCCGGCGCCGATCGCAGCAATTGGGTGAACAGTTGACAGTTCGAAGAAATTGCCAAATTGTTGTTGCTCTTCTTTTTACTTCTTTTAATGGCACAACATCGCATGTAGGGGCTAGGCCGAGCTATTCGCATTCACTCATGTTATGCATGTTATATTTTTGGACATGAATTGAAGGGACCTACAGTTCTATGCCAAATCCGAACGGCAACGAAGTGAAAAACTTTTTCATAGGCAATTTGTACTCTTGTAGGTTTACAATTGCCTGTCAAGAGGTGGTGCTGTGTAGAAAAATTGTTTTTTCTAGTTTTTGATTTTACTCGTGCCAAGAATTGAACCACGGAAATTTGGCGTAGCCAGCGCACTAGCAACTACACCACGGCGATCACAAGTATAGTTAGTATTATCACGAAAGACTTATCAAATACAATTCTGTTAAAAATAATTATTTTTGTTTACCTTTTGATAGGCTTCAATAATATATAAATTTTTGCCAATTCTCACAAACTGATCATCAACTTTATCGCATATTGCACGAGCATCTGTTAGGATATAAATAAGGAGAGAATAGGTTGCTTCAACAAAGCCCATATAAGTACCTACATATACCTATATAAAAATGGAGAGCGGAATTTCCTACTCTGCACTCTGTGTTTTCGATTGACCAATTACAGCCATTGATTTGCACTGAGTGAGCGTGAAAACTTCTCACTAAGCTCACCATCACCACTATTAAAGTTCATAGTGATATGAATATCTGAAGACAATGTGAATGTAATTAAAAATGCAATTATTATAAACAAATATATCCAAAACATATGCTCGTCAGTGCTACTTAAGTATTTCTGTATAAAAATATCAATTTATTTAATGAAATTTTACCGCAATGCTCAAAAGCATTCACTTAATTCGGAGAGATTTTAAAAAAATTGCCATTGTGTCTCAGTAGAATTATAATAGCTTTAACTTATAATTAACTAAGGCTTGTTTCATATTCTCAAACTGATAAGAATATGTTCATGTATGTGTAAGTAAAAAGTTTTTAAAAGATGAGGTGCTACTCTTAATTTGCTATAATTAAATAAAAATGTTAAGCAGAGAGCTTCTCATTTTATTTATTTTCACGAGTATATTAATTAATTGCTATCAGTAAAATATTTTGCGTCCGCTGAAATTAAAAGTACCTTGGGTGATTTACAATGGTTAAGTAAAAAAAAAATATACTATCATTATCAACTGTGGAGGCTGTGAACTATAAGAAAATTATTCGATTTCCAGTTTCTCATGAGTATATGTACAAAAAAAAAAAAAAAAAAATTCTAAGCTAGTGAGCTTGCCGTCGCTAACTTCTACCAAGATTAGCTGTTTCAATTTCACTTACGAAGTTAAATGCTCACAGGAAAAACTTTTTATAAATTAGAGTTCCAACATCACTTTCATTCCCAAGATATGTGGAATCAGCGGTAGTTGGTGTTTTAGGTATGCCACTTCTTTACTGGAAATATAACATTTATGTTATATCGAAAAGGGCAGCCTCGACATTTTGTTAATTTTATTTCATTCTGATTGATCTGCATCATTTATGTTTATCCGATCTAAAATGGAATTCAACTTAAATCTGACTACTATATATCTGACCACTTACTAACATATTCATAATCGAGCTAGTAGAGGACACGAGGATTTTCCGCTTGTTGGACATCGAGCTTGTTTTTACTCGATTGCAATTTTTAAAGGTAAATTAAGTTGCTGTTGTTGGTGTTTAAATGGTTGCCTACTTATTTTGAAGATCTAAGTGGATGATATCGATGACCCAACTAATGCTGCTAGACCATATTCACAATCGAGCCAAGTAGATGACACGAGGATTTTCAGCTTGTTGGACATCAAGCTTCTTTTTACTCGATTGCAATTTTTGATGGTAAATTAAGTTGCTGTTGTTTAAATGGTTGCCTAATTATTTTGAAGATCTAAGTGGATGATATCGATGAGCTAACTAATGCTGCTAGACCATATTCACAATCGAGCTAAGTAGAAAACACGAGGATTTCAGCTTGTTGGACATCCATCTTCTTTTTACTCAATTTTAGAAGGTAAATTAAGTTGTTGTTGTTGTTTAAAAGGTTGCCTATTTATTTTGAAGATCTTAGTGGTACCGATGACCCAACTAATGCTGCTAGACCATATTCACAATCGAGCTAAGTAGAAAACACGAGGATTTCAGCTTGTTGGACATCAAGCTTCTTTTTACTCGATTGCAATTTTAGAAGGTAAATTAAGTTGCTGTTGTTGGTGTTTAAATGGTTGCCTACTTATTTTGAAGATCTAAGTGGATGATATCGATGACCCAACTAATGCTGCTAGACCATATTCACAATCGAGACAAGTAGATGACACGAGGATTTCAGCTTGTTGGACATCGAGCTTGTTTTTACTCGATTGCAATTTTTGAAGGTAAATTAAGTTGCTGTTGTTGGTGTTTAAATGGTTGCCTATTTATTTTGAAGACCTTAGTGGCACCGATGACCCAACTAATGCTGCTAGACCATATTCACAATTGAGCTAGTAGGGGACACGAAGATTTTCAGCTTGTTGAACATCGAGGTTGTTTTTACTCGATTGCAATTTTTAAAGGTAAATTAAGTTGCTGTTGTTGGTGTTTAAATGGTTGCCTATTTATTTTGAAGACCTAAGTGGCACCGATGACCCAACTAATGCTGCTAGACCATATTCACAATTGTGCTAGTAGGGGACACGAAGATTTTCAGCTTGTTGGACATCGAGGTTGTTTTTACTCGATTGCAATTTTTGATGGTAAATTAAGTTGCTGTTGTTTAAATGGTTGCCTATTTATTTTGAAGACCTAAGTGGCACCGATGACCCAACTAATGCTGCTAGACCATATTCACAATTGAGCTAAGTAGAGGACACGAAGATTTTCAGCTTGTTGGACATCGAGCTTCTTTTTACTCGATTGCAATTTTTGAAGGTAAATTAAGTTGCTGTTGTTGGTGTTTAAATGGTTGCCTATTTATTTTGAAGATCTAAGTGGCACCGATGACTCAACTAATGCTGCTAGACCATATTCACAATCGAGTTAAGTAGAGGACACGAGGATTTTCAGCTTGTTTTTACTCGATTGCAATTTTTGAAGGTAAATTTGAATATTTTCCTTCTTATTTTGAAGACCTAAGTGGCGCCGTTGACCCATTTGAATACTACATACTCATTTGCTGGTTTATATCTGTCGAAAAATCTGATCTACAGTGATCAAGTAGCCACCCGCTACTTCCCGATCACGCAAGTTATTAGATCCGCCTTGCGAATTCTAGAAAAAGAAGCAGTCCCCTAATCTCGATGCCAGAATACATATAAATCCGGGTTGCGAAAGGCTTTCCCGAAAGAACGTTGTTTGACTTTTACCAACCCCGGGCAAACACATAACAAATAGCTGAGATATTCTGTTTAATCTCTATGATTACAACTGTGACAAAAAGTATTGTAAGGAATTTGATGCCTTGCCGGATGTTACCTCACTTCCCAGTGGCCCGTGTAGAACTGTAGTAATTCTGGTTATGTTAGAACGAGAGCAATTTAGGATCCTTACCTCGGTAACCCATCTGCCTTATCGTTACCCTTAATGTGTTGGTATGACCTAGGACCCCTATAAGAGCAACTGATGACTCGCAACTTAGCAAGTTGCAAGTCTCTCTCTGCGTGGTACTGATAAATTCTAGAGCTTAAGTTTTAGTATCGCTTTGCAAGCTTCCTTTATCGCTAGTATAAAATTCTACATAAAATACGCTTGCTTCATTTGGGAGTTAAAGTGATTTTGAGAGTTGAAGATTCTATGAGTATAAACCTACCCCACCTTACCCAGCTTTTTTTCAATCTGATCCAAATGAAAAGGACTTAGAAAACCATTTTCTGATATTCAGGGTAGTTGTTAGGTGGTCTGTGGTGATGTTGGAGAGTATCGGACCCTGTGACAATATTTACCTACGTCCGTATCTTTTTGCAGTACAGCATCCTATTTCCTTGAGATATTTATCTGTTGTGTAGATCTAAAGGCAGTAAGTGCACTAGTAAGTCAAGAGCATTCGTTAAGCTCGAGCATAGTGCCCCCGCTACTTTGATTAAGGCTGATATTTCAGTAGATCTGTTGCTGGCCACCACAATAGTGATGCATAAGTTAGAATAGGTAGGACAACGTCTGTGTAACTGTGTATGACCATAAGGTTGGAGGACCAACTTATACTTGATAGTATGTACGGAAAAAATTCATTATCTACACCATAAACATATCTTCCAGATTGGTACGAAGTAAGATGGGACCAATAGCATTAATCTCAAGAAACCAAAACCTAAAGCATATAAGCTTAATGAAAGCATTTTGAACTTTTTGCAATGGTTTAAGTTATAGATTTTTCTATAAACGCAAGAGAAAACTTCGATTAATGAAAATGCTAAAAATCAAAGTTAAAGCCACATACCGACAACGACAATAGCCATATCGATGAATCTATCGTTTAGGTTACACGCTAGGTAAAAAAAAAATGGGACCACCATAGTTTCAATAGGGAAAATAATTTTGTTTGATTTTAATCTAAGTATACGGATCGGCAATGAACAAAGAATTGATCAAAGAAGCAAAAGAAGCTTACACCACAATTAATTGCTATGAAAATGTACACAAAAAAAGACACACACACACACACATGCATATGTATTGTATATACATAAACAATACATACATAACAACAAGTCAAGCGCAATAAACGCATGTAATACACTGTTGCTGGTGATACTGTTGCTGCCGATGCTTTTTCTTCTGCAGTTGCTTGCTTCTTCTGCTTCAATACGATCATGAAATGATCAATGAAGTAGTAGATACAAGCATGAAAAGCTTTTACCGCCATGTTAGCTGCCAGTAAACATCATTGTTGCAACAACAACAACAAAAACAACAACCACAACAACTATGAACAATAACAAGAAAAATATTGGCAATGAAACGGCGATATAAAGACGAGAAAACCACCATAAAAGCGCCCACAGCAATGGCAACAACAGCAACAACAACAACAACAACAACAACAACAACAACAACAATTTAAACAACACAAATTTATACATTTACAAATGTGATCATGAAAGTCATTTACTAATTAGCGTCAGCATCGATCGCAGCAACAACATGTTGCATTGTTGCCGACAAAAGCAATTGTTATTATTTGCTAATTGTTGTTGCATCGTAGCTGTATGTACTTATAGTTGTAATTGTTACTGGTACACATATATACAGTTGCTGCAACAATCAAATTGCAACTAGAAATTTGTAGCGTAAAACACTTGTCACCGTGGTTCAGGACAACAGTGACAACAGCATTGAGCCGCAATCCTTTGAGATTGTTACGCCCCTCTCACTACTTCCTCTTCGGGTGGTTTTTTTTTTCGGTGGTAGACAAACTTTTTGGCTATCGATCTTCGAACGTTTCTGTTTCGGTGCTGTCTGTGGTATTGAACTAGAGAGTATTTGAGTTTCCATAAATACATACGAGTCATGAATATGCCGCAAATTATTCGTTGCTGCTAGTTACTACCAAACATGACAGCTGAACAAGTGCATACTGGTTTCGATTTCGAGCTACTGCTTGCTGGTTGTGCTGCTGCTGCTGATGTTGCATTGAATTTTTCGCTCAATTTGCACATAGACACACGTGAAGAATGTCATGGGCAGCAGTTGTTGGTAGGTAGCTGCATATGCAGCAGTAGCCAACAGCAGCAACTATATCATTGGGCGCCATGTCAGTTAAATTGCAGTCGTTCTCTTTCTCTTTTCCTCTATTCCACGAGCTTTCAAACAGAAACCAATGCAACTGCGGCCCCCTTTCTCTTCCCTCCTTTCATGGCTCCATTTGACATTTGTTTATGGGCGCTGCATTCCTTAAAGCGAATCAGAAACATTTCGGCGGCTGCTGCTACTGTCTGTTCCAATGCTTTTTATTTATTTTTTTATTTTTTGCTGATGTCATGTTTTTATTTTCGTAGCCGTTTCGTTTGTGTGATTTAACTTTGTTTGTGATTTGGGTTTTTTGTGTGTGTGTGTGTGTGTGTGTGTGTGTTGTGAGTAAATGTATTTTCATTTCTATTTCGCCTTGTTTGCGTGGGCCTTTCCAACATCCACCACTGAAGCTGATGACTTTCTTGTTGTGTTACAATCTCAAAATTACGAGTAACGCGCGAGCCACTCGCACGCGTGTAAATTAGCTTCAATCTAACAATAGAATGGCACGCGTTGTCTTGTTACTGTTGCTGTTGTTGTTGTTAATGTAAATTGTAACTAATACCGTTCATTTAATTAGTGGGCATGTGTCACTTGCTTGTTGCTTGGCGCTACACTTACGACACATATTTGCTATATAGCGCTGGGGCAAGTTGGCTTCGTCGATGGGAAGCAAGTTAAGAAACCAATATTAATGAACCAAGGCAGCAGATTAAAGCCAAGGGATTGATTATTTCATAACCGCAAGAATACAAAAGCTTAATATATCAAGATCAATGGCTCCAGAATGAAGAGATCAAGCGATCAGAAATGAAAATTAAAAAAAAAAGAAGAGAAATCGAAAGCAATGCAAAAGATCCTATAGATCGGAAGTATACCAAGAGATTAAGGCCTAGGGATTAATTATTACGAAACCAATATTAGTGAACCAACGCAGCAGATTAAAGCCAAGGGATTAATTATTTCATAACCGCAAGAATGCAAAAGTTTAATATATTAAGATCAAGAGCTCCAGAATGAAGAGATCAAGCGATCGGAAATGAAAGATAGAAAAAAACTCGAAAGCAATGCAAAAGACCATAGAGATCAGAAGTAAGTATACCAAGGAAATACATTTATAAGAACTATTAAACAGTTTAAATGTATTAAAGAGATCTAAAAGATTCAAGAGATAGAAAAGAACCCAGAAGTCCAGGAGCTGTAAGGCATATAAATACCTATAAGATTACACACTAAAGATATAAAAGTCTATGGAGATCAAGTTAGTTCCATAAAATCCTGATTCGAGATACGCAGCGGAGCTATCAAAGAGATTAAAGGAGTTGAAGCGACTCAAAAGAACCAAGGTACCCAAAAGATTATTAAATCCGAAAACTAATGCTATCGAGGAATTTTAATAATCCAAAAGGTCCATGTGGAAAATACCATACATAATATTCAAAGTATCTAACGTATTAAAGAGGTTGAGGTAAGGTTATAGCGATTCAGATAGTCCCTGCCAGAGATCAATGAAAGTCAGAAGACCCGAATCATGCAGAAGTTGTTGTAACAAATTAAAAATATTCAGGAGTATATAAGTATATGAATCGAAAGGTTCTTGAAATCCCGATTGTACCAGGGAATCTTAATTAGCTGAAAATCCAAAATCGTTAAGATCCCCGTAATAAAATGAAGAAGATTCTAGATGCTGAAAAAACCAATTCAAAAGAAAACAGGGCTTCAAAAAAGTTCTAGATTTGAAAATTCGATAGATTTGAGATATGAAAAAATTTTAAGAGATTTAAAAGACTTAGCGAGTTGTAAGAATCCAGATGGTTTTAAAATCTCCATGGTATTTAGGCAAAAGTTTTAAGAGCGTAAAAAGATGTAAGTGATCGAAAAGGTGTTACTTACTTTACTTTTACTTTTTAATGGCACAACAGCCCATGGAGGGCCTAGGCCGAGCTTTTCGCATCCACTCATGTTGTGCGTGTTATATTTGTACATGAATGGAAGGGACCTACAGTTTAATGCCGAATCCGAACGGCGAAGTGAAAAGCTTTTCATAGCAATTTTTACTCTTGTAGGTTTGACATTGCCTGCCAAGAGGTGGTGCCGAGTAGAAAAATTATTTTTTCTACTTTTTTTATTTTGCCTGTGCCCAGATTCGAACCCTGGACAATCTGCGTAGTACTCCAACGCACTACCACTATGCCACAGCGACCACCCAGCGATGGGTGTTACAGATCCCATAAAATAGAAGTAAAAGAAAAATTCTGACAAAATACTGACATATTGCAACCACTTAGGATTCAAGCGATTCGCAAGTTTAGAAAGCTCCAATTAATCCTAAAAACCCCAAAATTTTAATGGATCCAACAACTTTAAAATATTCATTACATATAAAAGGGTTCGAGTTTCGGTTTTTCTTTAATTTTTCTACTGAATCAAGACACAAGGGACAATCCAAATTAACTACGTGCTTACCGGTCATCGAACCAAACAGTCCCAGAGACACAAAAAAGATCTAATAGACGCAAAGCGATATTCAAAGTATCCAATCAAGCCATAGACTATGAAATTCTAAGAGATCAGGAACTCCTCTACAGTGTAAACCAAACGATCATATAGAAAAAACATCAAAATCCAAGCATATCGTTCTTCAGATTACCAGAAAGTTGCCGGGTAGACCTAAAATTTCATTACTACCTCTTTTCTAAAATATTTCTGAACGTAATATACTCTATAAATTTTGCGAATGATAGAATTGCACTTTCACAAACACCCATTTTCTGTGCACAATTTAATTCTACTTTAGCGTAATTTACGGCATCAAATTAAATGCTCATGCCAACATACTCACTTACTTTAGTCGTAAGGAGCTATGCGCATTCCTTTCTATGTGCAGCAACTGCAGCTTCAGTTGTGGATTTGAAATGCCAGCAATTGTTTGTTTGGGTATACTTACATACTCATGATACGTAACTACAAACTCGTACTCACTGCAAAGTTATTGCGCATATAAAAAATAAAAAAAAATAGTGGAAAATCTTAAGAAGCTAAGGTCATATTACGCTTACATTCCGTGCACATAAAAGTATATGCGACAGTTAAAGTGACAAGATCACAATTTATGCGTGGATGTGGGTGAGTTGATTTTGTAAACATCGACACACAAACACACACACACATGCACATCACATTTATATGTATGTGTGTAAAATGTAAACAGGAAATATTTGAAGGCAAAAATTCCAATGCGATTTTAATTATAAATGTTTAATCTAAGTAAACCAACTTCAAGGCAAGCCAACAAAATATTATTACAATTTTAATAGCAATTTTAATTCTTCTTATTCTTTCTTTTAATGGCACCCCAACCCTTGGATATTAAATATTATAATATTAATTAAAATTGACACAGGGAACTTCTTAATCCTTAGTAAATTTAGCCCCACCGACTTCAACTAGTGATCTTCTACCTCTCTCTTTCCCTTTCTTTTAATCACTGGTCTTCGAGTCGGGAACTTTATGTTTAAAAAAAAAAAAAAATGTTTGGGAAATATTTTTTTATTATTAAAACTAATTTAAGATGATACTTTTCTTATTAATGACAAAAAAAATTAAATAAATTCATAAAAAAAACAGCTTTTATTTTTAGGCTTTTGATGAAAAATTATCACCGTCACGTTTTCGTTCCAAAAACTTTTAATTTACAACCTCGATAAAGTTTCACTACAAAGAATAGTACTTAGTGCAGAGTAGTAGAAAATAGTATAAGAAAACTGGAAGAAAGTAGTAGGAAAGTAGTAGAAAAGGTATTAAAAAGTAGCAGGGAAACTAGTAGAATTAAGTAGTTGTAAGAAGTAGTACAAAAGTAATAAAAAATAGTAAGTAAAAAGTAGTTAAAAAGTAATAGAATAGTAGTAGCAAATACATAAGTAGTAGTAGAAATTGCACTGGTATAATAGCAAATTTGCCACCCCTGCTACACGCCAACTACATACATTAAATCAAAACATCCATCAATGGAATTTCAGACTATATGAGAGTTGCCATACCGCCTTTTTTAAAACTCAGCTATATTCTTCGTGCAGCATGGCATTGTCAACTAACGTCCATGTACCAAATATCAGAACTGTTCTGTTATAAGTTCTGCGGATGTACCGCAAAAAGCCATTAGGTTTGAATGGGAAGTGCCATGCCTACTTTTTCAAAGCCTGTTCATTTTTCCCCCACAGAAAGCTATAGACAAGTAATAGCATCGTACCAAATCTTAGTAGCATACCACAAATGGTTCATGAGATATCCTACTGTAAAAATTGTGGTTACATTGTATGTGCCACACCCCCTTTTACTATCCTACTTATATTTTTGTTCCAGCATGGCTATGTCAAATAACGACCTTAGGACAAATCTCAGTGCTGTACTGCACGTAGTTCTGAATATGTACCCAAAAGGGTATTAAGTTTGCATGAAAGATGCCACGCCCCCTTTTCGTACAAAACCCATAATTTTCCCACCCAAAGCTATTTACAAATTATGACTTTATACCAACAATCTTAGAATCATATCACAAACGATTCCTGGAACTGAACCACACCCCCATTTTCGATCTGGTACTGGTAACTGAGATCCTAGTGCCAAGCCTCAGTTCTGTCTTGCAAGTAGTTCCGGGGATAAAAGCTAACAAAAAATATTAGGATCGTATTAGGATTGCAGCCTACTTCTTCAATTCTGCTTATGTATGTCTTATGAACCTCCTCCAGATAGCCACGATATGAGATATTTTTAATTTGGTCTTTTACAATGTATTTGGACTAGTTTTTGAATACAACATCAATCCAGTGGCCACCGTTATTGAACAGAGAAAAATGTGTACTTTTTGCTGCTTTTTCTATCCCTTTTTCGAGCATCTCAGGCGGTATAGCGATGATTTCGGCAAGACTGTTTGCCTTGAGCTCGTCAGTGGTCTGAGGTTGCAGCCGAACACTTTGTTTTTCAAATAACCCCACAGAAAGAAGACCGGAGAGGTCAAATCTGGAGATATGGTCAAGATCGCCAATTTTTGACAGGGAATTTTCGTTGCAGAAATTGCATTGTTTGTTTTGCAGTGTGGCATGGCACATCGTCTTGTTGAAAGCATTTGTGGGCAGATGTAATGAGCCAACATCCACCGATATCGATTCCGGTCGACTGTTTCGCCTTCTCTGAAAAAAATGGCCCAATGATGGTTTTGGCACAAATGCCGGCTTAATCAGTCACTTTTTGGCCATGCAATGGTATTTCATATATCTCGTAAAGATACTCAGTTCCCCGAATGTGGCAAGTTTGCTTGTTAACGGCGCCACATAGTGTTAAAAGGGCCTCATCGGTCATTCAAATTTCCTTCCAAAACTCTGATTCTGTGTCAACCGACTGTTTAGCTCGATTATTATATTCTTTTAGTCAATTGCACTTTAGATGGAAACAAATGAAAATCATCTTTCAAAATGCGCAGCAAGGTGGTTCCAAATGACGCCAAAATGCCGAGCGCGGTGACGATACGACACGTGTAGGTTCTCGGCAACACTCTTGCTCTTACCGCTTCAACCAGTTCATTGGAACGTCTTGCGCGTTGATGAACGGTTTGTCGACGATCTCCCAATGTCCTGTGCTCAACAAAATTCGACACCAAACGATGAAAACCATACTGTAGTCAGAATCTTTACGCGATCTATGAAACACCATTGCATGACCAAAATGTCTCTGATTAAGCCGGGGCATTTGTGTCAAAACCATCATTGGGCCATTTTTCTTCAGAGAAGGCTTGTGTTGGCCATGATATGCACGTTGAGTTGACACAACTGAACGACTATTTCGTCACTATTTCGGAGCGTTGTTTCGATTAGAACCGATTCATTGTTAACATTCGTCCGAAAACATGTTTACTCAAGTCAATCGGTTGATAAATTCTAAAATTATTCAATGTTTACATATCGACATAAATTATGGCGCACCCTATACATATACGAATACATGCATCCTTGAGATCTTCACTTAATTTCAAGTAATTAAATATCCTTTATAACAATTAAGGAAAACTTATGCCTATCATGGTAATTTCATAAACGACAACAACAAATAAAAAATACATACCATATTAAGTAGTAGTTAGTATGAGCAGTAGTCGTCGTAAGTATGAGTACGTAAAGCAAAGTAGTGCAACAACAGTGACAGCACTAACGCTGAGTATGTAGTAAAAGTTTTTAACCTCGTAATAAAACCACTTAAGTATGTCATAATGTGAGCAAACATAAGCGACAGCACAGAAGCAAGCAGCAAACATATCATACACACCATATACATACTTACATAAATACATACATACATACATACATACATATGAACATACTTAACTGGAAACAACAAGAGCAACAACCACTACTGAGACAAGAAGAAGAAAAAGGAACTGAAACTGAAATAGCAGCAGCAACAACAACAACAACAACAATAACAAGAAAACGTCATCAGATAAAACTGAAAATGAAAGTGAAATTGAAAACTTTTTATATACTTTTACTATCAGTAAGCATACAATGCCATACTATACTATAAAACTAACTTTATGTAGTACATATAAAATATATGTACATATGTATATAATTGTATATACTATATGATATGTTCTTCGCGTATATTGTAGTAGACTAACAGTGTCAGCAATTGCTACTGCTGCTGTTGTGTATGCATAAAAATACTTACCATTAAATTGTGCAAATATAAAATATAGGAAATAAAATAAAATGAGCAAAAATATAGCGTAACTTGTGCATAACTTGTGCAAAAGTTTTGCAATTCAAATACAACAACAATTACTACAACAACAATAACAACATAACAAGAAAAACTATAGCATGGGAAAAGTTTTTCCTTAAACAACAACAACAACGACGACGACAACAACAGCAGCAACGACAACTGCAGCGGTAACAACAAGGACGTTAACTATAAAACGACGACGGCGATGACGATGACAACAACAACAACAACAACAACAGCGACGATTTCTAGTATTCCCCGCAAAACTGTCTCGAATGAAAACTATTATAAAGGCACTTGTCGACATACAAACAAACGCACACACACACACATACACACATACATTTACATAAAAACATAGTGTATGTGTACATACATACGGAAACTTAAGCGAAAGGATTGCGCGCTACACAAAGAAAAACTAGTAGAATACATAAAAAAAAGATAATAATAAAAAAAAGGATTGAAGCAGCAAGCGTACAAATGAAGCAGCGTACAAGCAAGCAGCGTACAACGAGGAGCGTGCTGACGATGTTGCTGATTTCGCTGCAAAAGCAAAAGCACTAGCACCAGCAGCAGCAGCAACAGCAACTGTAGGGATAGGAAACAACATCCTACGTATACAAAAGTTAATCTTATGCTAGAATAAAATGTGTAAAATTATAGAAATGCATACATAGTATATAAAATAAATATATGTATGTATACTGGTATGTACATATGTATATATGTATGCATGTATGTATGTATGTATGTATGTATGTATGTATGTATGTATGCTTATGGATGGATGTTCTATATGGAAGATGCTATGTAGTTTCTATAATAATAAAAGTATTATCTACTCATACTCCAACTGCATATATAAATATATGTACATACATATGTAGACACACATATACTCGTACATCTGAGAATGTCTGCATGTAATATGTATGTATGGTTTTTTTTTATAAAATAGTAACACACTGATCTGGTTACGATTTAAATATATGGCGCAGAACTTTACTTAGCAGACACATACACACACACACATGAGCACACACACACACACACACAGACACTCACTTTCACTAAATTCTGTCTAGCGAAAAAGTGAGACAGGAACTAGAGAAAGGATGAGAGTGTGTGGGGGGAAAAAATGTTGCAAACTTCCACCACAAGCATTTGGTAAAATTCTTTAAGAAAATGTTCAAGAAAATAAGAATTGAAGTGTTGATGAAGTGAAGAAAATGTTAAGCGTTTTATAAAGCACGCAGCAGCGAATAAAACTGCTAACAGAGAGAGAGGGTGAGAGAGAGAGTTTTCAAGCTCAAGGACATGGCGCACACACACACAACTGCTTTGAAGGAATTAACGTAATTTAAAGAACTTAAAGATGCTCGAAGAACTTAATTGAAATAAATTTAAATAAATGAAAGGTCTTACTGTAAGTTTAAATCTACATATTCCACGTTTAGCTTCAATGACAATGACTCTTACCCTTTCTCCATTGATTCGTTTAACACTATTTATTTTCCAACCATAGATCCTCTAGATGTTCTTCACCACCTTAAGTCTCTTGAGCTGTCATTTAAATCTGGGCCCGATAATATTCCGAGTTGCATTGCACAAAATTGTGCCGAACTTTTATATAAACTCTTGTCATAATCTTTGACAAATGTTTAAAATCAGATTATTTCCCTGATTGTTGGAAAGAATCTTTTATTGTTACTCTTCATAAAAATGGTGTTAAATCTAATATATCAAATTATAGAGGTAAGTATTGCTAAATTAAGTGTGATACCTTAGTTATTTGAATTAATTGTTACTACCCAAATTATGCACTCTGTTGTAACATTGATCAACACATCGCAGCATGGGTTCCTTAAGGGGAGATCTACTACGACTAACCTTTTAGAGTTCACTACATGTATAATGAATGAATTTATTAATAACCAACAAACTGATGTTATACTTATATACTGATTTTAGCAAAGCATTCGATAAAGTAAATCATGGCCTCCTTATTAAAAAACTAGATTTGATTGGATTTCCGCCCTTGTTTTTGAGATGGATAGAGTCATATATAACTAACAGAAAACAAAAAGTGATTTTCCGAAATGCCGTATCAAAAAGCATTGCTGTTAAGTACTTCCGGAGTTCCTCAAGGGAGCCATCTGGGACCTTTATTATTTCTTCTGTTTATCAATGATTTGCCATCTGTTATTCGAAATTGCAAAATTGTAATGTATGCGGATGATATAAAGTTGTTCTTATCTTACAATTCTATAATCCAACAAAAACTTCTGCAAGAAGATCTTGATAATTTTTCAAAATGGTGCCGATTAAACTTGATGTTACTCAATCTGGATAAATGTAAGTTTAGGACATTTACAAGGAGACAACCTATGTCTGCTAAATATTCTTTACATGATCAGACTCTGAGTCATGTATTGATATTTGTTGATTTGGGTGTGACAATGGGCTCCAAATTAAATTTTAACTTACATATCAACTCGTGTGTGAACAAAGCTAAAAGTTCGTTAGGATTTATTAAACGCTGGTCAAAGGAGTTTAACGACCCTTAAAAAAAAAACCCCTATTCACTTCACTTGTTAGACCCATCCTTGAGAAAGCATCTCCTGTCTGGAATCCTCAATATAATTGCGACATACTTAAGTAAAATTGAGTCGGTTCAAAAACAATTTCTTATCTTTGCACTGAAAAGAAAATGCGGAATATAACATTTCATGTAAAGCTTTTGAATGGCATTTTATCATCTTCGTATTTACTAAACGAAATAAACTTTAATATACCCTGTAGAAGCTCTTACTTTACTTCCTTTTAATGGCACAACAGCCCATGGAGGGCCTAGTCCTTTTTCGCATCCACTCATGTTGTGCGTGTTATATTTGTACATGAATGGAAGGGACCTACAGTTTAAAGCCGAATCCGACCGGCGAAGTGAAAAGCCTTTTATTTTTACTCTTGTAGGTTTGCCATTGCCTGCCAAGTGCCACTTTTAGATTTTGCCTGTGCCGAGATTCGAACCGCGGACGGACACTCTGCGTAGCAGTCCAACGCACTACCACTACGCCACAGCGACCACCTGTAGAAGCTCACGTTATTTTATTCCTATTCGACTTAGCATATGCAAAACAAATTATGCTCAAAATGATCCTTTTCATGGAATATGTAGTGATTTTAATGAACATTATAATTTATTCAGCATTTCCGATTCTCTGGAACACATCAAAACCAACTTACTTATCATATTAAATCAATAAACAGCTGATGATTTTATATCTGTAGTTGTAAAGAATGCCTATTTGGATATATGCGGCTCATTACATATTTTCGTGAAAAGCGGTTGCGTCGGTCACCGATCCATACGTTATGTGGATGCGCCCCTCGGTCGTGTTGAGCGGGAAGAGGGTCCGTTGGTATTCGTAATTTATAGGACTTAAAGTAATTCGGATATATCTTAAATTATTGAAGTTTATTGAAGTTTACTTCTTTAGAAACTTTCTTATATTTACGACGGGGGTAAAAGACAATTGTCGCAAAACGGAAATTGTAACTTTAATGAATGGCAGCGCCCTCTATAACAAAAAAAAGTGGCGTATGAAAAAATATTTATATACGACGATAGTTGCAGAAAAAAACCCATTATCTATTCTGCTACTTGCAAAATATCACGGACAGAACAGCAAATGAAAGTTAACCTTATATGGAAGTAACTGCAACAAACTTCTTATTACACTTACCACTATTTTTTTTTTTTGCTTTCTTCAAGCTTACTTTTTTTATAATCGTTTTTTATATTTACGCCGAGGGTAAAATATGCTCGTCGGCAGCGAAAATTGTCACGGAAATGATGGGCAGCACTCTCTATCAATCGGGTATGAAAAAAATTAATTGATAGATTGAGTATGAAAAAAACTTGATTGATAGAGGGCGCTGCCCATCAGATTCTCGTAAAAATTATTTCCTACTCGAATGATAGAGGGCGCTGCCTATCAGTTACCCGGCCAATATGAAATTTCATACAAAAATTTGACATTTCAAACAAAAACATTGAGAAATTTCTAGAGCTGAAAGAATGAGCGAGTATAGACTGGAAACCAAATTCAGATTCTGGTACCATGAAAAAAAAAACCAAAAACAGCACCGAGAGATACCGAGAGTGTAGACTTCCCAAGCAACTTGAGGCATAACTGAATTTGAATTTATTTGAAAAATAACTCGCAAAGACTAATACGGAGTGGAGTGCCTCTCCTGAATGGCAAATGAGTTCATTAGCCATTAATTTCATCAACACTCATCTTATTCAGTCTCGACGAAGGTCCTCAGATTATACAGCACCAGCCAGACAGTCATTGAGGTGATCAAATTTCCAGCTTCTCAACGAAAGAGAAAAGCAGAAGATTTACTTGAAAATTTCCCTGAAAATCTATCCTCAGTGGAAGGAAATCAACTCGCATCAGCACAACAAATCATAAACGAGATTTGCCAAATTTCTAACATTCATGGGACCAGAGAATCATCCAACTAGTGGTATTAGTAATGTGTTGGGCTGCTACGCAGAATGTCCGGGGTTCGAATCTCGGCACAGGCAAAATCAAAAGGTAGAAAAAAATAATTTTTCTACACAGCACCACCTCTTGGCACTTTGCAGGCAATGGCAAACCTACAAGAGTAAAAATTGCCATGTAAAGCTTTTCACTTCGCCGTTCGGATTCGGCATTAAACTGTAGGTTCCTTCCATTCATGTACAAATATAAAACGCACAACATGAGTGGATGCGAAAAAGCTCGGCCTAGGCCCTCCATGGGCTGTTGTGCCACTAAAAGTAAAGTAAGTAAGTAAGATGATTTTCCAGAGGGCGTTGAATGCATTGGAAATGCAAGCCATCAAAATGAAGGCAATCCAGTTGTAGCACACCTGGGACCAGAGAATAATCAAACTGAATTATACAAGGATAATCTTTTGCATAAATCAGCACGTCATTAAAAATTCCTTCGACCATATCTGTAATGTCTGCGATAAACTTGTCTGATTTCTACAAGTTTACTAAACCTAACCTGAAAACCCAAAACGCAAACGTTCTGAAAGAAGTTTACTTCTAGATCGTCTCACTGAGGCACTTAATTTTTTTTTTATTGAATCTTTCTACACTTCGTAATTAAAAATGAGTTTTTCAAATCTTAAATCTATAATAAAAGCCAGTTTCCTTGCCAGTGCATGGGTTTAGTGCTGTATTGAAAGATAAGAGGGTCTAGATGTTGGTATACAGAAATTACACACTACAAGCAAGAAGTATAAAACTGACTTCTGGTGCAGAAATAGTGTTCAGCCTCCTTCCTGCTCAATGTAGACCCAGACTAATTGTAGATGTTTACTTTTTAACCGCTTGCGGTATTGGTAAGCTTCACTTCAGGTATTGATAAACTTCTTGCCAGACTATGTATGGTATTATGATGTGTCTTCAATTTCAGGGTATATTTTTCACAAAATTTGTATATTTCTTCAGCAACCATATTGAGGTTAATACTTTCTTAAATGCTCGTCAAATTCTATGGAAAAAAAATTATACCTGTCCATCCTAACAATAAACCTCGGTTCATTTTATATGATTTCCGAAAGGGTACTCAAAACCAATTAGATTTTGGAGTAACCCGAAATACTTTTAAAATATAAAACTAGGTTTGTCTTTAAGAGCGAATAGCAGCAAGAATTTTATTCACAGATACTTTAATGGAATTTTCATGAGTTACTCCAAATATCAAACTGATTTGGGGTCTTCAACAAAAAATCCCCTAGAGAAAAGGCGTAATATTTTTAACGAAAATTCTTGCATATGAGTATTTTAGCATTTTGTTAATTCCCTATAAAAAAAACCAACGTTTTGCAAAAAAAGGAACATTTTACTTTTATATCACTACTTTTATTAACTACTTTTTATTTACTATTCACGTTTCAGCATTCCTTCTCACATATATAATATGTTTTCTGATTACAAATCCAATCGTTCATATAGAATGTATTGCCTTGTACCCACAAATGGACGCAATTTTCATTGCCTCCTGCATTGTCAGGTTGTCCGGCTGACCATTTTGCATAACGTACGGCGTTGCCTGTGCCCAGCCAATAGAATGAACCCTCCTTGCTCAGATCATTGCCCGACAACCAAAGCCATTTATCTTTGTGACCATTATCGATCAGGTAGCGGGAGAGTGCCTCGATTTCTGCCGATGACTCAATGCTAGCCAATTGTGCATTGTACGAACGGCAAATGTGTGCTGCTTCGAACCAATCGACCTAGAATATAAATTAAATATATAATTTCCATATACTATATGTATGTACAATATATAATGTAATTGAATGATTATGCAATAACTTATCAGCCGTTCACCTTTTGTTCTCCTTCTATGAGGTATGATTTTCTACCAATTTGCACAAACGGAAGATCTTCATTGGGATCGTAACCTGTGGGAAATTGAAATTTTGATAATATAATTAATTTTTTCTCTATAACAAGCTCACCATCTAAAGTTATATGCAAATTAATAGGTTCACTACCATCGGAAGCCAATAATGTCGCAATGCAAGAGGAAAATATTAAAACTAATGCGAAATTAAACATTTTTATTTTTTACTTGCGACTACAACAGCGAATTTCAATTTGAACAATGCAAAATATTGTTTCACCTTGTAATATTTATAAGTATATTTTAATCTTTCAAATACGTAGAATCATGAAGATTACATATTCTCACATATTATAAACTTGTACAGATAATGGAAGAAGCTCATTCAAGACTGAGCAAATCAATAAAAGCAAATGTCAATCGAATATGCTCTTATGAAATCACTCAAAAGCTATTCTCTTCGTTTCTTACGTTGAGTCTAGAAAAAGTTGGCTTAAGCTTAAATGTTTACATATCAACAAACATACATATAAACATACATATTCTCAGGGAATACCAATAAAGCAACAAGGTAGAAGATTGACGCAGTCATTGACACAAAATGATTAACTTGAATTTGTTTGGGAATCACAGAATAAGGAAGTCGGGCCTTTTAGAGATAGCAGTAAATAAATAAAAGTTCGGCCTAGGCGAAAAGTTCGGCCTAGACCCTCCATGGGCTGTTGTGCCATTAAAAGTAAGTAAATTAAGTAAATAAATAAACGAAATTATCGACAAGTTTTTACATGTGCATTGTTTACACATTTTCTACACATTGATGCACATTTAATTTAAAATACCAGGTGAAACCGGTAATGGCATCTCTGTGTCGTTAGGTATAACTATACGCTCTGTCAAACCAAATCATTGGTGCCATTTCTTCGCATTTAGTTATGTCAACAATATTCAGTTCATAAACAATCAAGTTTCATACAACAACATTTTTTTTTTCGCTCGTAAAAATGTCGAATTTTGTGCCTACAAACTACGATATGCAAACATCATTGATTTTCTGTTTCCAATTGAAGAAATCTGCTTTGGAATCTCATCGAATGCTTGTGGAAGCTTGTGGCCAGCACTCTCTAGGCAAACCAAAGTGCAACGATGGGTTCAATAAGTTTAAAAGTGGCGATTTTGATGTGAGAAACAAAGAACGAGGAAGACCACCGAAAATGTTTGAAGATGCCGAAATGCAAGCATTACTTGATGAAGATGATGGTCAAACGCAAGAACTACTTGCAGAACAATTAATTAAATGTGACCCAACAATGGATTTCTCAACGTTTAAAAGCCATGGGATTGATTTTGAAGGTGGGAAGATGGGTGCCGCATGAATTGACTGAAAGATTGAAAGATAGCAAGAAAATCGAAAAACCACCTGTGAAATGTTGTTTGCCAGGTACTTCATCTTCATCGAATTACTGTTATTACTGGCGATGAAACATGCATCTTTTTTGAGCAACCCAAACGTAAACGATCATATGTTAAGCCCGGTCCACGGGCCAAATCGACAGCAAAGCCAAATCGTTTAAGTCAATCGGAAAGAAGACAATGCTCTGTATTTTCTGGGATCAGAGAGGTGTTATCTGGTTTGACCTTCTGAAACCAGGTGCAACAGTTACTGGGCAACGCTACCAACAACAATTGACCGATTTGAACCGTTTGAACCGTACTTTGCGCCAAAAACGTCCAGAATATCAAGCTAGGCAACACAAATTGATTTTTCTTGATGACAATGCACCATCACATCGAACAAAACAGACTCGGTAGCTGGGAAGCCCTCCAAAAAGCGGCTTATTCATCAGACTTGGCTCCATCTGGCTTCCAGTTATTTTCATCAATGAGGCACGCACTTGCTGAGCAGCACTTCGATTCGTGCGAAAATGTGAAAAAATGGCTCGATGACTGGTTTGACTCAAAAGACGAACAGTTTTTTTGGAAAGGCATTCACAAATTGTCAGAGAGATGGAAAAAATGTGTAGCTAACAATGGCCATTACTTTGAAGATTGAATGTATAACCATTTTTGTGTATTTTCATTAAAAGAATATCGGTTTTACGTGTACACCTTTTTTAGATATTCCTGCAAAAGTTCAACATTCATTCAAGTTTTAGTTTTTCACCAAAAAAGCCTGCATATTTGAAAGTTGGCACCACTGTCCTCTATCCTGCCGTGAAGTTTGAGCGCGATCTGTCATTTAGTTTGTTTACAGTGCTCGATTTTTGGTAATTCATCTGAAGTGTATTTTGCGATTTTTACAATGAATAAAAAGTTCGAACTAAGAATTTATCTCAAATTTTGTATGGCAAATGGAATTTCGTGAGGCGGAATCGCTGAAAATGTCACAGAAGGCTTAGGTCGTGGTTATGTTAAGATTTTGTACGGCGAACACCATGAAATTGTTGTTGCACCGAACATGAAGAGAGTGAACTTTTACTCACTCACTCTCACCATGAACACGATATACTCGCGGTGAAATGTACACCGAGCGCGCCCGAATATTCAGGGTGTCAATGAGTTATTCTACAAAAAAAGGCGCAAAAATGTATGTAAAATAGAAAGAAAACATGCAAATTATTTACATTTGCAGAAAAGCGAAGTTGCGAATGTTTGTAGTGTTTAAAATGGAATATTAAATATACCTATTATTTATAAAACTATTGCAGAAAAATTATATTATTTACATAATTTTTCAATTATATCATTAATTTCATTATTTCACTCTTCATATTGATAAAATCGTTTAAAGTTTTTTTTGGTATACCATTTAGTGTTGCCGTTGCAAACAAAATAGTATTAAAAAATAATTTCGATCAGAAGCAACTCCGTAATGAACTCGAATGTAACCACTACACCGAGCACGAGAGAAAAACATGATGTGTTCGTTGAACAGCGAACACCAGCATAACCATGGCCTTACAGTGAATCGCCTTTATCGAAATAAGTGTACATATAGACGAGATATAGTGGAGGATTTTCCTTGCTATGGTCGGCAATATAGAGCAATTGTTTATCGCGATGTTGTGCACTTGAAATTCTCGCCAGAAGGTCAGATGGTACATAAGGAATATTATCTGCGTTTGAGAGAGCAAATTTGTCAAAAAAGTGGAAGGAAAACTAATGGATTTTGCACCACGACAACACAGCATCTGAACGAATTTCTGGCCGAAAACTTAACAAAGAACATCCCACAAACAGCCACCGTTTTCACCTGATATGGCTCCGGTTGACTTTTTTCTCTTTCCAAAACTCAAATTATCACTTCGAGGCGCCCGTTTTCAGTCAATAGAAGGCATAAAACAGATTCCCAGCGAGAACTGAAGTCGATTCTGGAAAATACGTTTGGAAAATGTTTTGGTAATTGGATTATTCGTTGGCATAAGTGCTATATTCCGGAAGGAGCCTACTACTTTGAATGCAAGGTAATAAATTTTGAATGATTAATGAATATTTTGTGTTTCGGCAGTTTTTAACGGTACTTTTTACAGTGGCGTAGTCGGTTATTTTAATTTGTTTTGTGTTTTTTTTAATTTAATAAATTAAATCCGAATTTGGAAGAATTTCATCTTCTTTTAGTTTATGAAACAGGCTTCAATGTATGTTCAGGTTTGCCTGAACAATGTATTGTACAGGATGCGCCATCTTTTATGTCGGTATGTGAATATGAAATAATTAAAAAAAAACAACAACAACAACAATTAAAATATCATCAAAAATAACTGATGCGGAAATTATCATCATTGGGCAATAACCACACGTTTACTTCCCTAACAAAATTTGATCTAGTGAGTCAGGCTGGTCGCCGTGGCGCAGTTGGTAGTGTGCTACTTAGATTGCTACGCAGAGTATGTCCGGTTTCGAAACTCGGTAAAGTTATTAAAAAAAAAAAGGGAAACAACTTTTCTAACCGGGACCACCTATTGACAGGCAATGGTAAAACTCCAAGTGTAGAAATTGCATAAGAAAAGCTTTTCATTTCGTCCTTTGGATTCGGCATAAAACTGTGCAAACATAACTCGCATAACAGGAATTGTTGCGAAAAGCTTGGCCTAGGCCCTCCATGAGCTGTGGTGCCATTAATAGAAGAAGAATCAATGTTAAAAAAAAATTTTACGCAAAAACCATACAAATTTCACCCACCGTTAAAGGCAAAAAGGTGTTTTATTTCAGAAGGTGATGTGTAGGGCAGGTATACCATATAAAGTTCGGCTATATAAAGCATTCGAACTTTATAATTATATTTCTTGAAACTGCCTTGATTTTTAAAAAAAAATTCCCATGCTGATGTGCGACACTCTTTATTTTTTATACATAGGTAAATGAAGCCAAGTATTTCAATATCTCGACTGTAACAATGACTGTGTTCAACAGACTCAACCGCTGACAGAAAGCTCATCACTAAGATTTGAGTTCTGGTGAACACTCTGAATTCATAGTCCCGAGTCATTAAAACCATAGGCGAAAAGCAAAACATGTCGGAAAAATAGCGTTACATTTTTTCGCTATCATGATGAGTGAGCGATGTTGAGTAAGCATGACACGAGCAGTTCGTTTAGCAAAATTTCACTCCATGTTGACCGATCCATAATTAAGTGTATTTATCACCTTCCTTAGTCATTTCCATGATTCTCTGGGAACTTGTTCATTATTTGTTTTTTAATTCGCACCGCTGCTGATCATCTTTCTTCAAGGTCAAGTAAATTAGCAAACTATTGTTTTTAGCATGTCTGTTAATTGTTAAATATTTTATTTTTCACATATATAAACTGATTTTGCTTTACAATTAAAATCATTCAACGAGTACTCCTTGCCATTGTCGTGTATCCACATATTGACACAATGAGAATTCTCTCCAGAATTATTAGGCTCTCCGGATTGCCATTTGGCATAACGTATAGCGTTTCCTGTGCCCAGCCAAGAGAATGATCCCTCATTGACCAGATCATTGCCGGACAACCAAAACCATTTCTTGCCGTTACCGTTTGCGATCAGATATTTGGAGAGTTCATCCATTTCATCAGGAGACTCAATGCTCGCCAATTGTGCATTGTAGGTGCGGCAAATGTGTGCAGCTTCAAACCAATTGACCTACAATAAATTAAAATTAAGACTTATTGTTTTTTATTATACTATAAGTTCACGATCGTCCCACCTCCTGAACCGCTTCAATTAGATACGATTTTCTTCTAATTTGCACAAATGAAGGCATGTTGGCATCTATAAGTAGTATATGGATGAAGAGGGGAACCAAATGCACAATAAGCAAGCCAATAACAAAAGAACAAAAAGCACTCACCTTCAAGATGTAAATGGAATTGCATATTACTGCAATAATTTTCTGCCATTAATGGAGCGATGCAAAATGCCAAAAATATAATTAATTTCAAATGACTCATTCTATTTACTACTGTCTACTACGAAATTCAATTCAATAATGCAAAATATTGTATACATTCGCGGTATTTATTTGTTTATACTTTTCAATTAGGGTATGTACTATAAGTAATTCGCATTCGATTAACCGGTTTTACTTGATATTTATGTGGAAGCGGTATTTTTAAATAGCGGATATTACTCCGAAAAACTCGGCAAAAATGCAAGAAATTGTTTTTAAGCTCAGTTAAATTTACTACACGAAATGAGTAGCGTTTATCGCGTTACTTTGCGCACATGTTGCGTTTAAGTAGAAGCAGAATTAGAGATTTAGTGATTTAAGTATTGCACGAGATATTTCTCAAAACATCTTGCAGCTTTGGGAGAACATAACATTCGAGTAAAAGCTTTTTCTGGAAGTACAGTAAGTGTTCTGAGAATGAATATAAAATATAATCTCAGAACTCTTACTTGATTATCAGTTTTAATTATGTTTAAGATTAATGCATGAATCACTTACCTTTTGTTCAAGATGATAAGCTTCCAATGAATTCATTAAAAAAAAAAAAGATTATACTCAAGTTGCCCGCTTTGATCAAACAGTTTATTCTCCGATTATAACAACGCTACTGGCGACTTGCATTCAATTTAATCTCCGCGGCATCAACGAATCTTGTAGATTCCGAATCATCTTCTGAACTACAATGACTATTTTTTCCAAATAATTCTGAGTTCTAATTAACCTTCGTGTTAACAATCTCGGATACTCGGGTACCTTTCCAACTTTGAAAGCAAAAATTTATATGTTGAATTCTCGGTGGTCATCTCAGGGATCTCGGGTTTAATTCCCGGTAAAGGCATTGCCGTCCGATTTACATACAATATTTTTTACTTACATAGTAGGGACATAAATACTGTTACACACATTTGATGTTATAAAATTAAAAATAATTAATTTTTTTGGACCAATTTTTTAAAATATATTTATTGATAAACTACTTTTATACTGTTTTTGAATTTGCCACAACTTTTACATACGTAAATTTTGCTCTGTGCACATTTTCCGCATACTACTGTGGGAAAAAAGTTAGTAAGACTTTTTAATTTAAATTTCGCGCGGAAACCCATTCATCAAAATATTATTTTTTTAAGGTTGGTATGACTGTCGGTGACATCTGTGCCAAATGTCACATCAAAATAATCATTAGTGTTTAGTATACGCTTGTCTTTCTGAAGTACAAAAAGTGCATTCGGCGATTTTCACAATGAGTGAAATTATTCAACAAAGAAGTTCCATTAAATTTTGTGTGCGGAATCAAATTTCTGGTGCCGAAACGTTTAGAATGTTGCAAAAGGCCTTCGGTGATAATTGTATGTCGCGAGCAAGTGTTTTTGATTGGTACAAATTGTTCAAAGATGGTCGAGAACCAGGAGGGCCATCAACATCAAATGATGATCAACACGTCAATAAAATCAAGGAATTGGTGCTAGAGAATCGACGATTAACAGTCAGAGACCTTACTGGCATCGTTGGAATATCGGAAGGATCAGTGAAAACCATTTAAAAACATCATTTGGGCCTAAGAAGAGTGAATACACGATTGGTTCCAAAATCACTGCATTGGTTTTACGAGACCATTTTGCCAAAAATTCGACTGATATCGTTCCGCAACCACCCTACCACCCTATTCGCCTGACTTAGCACCGTGTGACTTTTGGCTATTTTCTAAACTCAAAAAACCGCTTCGTGGACCGTTTGACCGTTTTGAGTCAATTGAAGACATTAAACATGAATGCTAAGCGCTTTGAAGGCTATTCCGGAAATTGACTTTAACAACTGTTTCGAGAATTGGAAAAAACGTTGGCACAAGTGTATTGGGGCCGGGGGGGATTACTTTGAAGGGACGAAATAGATTTGGAAGAATGAATAAAAAAATTTGAAATTATGAACAAAGTCTTACTAACTTTTGCCCACAGTAGTACATGTTTTTTTTTGTTGACGTTCATCGTATAAGAGGGAAGTATGAGCTGTATGCCGACATTGACATAGTCAAGCGTATAAAAATCCAGCGGCTTCGCTGGCTGGGTCACATTGAGTAAATGGAAGAAAGCGCTTCGGTTAGAAGAGTTTTTTATTCGAACCACGGTGCAGGAACACGCAGAAGGGGACATCCTAATCTCCGTTGGAAAGACCAGGTGCAGGGCAACCTGACTGCGCTTGGCCGTAACAACTGGCGCCAGCGCGCGCATAGCAGAGGCGACTGGCGAAGCTTTGTAGAGACGGCCAAGACCGATCATCGGCTGTAGTGCCAGTTAAGTAAGTAAGTAAGTAAGTAGGTATGGTAAATCTAGTTTACCATAAGTATGCTGCGGAAATTGAAGTGTAGAAAAATTTGTTCTTCGTCAAAGTATTCATTCATTGATGTTTAGGTTTGATTTTTCCAAAATCCTGACGTTATTATGAAACAGCATCCAAAGATATTGTACATGAGAAATATGATTTACATACATATGTATACAGGGCATCCCATAAGTCGACATTGGAGGCCTGATATGCCAGCTAATCAGATTATCATAATATGACCCTAGATACTCCTTCACATTTTTATGAATTTTGTGAATATCGAAACCTTAAATCATAGTAAAATAAAGAAGTATGAGTACTCTCCCTTCTTTAAATGAATGGAATTCTAAAAAAAATTCAATTGATTTTAATGAGAAATGGTTGGAAAAAAATTATAGTCAGAGAATTTTGTGGCGCATGGTTGCATATCACTTTATATCAAAAAGTATTAAAGTTATGGTATAAATTTAATAATGCGACTCTGGCTATGAAATACATTTTTCTCCAACTGTGTCTATGGGTTTTTTTTTTACATATTTTTTGACAATCTTGAATACTTTAATACTACTCTCTCCATATTGTGTACTTGTTTATTTTACTATGTCTTAAATCAGATTTTCGCATGACACAACTACAAAATTTCATAATTTTTATACGTAATCTAAAACTGACCGCAGCCGAAAGTACAATTAAAATTTCTTACATTTCGCGCGAAGTTTTAGAACCTCCACTTGTTTTATACTCTTTTTCTATTTACTAAATATGGTAGGCCTACAAATACTTAAGTATACTTACACTTTTTTTTGTAAATCATCACCAAATTTGTAATAAAATCTTTAGTATGCACGAAGTGTTCCAGCTATGTAAATAACAGCACTCAGCAGGAGATTTTATGGCAAAGAGTCTGAAAAACGCATTTTCTCTCTCCCTTGCTGGCAACCCATTCCACTGTTGTTCTCTCTCAACTTGCAAGCACACACACATACACACACACACACACAGGAGAAGAGAAAATCTAACAAAACTGTAATATTTGTTTTTGGTTTTTGAATGCTGCCCACATGTCAATTGTTTTTGTACGCTACTGCTGCTGCTGCCGCTGCTTCTCTTCTTTTGGCATCGATGCCGTTGGGCGCCAATTCGAGATTGTTGACTTTCGTTTTTGCTTTATTTTCGCATCGATTTTGGAAATACTCATACATACAAACATACATATTTAAGAATGCATATGCATATGTGTGCGTGAAAGGAGTCATGTAGTGGGGGAGCGAAGGGTAGGTCAACTGAGTGTATGCACGATTCGATTGCATTGTTGTTGTTGATATGTGTATATCCTTTTTAGAGCAACCTCACCAAAATAGAAAGAAACTTCATGGAGACATGCTCATGCACCACATTCACATGTATGTATGTATGTATGTATGTATGGTATATATATTTGTATGTACCATACATATGTATGTGTGCGTATATACTTGTATATTTATGTTCATCCATCCAACTGTACATTCGTTTGTTATGTTTGTTTGTTTGTACGTTCGTCAATTTGCTTGACTGCTTTTGCTGCAACAGCAACAACAACAACAGCAGCAGATGAGCATGTGGGTGCTCTTGCCATATAATACATATGCACACATGTATACACTCTACTCTTGAGCTGATATGCAATGTTGTTGTTGTTGTGTTTGTTGCTTTTGTTTTTTTTTTCTTTTTAGTTTCTGTTGTTGCTGCTGTTGTTATTGTGTGGTGGTTGCATTGCCACCTGCACAACCAAACAACAGCACACAACACTCGTATACATGTACAGTTAGTCAAGCACAGGCAGGCATCATGCAGGCAGGCAGCCAGACAGACAGGCCGGCAGTCAGACAGCGAGTGAGCGCATACATACACACACACACACACACACAAACACACACCCACACGTACATGTGCTTAACTGATGGCATTCTCATACTTCACTTCTGTTACTTGCTGCATATATTGCATCATCGCCATCAGCAGCAACATGTGTGTGTGTGTGTGTGTGTGTGTGTGTGCGTGCAGGGGGTTGCATTTAGGCCACACCTACACACAATATTGCAAATCGTTGCGATTGGCCAACAAAAAAATTGCATGCGAATAAAATGAGAAAATGAGTAAAAATAAAATAAATTTCAACTTCATTTTTTTATGTGTGTGTGTGTGTGTTCTTCGAGGAGCGCTCGCTTTGAAAGCTTCGAGCTAGAATTTCTTCCTTAGTAGCCCGTTCTCCCTACCTTGCTTTGCCGGTCGGTTCACTAGCGTGTTCTCCCTGCTACTCATATCCTAGATTGGTGTTTAGTTTTTGTACTGTAGTATGTGTGTTTGTAGTAGTAGTAGCGGGTGTGCATGCGTTGAGGGCGCAGTACAGTGGCACCTCAGCGATGACCAAAAGTAACAAAATCTAGTGCTGCATTTGGAAAATGTAAACAATAAAGCAGAACTTTAGAAATTTAGAAATAAAAACAGGAAAATGTTTTCTTTTTAAATTTTTATTGACCACTTACACAGTTTCAGTTCCCTTCCATTTTTATACTGAAAAATAAGCCCATTTTCTTTTACCGCAGACAGACATCAATCAGCTGTGTGATATTTAAACAAACAAGCTTGAAAAACTTTTTTGGGTGTACCTTAAAAATTAATTGGCATGGTCCGAGTTTTCCCTGGAATCAAAAGTGCACTGTGACGAAATTTTTTTTTTGATATGGGTTTCAAGTTCAAATTTTGAAAGAGCAGGTGTCTTCTACTGAACAATCCTCAATTCACAGTGTTTCTATGTTTTATAAAGAGGGATCCTTTTCTTCATTGGTTTAAATTTTTATTTCGAAAGCTTAGAAAATAAAGAAATAAAATAATTAACTGTTTTTAGCACGCCATCTAGTAGTCGAAAAATAAGCTAGCTTTGAAATAAGTCAATATTTACAAAGATCTGGTATTGCTTTTTATTTTCGGTTATGTTTTTAGATTTTCAAACTCTGTCTGTCCATAAACTACGAAAATTTCAAACCAAATTAACAGTCTATAGTGTTCGGCATGGATTGGAGCCAATAACTGCCATTTTTCTGGCTACCCTTCATACAATATTTCCTTGTTGTTGTTGTTGTTGTTATTACTATTGTCATTGCAAAAAATGTGAATGCTTGAGATTGTTCAGTTAGCACTTTCCAATGTCAAATCCCTTGCCAAAGACTAGGAGAAATGCTAGTTCTCTAAACAATTTAGTTACTCGTATAGTTTTGAGGATAACCCTTGATAACATTTTTGATATTGTTTTGGATGTATGGTCATTAAAATGGCAGGTGGGCGTGTCGCTTGTCTTACTTACTTTTAATGGCACAACAGCCCATGGAGGGCCTAGGCCGAACTTTTCGCATCCACTCATGTTGTGCGTGTTATATTTGTGCATGAATGGAAGGGACCTACAGTTTAATGCCGAATCCGAACGGCCAAGTGAAAAGCTTTTCATCGCAATTTTTACTCTTGTAGGTTTGCCATTGCCTGCCAAGTGCCAAGAGGTGGTGCCGTGTAGAACAATTATTTTTTCTACTTTATATTTTGCCTGTGCCGAGATTCGAATCCCGGACACTCTGCGTAGCAGTCCAACGCACTACCACTACACCACAGCGACCGCTTGTCTTCTATGTTTAATTCATTCCATTTAGTTTTATATCATCATTTTTTGCTCACTCCTTACATAGAAACGCGACACTGTGCATCAGGCGGCAGCAATGTTGATGTTGCTCGTTGATAGTGTTGCCGCTGCTGCTGTTGTAGTACCTATTCATGGTGGCATGACATGCCATCATCACACATACACATCCAAACAAAGATCGTGAGAGAGTGAGGTGGTGGGGTGCTATACTATTCTTCATTCTATAGTGTTCGGCATGCATTGGAGCCGATAACTGCCATTTTTCTGGCTACCCTTCATACAATATTTCCTTGTTGTTGTTGTTGTTGTTGTTGTTATTATTACTATTGCCATTGCTCCTGTTGTTATTATTCTGTTATCTGTTACGTTTTTGTTTGTCAAATGTCGATTTTTTGCTTTGCTTTGTTTTGCTTTTGTTTTTTATGGAAAGGAGGAAATGGAAGAAACGAGGAGAGAAGAAACCTTCAAGAGTTTTATATTTTACTGTTGTTGTTTTTCTGGTGCTGCTGCTTTTTCTCGGACGCCAACATTTGACGCCGAAAAATGTTGCTGCGTTTGTAAAATTTGTTGTTGTTGCTTCGATAGTTTCTATACTGTACATTTTTTATTTTTATTTTGCATTTTGATTTTTTTGTTCGCTTTTACAAAAGCAAAAACCAAAAAACACAAAATTTATAAAAAGTAAAGGAAAAATTAGAAGAGAAAACTTTTTGACAGTTTATTTTTAGTGAATTTGAAGGTGGATTGCATAAGAGTGAATGTGTGTGAGTGTGTGTGTGTGTGTGTGTGTGTGTGTGTGTGTGTGTGTGTGTATTTGCAAGTGGATGCATGTAACTGTACACGTAGATGTAGTGTTAGTACGCTACGTGGGTTTGTGTGCGTGTATGCAATGTGTCCATTTCTCGTTGCGCCTTTATCGATAGTTTTCATTTTTGCTTCAAATTTCATTTGTTTTTCTTTTAACTTTTTTGGTTGCCATCAAGAATTTCTTTTTTTTTTCTTTTTCTATTTTTATATTTCATTTGTTGTTATTGTTGTTGTTTGTTTTGTTTTTTTTTCTTTTTTAGCTTAAACCAAATGTGATGCTGGTGTGCGTGGCGTGCGTGTGTGTGAGTGTGTTACTTGGTTGGTTGTAGTAATTTTTTATATGTTTTCCTTTATGCCTTTGCCTTTTGTGTTGCCAGGATAATATTAGCTTAAGTGTGTAGTTGCACTTGCACAAATGCATACACATACTAAGATACTTATGTGTATGTACATACATATGCTCACTTATACATATGCACCACAGAGACAATACGCTCAGCTTCCACTAACGCAGCATACTTTTTTGGGCCGCCGTGTTCGTCGTTCTAAGTAAAAGGAAGTTACGATATTCACTCGCTAACGTTGTTTGTTATTATTCTGTTTTGTTGTTGTCATTGTGGAAAGAAGGTTTTATTTGGTTTAGTGTATTATTTTTTCTTTTATTTTGCCATTTTTTTGTTTAATATTTTTCAGTTCTTTTCTAAGCCAAAAGTAATGCATCATCATCGTCGTCGTCATTATTGGTCCTGCATTATGTTCATTTTTAGCTGATTTTTCATTGAAGCGATTTCAGTTTCCTGTCAAAAAGCGCGCACGTGATAGAGGAGGGAAAGAGAGAGCGAGAGAAAGCTAACAAAAAGGAACTTCACTCAAGCTTACCGAAAAATTAATGATGGCTTGGTTTAGATTTGTTGCATTAAACTTATTCATCTTAATTAATATTTGTTGGATAATAATCTCTTTTATTTTTAATGAATTCCCAAGGCAAAGCGATTAAATTGTCAAAAATATTTTGTTTTATTTTTAAAGCATGATAAAGTAAAAATGTAACTTTGGTAGGTCGAGAACAACTAGACCTCCTTCGCCATTACTTGATTACGAGTTAGAGCAAGCAATACTTTGTGAGTGAGCGTGCATATTCCGGCATCTGCTTGATTTGGTATCACAAAACGAGAACGCTTTTGCGTGTCTTACCTGAACATTGAAATAAACCAGACAAGTCCACATATATAAAATTTCGTCTTTACATGCAAATTTTAGAGTGCTCATGCCTTTTTTTAAGTGCGGCTAATCACCTTAAAGATGAATGTACAAGACTAAGAATTAATCACGCTTTATTGCCTAAACCTCCTTCAAGTATGCAGGTTCAACCAAATTACATTACTCGGAATGAATCTTTCTTTAGACACACGTTGTATGATTGATTGATTGATTCTTTATCCCTTTTTAGGCCATATACATTGTCCAGATTAATTATGAGGTATTTATATTTAATTTGGTTCTTTACAATAAATCAAGCAGCCGCCCTTTTGCAATCTTTGCTTCGTTTTCCATTACTTTTTCGACCATCTCGGGCAGCATAACGATGATTTCGGCACTAATGTCAATGGTCTGAGGCTTGCTGACGTACACTTTTCTTTTCAAATAACAATCCCCACCCCCCTGTGGGGGGGTGGGGTCCTGAGATATCAAATCTAGAGATCTGGGTGGCCAGTCAATGTCGCCATTTTTGGACACCACACGTTCATGGAATTTTCGTTGCAGAAACTGAATTGTTTGATTTGCAGTGTGGCATGGGGCACCGTCTTGTTTGTTGAAACCAGTAACCGTCCAGACTTTTTCACACATTTGTGGACAGACATAATGAGCCAACATCCACCGATATCGATTCCCATCGACTGTTTCGCCTTCTTCTTCGCCTGTTTGGCCCAATGATGGCTTTGGCACAGATGCCGGCCCAATTAGTCACTTTTTGGTCAAGCAATGGTGTTTCATGGATCTCGTGTGGATACTCCGTTCCCCAAATGTAGCAATTTTGCTTGTAAACGGCGCCAGAGTGTATGAGCCTCGCCGGTCATCAAAATTTCGTGAACGGTCTGTCGGTCGGCAATATTATTTGAGTCAAATCGCACTTTGTACAAATGCAAATCATCCTTCAAAATGAGCCATAAGGTGGCTCCAGTGACGCCAAAATGCTGCGCTCGTTGACGATACGACACATGTCGGTTCTCGGCAACACTCTCTCTTACCGCTTCAACCAGTTCATTGGAACGGACGTCTTGGGCGTTGATGAGCGGCTTGTCGACGATCTTCCCCTGTATAGTGCTCAACAAAATTCGACACTAAACGACGAATACTGTTGTCAGACGGTGCTTGTTGGCCACGATATTTTCGAGGATATGCACGCTGAGTAAATGACTTTTTTCACTGTACGGCGTCAGAATTTCGGCACTATTTCATGGGTAAAATTGTACTGAATTTATGTTTCAAAAACATGTTTACGCAAGTCAATCGGTTGATCAATGTTAAAATTATTCTATATTTACATACCGACATAAAAGATGGCACACCCTGTACTAAGTTTCGCATGTGTGTTTTGCTTTTTGTTTGGATGGTAGGTGCTCATTAAAGACCAAAGATTTACCAATAACAGGCTTTCATTATCTTTCAAACCATTACTCCCCAGCTACGTCATTTCAAATATTTTGCTTGTATGGAAGGTGCAACTAGTGTATTCTTTACCCTATTCAAAAATTTTATATATTCTAATTTTAGAAATAATCAAAACCATCTATTTTCAAAGATTCTTCTTGTAATGCCACAACAGCCAATGGAAGGCGTAGGACGAGCTTTCCTCATCCACTTATGTTGTGCGTGTTATATTTTTGCGTGGCGAATCCGAACGGCGAATTGAAAAGCTTTTATTGGTGCCGCGTAGAAAAATTGTTTAGTTCTACTTTTTGATTTTGCCTGTGCCTAGATTTGAACCCCGGACACTCTGCGCTGCGTAGGGTCAGTTGGTTTTTGAAATAACGGTTTTGTTTTTTGTTATTGTCATCACTTTCTTTTGATGTCAAGTATTGCCAAGTATACGAATTTTATATCGTTGGAAAGCTCTGTATGAGTATGACCTTCTGTATTCATCTGTTATTGCCCTCCGATGTCACATTCAATTTATAATTCAAATTTTTACAAAGAGAAGTTACCAATTTATGTTGAATTCCACTAAAAACGGCAACCGTATTGAGATTCATAAAAAATAGAGAATAATAAAGAATGAATAGTGGTCGCTGTGGCGTAGTGGTAGTGCTTTGGGCTGCTATGCAGAGTGTCCGGGGTTCGAATCTCGGCACAGGCAAAATCAAAAAGTAGAACACAGCACCACCTCTTGGCAGGCAATGGCAAACCTACAAGAATAAAAAATTGCCTATGAAAAGCTTTTCACTTCGTCGTTCGGATTCGGCATTAAACTGTAGCTCGGCCTAGGCACTCCATGGGCTGTTGTGCCATTAAAAGTAAAGTAAAGTAAAGTAAGTAAAGAATGAATAAAAAATATAAACAAAATCGAATTGAAAGAAAATATTTTTTTCTATATTTGTTGATTGAACCTTGGACTGAGTGACACTTAGGCCATACAATTATTCGGTAAATCGCCTGTAGCAGCAATAACCGCTTCAATTCTTACTTTACTTTACTTTTAATGGAACAACAGCCCATGGAGGTCCTAGGCCGAGCTTTTCGCTTCAATTCTTTGCCGGAAATGTTTGCATGCCCGAATCGAATAATCCTCATCCATATTCGTCATTACTCTGGTAATAGCTGCTCTTGGGTAATCAAGCGTGTTATGAAGATGTTTGGCCTCGCTTTTCACAACGCTCCACACGTAGTAGTCCAAAGGATTACCGAGTCCGGGGGGTAGCCGAGTGTGGCCACATGTATGTTTGTGTGGGGTGATGTGTTTCATGCAAATTCTCGGACATTCAATATTGCGCCTTCATGGCTTTGTAAGAAGGAGCAGGGTACTTTTGGAATGCATATGGCCTCCCACCATGCATGATATCCAACCAGAGTTTCACAATTGTTTCCAAAACTTCAACAACAGCATTCACTCGAAATCCTTGAGGAAAGAACTGGCGTGGGGCATGACTTCTCCTTCATTGTTCACCACTACCAAAGCCATGACAATTGTCGGAAACTCTGTGTGCACAACAAGGGGGACATCTAAAGGATACGAATATAGACACCATTTCGTCGATTGAGTTTTTGGTCGAAAATTTATTCGTCAGAATAAAACCAAAGCATATCCTTGATTTCAGGATGTTTTAACTTGTTTAAAAATCATTCTTGAGTTTGTGCCGACATAAACTGTGATATACGCATCACGTAGGACGTGTCTTCGTTGACAATGCGACTGATTGTGAGATCAGAAATTTTGAGGTCTCTCGATATGGCCCTTAATGGACTTTGAAAGGCTGTCGTTAATAATCCAATGGACTTGCTGCATAAGCTGTGATGTTCTAAGACTGTCTGAACGTGTCTCACAAACACTTTCCACATTGCCATCAGATGCTTCTAACTCTCGACGAACTTTGTGATCGGCAATTGATTGATCGACAATCAAAAATTTGGAGATTTCAAGATCACTGTGAAACACAAGAATAGCGAAAATAACAGAGGGTCTTTTCATTTCATTTCCTGAGTAAGCTTTCTGTCCTTCATTTATGATCTGAAAAGAAGAAATGATAGAAACGTATAGCTGAGAAGTGGCAGGCACATATGTGAATGTCGTCAAATATCTGCAGCACCCTGTACATATGTAAATAGATAGTAATAGTAATAGATATATTTAGATAGATTTGTATTAGTAGTTGGAAATTATTGCTTATCCGAAGTAAGAAGAAAGTATTGTGGATTATAAATTTGGTAGAAATAGCCTATGTCTAGTTAATAGCAACATGGTTTAAGTAAAGATTTTTTTAGAACACTAATTTTAAGCTGATTTCTTCTCAATGATACAAATCATCTTAACAAACGTGATTTTCCCAATTTAGCTTAAGATGGTAAACTTCTTTTGCGCCCTTCGTGCCTTAAGTACGGGCAGTGGTGGAGCTTTAAATCTCATCTGCTCCCTCATTATTTAACTCTATCGAGTGTAACCATGTAAAATACCATAAACTAATCCAATTTTTTCCTATTTTCATATATTGACTGACATTAAAATTTAGATTTCAGGAAATAGAGAATTAATGAATGTAGGATTTCGTCAAAGAGATTAACAGAAGAAGTATGCGGAACAAGGTGACCAGGGAAATGTTTCAAAATTCTCCACGGTTCCCCATCGGCTATTCCTGTGATAATTCTTAATACATAAAAGTTAATCATGTTACATTCCCAAAGGGTATGGAATCTGATTTAACATTTTTTTTTCTTTATTGCAAGGTTTACTACCAGCTTCAGTTAATACTTACATATTGAACTACCTTTGATGTTACACCTTCGATTATTTTTGCATGTATTGTATTTGAGTTTTGTATATTTATTACCTGTACATCCATCATGCTTATTCATATGCAGATAGATAGATACTGTGTGTGTGTGTGTGTGTGTGTGTGTGTATGTATGAGGAAATGCTTTGATTAGAAAACTGAAACTTTCAATCACAGTTTGCTTTTGTAAAAATATACAAAACTAAATCCAATTTGATTAGTCTTTCATATGCAAGGGAAAGAAGAAAAACCCCAGAACATGTTACCTGTAAATGATGATGGAAATGTTGAATTTTACATTGCTGAGATAATTTTGTTGTTTTGTTTTTTACTTTCTATCCTGCTCGCACAATTTACAATTTCCGTCTAGTTCGGTCTCATTATAAACCAGGACCTCTATCTCTCCATATCCTTCTCACTCTTGAGCTGAAACTCTATAGTTTTTGTAAAATATTTGGATTTTCTTTTACCTTTTTACATAGTTTTTTCCCCCAAAATTTGCTGTCCATATGTAGTACTACTCGTATTTATAGGTAGTACTTGTATATATTTTTTACATATCCTGTCAAACTATTTTGGGAAATGAACGGCAGCAGCATGGAGTTGGAAGATGTAGAAGGAGAGAAGCAGAGGAGCAGCACATAGAAGAGTTGCCTTTGAGCTGACGTTGTTGCTGCTGCTGTTGCTGCCATACCAAATGTGCAAAGTGACTGACATATGCAGATGTCCTGCCAATCAATAGATTCGGTCGAATGAACATGAACATAGCAGACACACACAAAAACAGGCACACATAGGTAGCTCCCTTGGGTGCTACACTATCTCTCTTTCTCTTTCTCTCTCTCTCTCTCTCTCTCTGTGTCTCTCTCTCTCTCTTTTTTTCCCTCTCTATAACTTAGTAACAAGCTCACCTCATCGCACACACACCACACACACACACACACACACACACCCATACATCCATAAGCGATATTGCATTTACACATGCACATGTGTTTTATGGAAAAACTAAAAATTTTTCGCCTTTGTTGCGATTTTCAAATAAAATAAAACAACAGAAAGAAAGAAGAAGTGAACCAAAATTAAAATCATGTTTTTTAATAGCAAAATTGCTTCTAAGGATATATACCAATATAAACTGCATATGTACATACATATACATATGATTGTATGTGTGTGTGTGTGTGTGTTCATATTATACTTATACAATTCACTGTGTAAGTGCACATTATCACAATCTCTGAGCTTGCTCAATTTACGAGTACGAGTACTAGTACCTACCTCATTGAACTTCACTCTTCCACTTCTACTTGCATATTCTCTGCACCATTGATGCCCTTCTACCTGCATCACTCTACTCTACTCCACCCGTATCGTGTCTACTCCACTCACTATCATGCTTCTTCACTCTATGCTTGGAACATGAGGCAGTAGTCAATGGTATTGACTGATGTGAAGTATCCTTATGATTGCCTTTTAAGTAACAACGGTTTGTTGTTGTTGTTGCTGCCGGTTGTTTCTCCCCTCTTCTCTCGACTCGACACTACACTGTGCTACATACGCTGTGGCATATCAGTTTTTACTGTTATTGTTGTTGTTGTTGTTCTTGCTGTTTCGGTATTGAAAAGTGGAAAACTCTGTTTTACTTCTAATTTTTTTTTTTGGATCCATATTTTAATTTTTCGTTTTTATAGTACATACAGTGTCGGACAATCAAATAAGAACACCTTGTACTGAAACGAAAAACCTTAAAAAAATAAAAGGTATTCACTTTTATTCATTTATTCAATAAGTTTAATTTTTTCTTAAAACAACAAAAAATCAATTCAGTGTAAGAAAAGAAATTTAAAAGTTATACATAAAATCACATTTCAAAAGGACAAAACAATTAGAACTTACTTTACTTACTTTTAATGGCACAACAGCCCATGGTGGGCCTAGGCCGAGCTTTTCGCTTCCACTCCTGTTGTGCGTGTTATATTTGTACATGAATAGAAGGGACCTACAGTTTAATGCCGAATCCGAACGGCGAAGTGAAAAGCTTTTCATAGGCAATTTTTACTCTTGTAGGTTTGCTATTGCCTGCCAAGAGGTGGTGCCGTGTAGAAAAATTAATTTTTCTACTTTTTGATTTTGCCTGTGCCGAGATTCGAACCCCGGACACTCTGCGTAGCAGTCCAACGATAAGAACACTTCGATTAAAAAAGAAATTTATAAAATATTGACTCAAATTGCTCACTAATGCTAATATTTTGTGGAATAGCGTTTGTTAATTAAAACCGCCTTACACCTTCTAGGCATTGATTCCACCATAGACACGCAAGTAGCCTGGGGTATTGAATGCCACGCTCTTTGAATGCTTTGCCACAATTCGTCTTTGTTTTTAGTTCTGGTACTGCCAATCTTCTCTTTGATAATATTCCACAAGTTTTCGATTGGATTATGGTCAGGAGATTGTGAAGGCAGGTCATAACGGGAATTCCATTATGGGGAAAACAAATTTCACGCAAGGATTGAGGTGTGCTTTGGATCGTTATCCTGTTGCATTTGTCATTTCAGGGGCATTTCCCATTCAGCATAAGGAAGCATCACCTCCTGAAAGATGTTTACGTAAAGAAATCTGTCCATCGTTTCTTTTATCCAATATCCCCATACCATGATGCTTACACCTCCGTGCTTTAACTTCTTCCTAGTATATTTTTGGCTCAATTATGCATTTTTCGGGCGTCTAACCCAACGTTTGCCATCACTTCCAACAAGATTCACCTTGCTTTCGTCTGTCCATAATACGTTAGGCCATTTTTTTGCATTAATTGAACCATCCGAGTCAGCTTCAGCGAACTCTATGGGCCACTGTCGATGTCTTTCTGTCAACATTGGTACTTTTCGTGGTGTTTTCCCATACAGTTTTTATTTCCACCAAACGTCTCCTTACTGATCGAGCGCAAATTTGAACCCCTGTCTCCTCTCTAATTGCGGCAGCTGCCTTAAATGGATCGCGTGCCGCCAAAATGTTTATGCGATTGTCTTCTGCACTTGTAGTTTTGCGGGGCCTACCTCTCTAGCAATGAAATTTTTGGAGTAATAAAGATTGGTAGACAAATGTCGAGGATCTGCTAATAGTTTTAGCTATTTGGCGGATGCTTTGTCCATCATTTCGCAGTTTTTTCACTAAATCACGCTCGGCCCATTTTGCTGTGACATTACGGAATAGTTTACATTTAATTTGTTGAATTACCCTCAATGCTACCATTTAAATGCTTACCAGTACAAAATATAAACAAATTTAAGTTTTCTTTTTAAAATATAATTTTTTTTGACTGCTGTTCTTAATTTGATTGTCCGCCTTCGAATGCTTCGCTTCAACTATTTTGTTTGGGAATCCCCAAAAAATATTTAAATGTAGTGTCACCATCTAGAAATTTATAAAGTATATACCATACCATTTTCTTCTCTATAAAAACTATGTTGCCATAAGCAGTCCGATAAAAAAAAAATCAATGGAAGTTTTATAGTGCAAGGTGTTCTTATTGGATTGTCCGACACTGTACATATGTATGTACTCGTATGGATGACTGTGTGTGTGTGTGTGTGTGTTCGATTGTGCTTGGAATTTTCCAATTTTTAATTAGAAAATGTACACATGAGTTGTTCTTTTTAATGAATGCAGCGGACATGTTAATGTAATGAAATTCAACTTCATCATCTTTCATCTTATAACTAACTTTTTCCTCCAGCCTTTTTGCATCCACTATTTTAGCTTCATCTGCTTCGATTACTTTTTTTTTTATTATAAATATGTATATATCATACATACAAGTGTGTGTGTGTATGTGTATATGCACCTATTTATTATTGAACATTTATTTCGTGTTTTTCTGCTTTTAGTTTCATTTTTCAATTTAAATTAAAATTTTTTATCACTTACGTTGTTCACGCATTAACCACAAATTTGTCACACGCACTTTAAAAAGATCATAAAAAATATTCACTTTTGAAATTATTTTTTTTTTTAAGTTTAGATTGAAATTGATTTAAATAGTTACATAGCTGCAGATACAAAGAGCTGTGCAAGAATCTGGGAACTTGTTTTAACAACTTCAGCAATTTTCTGCTGTTGTTGATCATTGCGGGCATATGAACGGATACGATCGGCAAGAGTCTGAAGAATTTGAATGAAAACGTTTTATGAAACTTGGATTTAGATCAATTTTGCGAGAACAAAGAATGGACGCGGAAGGAAAGCCAGGAAAAGGAGAGACAGAGGGACAAAACAGAGAAAGAACATCACTTTAATTTTGGTTCAACTAAAAGGAGTTCAAGGAAGGAGAGTGGGAAGACAAAGGGGGAAAGGGAAGGTGAAAAATGTAGGAAACTGAAGAAGCTTGAAAGATATCGATGAAGAGAGTATAAGAGAGAAAGCGAATAAAGGAAAAAGAAAAATAGATGCGAGAGTGAATGGGGCAAAAAGGAAGAAAGATAGAGAGACAGGACATCACTTTAAATTTGGTACAAATAAAAGGAGTTCAAGGAGAGTGTGAAGAGAGAGGATGAAAGTGGAGATGAAAAAAGGAAGGAAGATGAAAGGAGCCTGAAAGATGTGTGGGAAGAGAGTATCGGAAAAAAGAAGGAGAAGAGAGAAAAAAGAAAGTTAGATAAGAGAGAGGGAATGGGGCAAGAAGGAAGAAAGAACGAGGCTGACAGAATCTAGAAGAGAGATGGAAGAGACATAGAAATAAGAAAAGAAAAGCGGACAAGAGAAGACGAAGAGAGAATAAAATGGGATATAAGGATGGAGAGATAAGATAATAGAGATAAGAGAGAAAAAATAGAAGAAAAAGTAGATGAGTAAGGTTAATATAGAGATATAGAGAGGAAAAAAGGGAAAAGATAAAAGAGAGTGACAAAAGAAAAGATAAAAATAGAAGAGTAATGAGGCCAAAAAAAAAGAACTGAGAAAGAAAGTGAGAAGAGCAAGAATAGAGCAAGGGTAGTGTATCAAATAAGATGGCAAGAGTAAGAATAAAAAGAATAACGTACCATACTTATAAAGAGAAGGGTTAAAGTGGTACCAGGAGATAGATGGGAGAGAGGAGTAAGAGAGAAAAAGAGTTTAGACAAAAATTGAGAAAGGGAAGAGAAAAGAAATAAGAACAAGAGAAAAAAAAATTTAGAAAGGGAAGAAAAGGGCAGAACAATTTGTAAAAAGGAAGAAAGAGAGATAGAAGAAAGTATGAGAGTAGGAACTGCAGGGAGTGTTAGAAAGGTAGAAGGTAGTATGAGTAGAAGAGGTGTAGGGAGAGATGATAATGACAAGAAAGCTTTCGATCCATTTATTGTGACATTACGGTTAAGTTAATACAAGCAAGCTGCCTTGAACCCAAAATCCGAACATGTTAGTGAAGCAGTGGTTGACCCCCGATTTTCCTGGTTTTCAGGAGATGTGAAGTTGTAGGTATTAAGAAATAGGCACCTGATAGGGAGGACTCCACGTTGACCGTAAAAAATAAGAAGAGGGTATATGAAAGGGGCAGTAACGAGAAGGGAACGACGTTAAGAGGAAGATGAGAGTTAGAGGGGTGAGGGAGAGGATAGCTGAAAGAGCAGTAGTAAATTGAGAAGAAAGAAAGATGAAGGTATTAGAATATCCATGATCAATCAAAATGCATATGTTCATATATTATATAGGAGTAACACAATAAATGTACAAATATAACATGAACAACATGAGTGGATGAGTGGATGCGAAAAGTTCAGCCTAGGCCTCAAAGCGTAACTTTTTCTAGTTGATTCCTCTTGCATATGGCATCTCATTTGATCCTCAGACCTAGAGACCCCAACCAGAAGTGATAAATTCTACACATTCTTCATGTACTTATGTAGATAAAATCAAAGCATCCTTGAGATTTGCTCAAACATATTTCGCGCGGTCAGTCAGGCTGTCTTTCTATTTTACTTTCGATCTGCTGCAATGAGCAGAATGTGAAATATATACGCAGCTTTTAAAAAAATTGTACAATTTCACATGAAATGAATTCGTGATCTATGCGGTCTCAGACACACAGGCGCAGACTCAAAATAGTGGCAGACAGTGTGCCGAGGAAAGCCTGACTGCATTCAAAGTTAAAGACTGCTCAAGTTTAATGGTAAAATAATTTTTGGCGCTTAAATCGGAAAATTATGTGTGGCACATAAAAAAATAAGCATCAACACAAAAATCGTTCTTCTATATTATCATATTCAAGTTGCCACAATAGCCCAGCTCATGTACATTTGTATGTATGTACTAAAGTGCGAACGAATTTGCACGCGCAAAATCAATCTGGGAACTGAGAAAATTGCATTGCATCAAAACCGCTTGCGGAGCAGAAGACGAACAGAGACGTGCCCAGTATTATTGCGCTTAAGCGGTTACGCTTAGCAGTTAAACAGTGCTTAAAATTCCTTTTCTACTGCTTGCTTGTGGTGTCCTCACCATTTTAAGCAGCTTTTATTGTTGTTGTGTATTTTTTTTCATTTTTTCTGTGCTCATCTTGAAATGCGCATCTGATTTGCGCGCAGTGTGTAACATTCGTTGGTTGCTGCTATTCTTCTGCAGCATCTTCTTATTGTCGTTGTTGTTCTTTTATGCCCTTTGCCCTGTTGAAAGTGTGAAATTTAACAGCAGTATTGCCAATGCCAATGTTCACCAGCAGCATACTGCTGTTGTCTGTTGCTGGTTGCTGCTGAATAGGCTCAATGCCCCTTTAATTCGTTGTACACGTTTTCATTGCGGCTGCTTATGTATGTTCTCGTTTTCTTGTTCATGTTGTACCGGGCTTCGGTGTTGTTGTTGTTGTTGCTAGTCTTCTGTTTACAACTTATCTGTCAATAATTGTTGTTAATAACGACACGTAATGTTAACTTGACTATATAACTCATTGTTAACTTTATTGTTGTGCTGGTGGAGCTTTTTGTTCAGAGAATACACACATACATACATAAATATGTATGTATGTATGTATTCTCACATAGACACATGCATAGATTTATATAACCTTCATGGCAAGGTGTTTCTTCTTTATTATACTTCAATCTTGAACTGATTTAATTAACGCGAATGCGTGTTGTTTATTGGTGATATTAGTAAAGTTTAGTAAATTGAAATTATACTTACATAAATTGGCTAATTGATTTGCATTTTCTCTTTCAAAATGTTTCGTTGAGCTTATTCTGACGTCTCAAATGGACATTCTTGAAAATGTATAAACATTCCAGAGCAGTGATGCCGATTTTGATGCTCGAGAGGGAAAAGATATGATGCTTACTTGTGGCACAAGCAGTGGCTTTTTCCGAGAGGTATATGGCTAAACTTGCTATGACTAAAACTGCTTATTATAGCGGCACACTTAAGCCACATTAAATCTAATGTATTTTGGGGAAGCTGATAGTGATTTTCATTCACTTTTTGAGCTATTTTTATGACTGGGTTAAGCTAGAATTAAATATACTTTTGGCCCCATTTTAGTCTGATTTTTGGACTGTTTCTTTTGTGTTTTTATCAGATAACGAATTTAGCAAAATCCGCTCTTTCCAAAACCAAACCCTATAGCTTTCAGATTTCAAGCTTTGATCGGCATTTAATGTTCTCATGATGTGATAGACCAGAAACTTTCAACTTTCTACCAATTCTCCATCACTTTTCTGCAGTATTGTTGCCCACATCTTAAAATGTCACCAAGCCAAAATATCCTGGTTGATAAAGGAGTAATTTGGTAGCCTTTAGCCATTATTTGGACACTTTGTGTTGTTGAACTTTCTTTTCCATAACCATTGTCCAATTCCTTCAATCGCAGAACATGATGATATGTATTTTGAAACTAAATATTACTGATGAAGTTGCCACAAAGTTCTCGCAAACATCTACAGTTTGAAAACAAAAAGAGTGATCTAGATTCGACATGGAGGGAGTACACACGACTGGAATTGTTAAATACTCACCTCAAACATCTGTGCCACTGCTAGCTAATAACATTAACCACTTTGTTATGCATTAGATCTGAACTCGCGCATTAAGTGAGCGTTAAATTCGGTATGGTGGGTGGAGGTCATATTCCTCATTATTTCGATATGATGAATTTTCAAAAATAAAACGCATATAATTTTTCATTGGTAGCAATACTTTTTTATCCAAAAAAATTATCCTAAGGAAAAAAAAGAGAATAGATGTGTGCATGGAAAAGCACGATGACAGCAAAGAACATTGTCAATTTAGAAAAGCCTTGGGCGATCGTTGCAATCGGCGTTTCGCCGTCAAGTATCTACATATGTTGCTCTATTCATAACCAAAAAAAACTATTATAAATTGTAGGAAGTTTTTACTGGTAAAATTTTCAAGTATTCGAAGTACTTGAAACGAATACTTAGCTGCCGAAAAAATAGAACTGCACTCTCGAAGAATTTTGGTTTTCTAAATTTCTGAATTTGTGAATTTTATTAGTTTGCGTTTTGTTTTTTTAATTAAAATTTAATGAAAAAAGAAATTTCCGCTAGCTTGAGTGCTATGGAGAAAAATTCACTTCACTTTGAATGGTTACATTAAAAAAAAAAAAAAATTCTTAACAATCTCAACCACTTAACTAGTTGAAGTGAAATTTCTTACGGGAGAGTACTGAAATCTGGATCCACAACCTATTGTGGGACGAATTATTTACATATTTTGTTTGGCTTTCGATGCACATATCACAATCATTTCACTCACTCTCTTTATTAAGGAATAAAAGCTAAATGTTACGCTGTAGCACATTGAGTGGTGGCGAGTGAAACGGCGGTAAACCAAAGAGCGAGTAAACAAAATCCAAAATCCACAAAATTCATGCAATAACATGCACTTTTTCTCTCTCTCTCTCTACCTCTCTCGTATTTATGTATTTGCACTAAAGGAATTTCTCGCAAAAACAACAAGTCTAACAATAACAGTAAATCCCTCTGAAGGTAATCACTCGCTAATATGAAAACTACTCACTTGTTCGCAGTCGACCACCTTTATATGTACACATGAGCATTGAGAGAGCCGACGTCTCTGCTTGTACTTCATAATTAGTATGAAAAAAGTCCGATCACAATACCTGCTCTTACAGCCTATTCATCTACTCTAGTATGATACCCTCTCTCATATTTTATAGGAATGATAGGAATTTCGAATGAGAATTCTGCGTTGAATTATTACTGTTTTTAATTTTAGCTGATTTTTACAAAAATTTACTTTCAGATTTTTTCATTGCATTGAATCAAATAGAAAACACATCGAAATAAGAGGACGTGAGGAAACATAGAAAACGTAAAAATCAGATTGATGTATACTTGAAGTGGATCGTGATAATCCGCGGATCACCTGCGAGTTCGCTGACATTTTTTCGCCGCAAAAATTAGATGTAAAAATAATCGACAGCTGATTACTTGCAAGTCTACAAGAGTAAAAATTGCCTATGAAACGATTTTCACTACGCCGTTCGGATTCGGCATAAAACTGTAGGTCCCTTCCATTCATGTACAAATATAACACGCACAACATAAGTGGATGCGAAAAGATTGGTCTTTGCGCGCTATATGCGGTCATAGTCGACACTGATAGACTGAAGTTCATTGTGGTAAAGGCATAACACTTGCCACAATGGCTGGCTCTTTAGCGGTGTCCTGTGTGATTACATTCTCTCTCTCATTCGCCCTCCTTCTTCCTTCCATTCAACACAATGCTCTGCATTCATAGGGGAACACCCTGTGTGTTGAATGAATCAATAAAAAAAAAAGTCTACTGATTTTCTGTTCACGTACTTTTTCTACTATTTTTCTCTTTGTGAAAATTATTTATTCAATTTTTGTTTTCCTCTCTAACTGCTAGTTTTTGCAGGAAAAGAAAATTAAGTAAAAATATTGGGTTCGTGAAGCACTTTTTTATAGGATAAAAAATGTCAAGTCAAGCCGGTAATAACGATAATGTTTTACGTTATTGCTTGAAGCTGATTGAGTTATTGTGCCAAAAACTTACTTGTACGTCAATTAAATTACATACATACTTACGTATATATATGTATATATGTATTATAAAATAAGTTGACGGGTAGATAGACAAAATAAAATTCATGATTGTGTCAAAAATGTTTTTGGAGTATATCCAAATTACAACAACCACCACCAACTCATGCAACCCAATGAATACCAAATAAATTCATGTACCTTTGACTATGCACTTATGTATGTATGTATGTATGTATGTATGTACGTCAAAAGAGTGAACATAAGTATGTACAAATACACTCGATGTTGTTGTGTGCCAACATGTTCCGACATGTAGGCGTCTCTCTATAAAGTGCGGCGGCCATTTTGTGAAAAGGCAAAAGGCACAGCATGAAAAGTATTTAACAATCACATTTTTGAAGAGGCGCATGCATTGCATGGCTTGACATGACATGCATGTCATTGTAAACAATGGAGAAAAGCATAAAAAAGCAACCACGAACAACGAACAACATACAATATGCAGCCACATGAAGGACATCAAGAGAATAGCAAATATTTCAACAACAACGGGCGGCGAGTACGTTTCGAACTTCCGGTGTAATGTGTGTTGTAGGCGTGCATTACGTACGTGTATATGTACAAAATGGCGTTTAGGTCTGTGACTTTGAATTGTGTAAAAATATGTAAGGCACATAAGTATATATTCTTTTGTAGACTTGCTAATTTATTTAACCATATGCACTTAATTACGTATTAAAAGCAAAATGAAGTTATAATCAACGGAACGCAACGCACCGCAACGCAACACAAAAAATGTAGACGCCATTCACTAATTTTGTGCACTTTATGAATATGCTATAAGCTTGTAGCCAGGACCTACCCTAATATTCTATACCTTAAGCTTTTACTGACTCAAATGGCGCTGTACGATGTAATACAAATAATAAATACAAACGACTCTCCTTAACGTTGTGTACAAAAAATTTAATGCGTTGTAGAACTTAACCTACCACAACGCATTTTAGCTTGTGTGCGGCAAGGGTAGTTCGGGGTTTCTCTGCTTTATTTTTTTCTATTTTGCCTTACATTTTCTTCACTTTACTTTTTGGTGTTACCCTCAGAGCTAACACCCCCCGAATAAAAACAAAAAACACACACACCCACACCCACACACACACACACACACACACATACACACACACAAACACACACACACACACATATACCATACATAAATAAAGTCATAATGCCCTCGTTTCTTCTTTCTCGTTTATTTCTATATTGAGAAAGGACGAAATCCTTTTTATTATTTTCCTTATATTGTTGCTGTTTGTTGTTGTTGTTGTTTTTGCAATTCATATGTTCCCCTTTATCGGTACTCCCTTCGCATAAAATACGAAGAACAAAACACCAGCGCGCTCCCCTATTTTTACCGTTGTGCGTATAAATGCTTTACGTAACTTTGTCAATGACTTTTGTACGACTTTCAAATGACTTTCCATTCTTACGTTTTGACATTAAGCAAAATAGACAAAGACAAAGAACTTGCTGGAGCTGGGTTACCCACAGTTTACTTCTAGTGGGCTATGGGGGTGTCTACAGGGTGGCTACTTGACTGACACAACACCTTAACTAACGGTTAACGGGGGTAGATTTATATTGTACTATGCACTTTGGGGTAACACATAGAGCACATACCATCGAGTAAACGTAAAACTTCGCATATGTTACATTACGTTGCGTTAAATTCCATCAGTCGTCCCATTCGCGAGAACTTTCTCTCATTTTCTACATAATTTTTACACCCGCACGCACTGCCGCTCACTCGGTTTCGAAAATACCATCCAGCAATATGATTCCATTTTACTTACATTTTTTCTCACCATCGTTGTCGTTGTCCTTGTTGTCATCGTTGAAAATGTTGCCATTGTCTTCTGGTTATTATTATATTATTATTGTGTTCTGTTGTCGTTGTCTTGTCGTAGTTCTTCAAATCACTTCTCACTTCCCTTTACTTCCTTTATTGTATGTATGTTTTTATATTATTACTTGAAGCGTAGCTGCTTTCCTTTTTTCTTTTTTCCTCCATTTTAAAGTCACGTGTTCATTTCTCCTTGAAATTTTTCTTCGCAGAAACTATTACTATTTTTTCTCATATTTTTACTGCATGAGAAATTGTATTTTCTTATCTTCCATCTTGAGTCCCTAGAGCGCCATTTGACTCGTTTTCATTATATTTCGTTTTACACACCCCACACTCTCTGCACAGTTACATGGGTATACTGTTTTTGTTTGTGTAAAGGTTGCTTTTAACGCCCACAATTAGGCGTCGTAGATATGAATTGTGGTCGATATGTGGTCGTTTAGTTAGACGAGCTCGGTACAGTAGAGTATAGAGGACAGAAGTTAGTAGAGTAATGGGAAGCCGGGTAACCGGGATCGAGACCTACCTATGTAAGGAAGTAAAAATCGAAATAAAAAAACTATATATAAAATACAAATTTTTCTACACCACCTCTCCAAGAAAAAAAAAAATCTCCAAGAGAAAAAATTGCCAAATAAAGAGCTAGGACTAGGGCTTCTATTGTCTGTTGTGCCTTTGAAGGAGGTATGAATTTACATATACCATACAAACCATATGAAAGGCTTGCAGTTATTTTTTATATGAAAAGTTAGAAAAACTCAATTTAAAAAAAAAAAAAATAATAATTGTTAACGTCAAGTCACCTTAGTTTTGGAGAGCAAAATATTATGTTACATTCAACGAACAGGGTATAAACCCTATGAATGCAGAGCATTGCGTTGAATGGAAGGAAGATTGATATGTGGGAGGAAGAATGAGAGAGAATGAGAGAGGGAATGCAATCACACAGGACACCAATAAAGAAATAGGCAGCCATTGTGGCAAGTGTTATTCCTTTACCACAATCAACTTCAGTTTATCAATGTCGACTATGACCGCATGTAGCTCCAAAGGCCGAGCTTTTCGCATACACTCAAATTGTGCGTTTTATATTTGAACCAAATTCAACCAAACTTGAATTCATTCATTCCTAGTCAAATGGAAGTTAAGTTTTGAAGTAGGCAAAATCAGTGAAGTAGTGGTGGTACCTTTCATACAACTGAATTGTTTAAAGCAAGTTATTGAGGAATAAATCAAATTCGGAACAATTAATTCTATCTAGGTTAGGAAGAGTATTTAAGATAAGTGATCAATTCCACTCGGAGATTGTGGTGCATCTGGTACCTTTGGTACACTGGTGGTACCTTTTGGTACACTATCATGAACTTAATTCACATGGTACTAGAGTGAAAGCAGTCGGTACCAGTCTTTACAAATTTCAGCAAACCGTGTATCTTTACCCTGGTTATGTCTGCCAAGTTATCGAAGCGCCTTATATCCAATGCACGGGGACGTCGTTCTTCCAATGCACGGCAACCACAAAGTACTTAGATGTTGGACAGATACGATTTCCTCTACATCATCGCAGCTTCTTCAGTGAACTTTGAACTCTAGTTACCATTTTTGGTGCATAGCTCCAAGTGAAATAGTGTCCCGTGATCACTCCAATCACTAAGCGTAATTTTGTCTATTTCAGAAAATCATTCTACTTGACTATAAGGAATAATTGTTCTGTCCTAGCGACACAGAGATGTCATTACAGGCTTTATATTTGTACACCAGGTATCGATCATATTGTTCTCGTTAAACTGTCCGATCGGTGGTTTTCGGGTCGGTTCGTCAGCTATATCGTTACCTACAATAACGCTAATACCAGCACAATTTGATCATGTGGGGTCGTATTGCATTCAGCGCTTTCCAATATTTTAATACTGCCTTTGATTTGACTTTACGTAATTGAGTCGATTTCAGTCCTGTCTCCACGAAGATTGCGATATTCGTTCAGTATTGGTTTGGCAACTTTTTGAACTGCTAGGATTTCTGCTTGAAGGGCGTGTGTCAAGTAATCTAAAAGTCTCCTTCCTATTAAATGTTGAGAATATGGTTGGATGAAAGCATGCCAAGTGATTGGAATTGGGCGAAAGACTGAATTGGGGCAGACCTCTCCGCTCCATTTGATACTAAATGAGATTTCAGACATGGTGAGTCCCTATCGTGCGACTTCTTTAACCTTATGCTGGAGAAAATAATTCGAGCTGCGAACATCGACATCTCTGGCACTATCTTCTACAAGAGTGTCATGCTGCTGGCATACGCTGATGATATTGACATCATTGGCAAAAACGTGCGAGCAGTCAGTGCAGCATTTTCCAACCTTGAAAGGTAGCCTCGTCGAGTGGGTCTAGTGGTGAACGAGGACAAAACGAAATACCTTGTGTCAACAAACAAAGAGTCATCTTGGACAATTACAATTAAAATTGTTGACAATTATACTTTACAAGTCGTCAAGGATTTCGTATGCCTAGGATCCAGCATTAATACCAACAATAATGTCAGATTTGAGATCATGCGGAGACGACTAACTCTTGCCAACAGGTATTACTACGGGCTCAGTAGGCAATAGAGAAGCAGAGCCCTCTCTCGACCGACGAAAATAACGCTCTATAAGTCCCTCATACTTCTCGTCCTAATGTATGACGATGAGACTTGGATATTGACCATGAATGATGAGAGGCTGTTAGGAGCGTTCGAGAGGAAGATACTCTGTAAGATTTACGGCCCAGTATGCGTGGACGACGTGTATCGACTAAGATGGAACGATGAGCTGTATGAGCTATATGAGCCGACACTAACATAGTCCAGCGTATAAAAATCCAGCGGCTTCACTGGCTGGGTCATGTTGAGCGAATGGAAGAAAGAGCTTCGGCTGGAAGGGTGTTTTATTTCAGCCATGGAGGAGCAACACGCAGAAGAGGACGTCCTAATCTCCGTTGGGAAGACCAGGTACAGGGCGACCTGACTGCACTTGACCTTATCAACTGGCGCAGCGCGTGCATAGCAGAGGCGACTGGCAAGGTTTTATAGAGGCGGCCAAGATTGAACATCGGTTGTAGTTAGTAAGTAAGTAAGAAAAGAGTCCACTGTGGCTCCCATGTCTTTTTCGAACCATCAATGAAGTTGGTGATTTCATCTTTGTTGACTCTAAAGTCATCTCTGCTGGAATATAGAGAAACTTAATGTTAATATTCTCTAAAATATCTGTGGTTTAAATTGTCAACATCGAGCGCTCGAGTTCGGTAGCTTGTCAAATTTCTAGTTCTAAACATTTTTTTTTTAAATTTTGTCGGTTTCATTGCATATATTTTGGAGTAAGTGTCTGCTGTTGCTTTGATTTTTTCATGCTTTAGATTTATAAACTACATATACTTGTATTGCCAGAAGGTGGCTTTGTTAGCCGAAATATTGTTGGGGAGCTTGACTTGGGTATTCTTTTACAAACACGATTTTCGCCTACATAAAGTAAAAGTAAAAAAGTAAAGGTCTGAGCTAGGAAAAATAGTTCCCGGTAACTAAATAAAGTGTGACATTTCTGTACGGAACCAATATCGACAATCTATTTTCTTTACTTACTTTACTTTTAATGGCCCACAACAGCCCATGGAGGGCCTAGGTCGAGCTTTTCTTTTTTCGCATCCACTCATGTTGTGCGTGTTATATTTGTACATGAAAGGAACAATCTATTTACTATATGAAAAATAAAAAGATATTCCTTCAATTAACTGCAGACTGTTAGAGATTTTCCAGTTCTTCTTATGTCTTCTTAGATAAGTATTGATTTTCATCGTTGGTATAAAAGAGAGTAAATTTGACAAGCTTCAAAGCCTCTGTATTGGTTTAAGTTAAGCAGAAGAATTTTTTACGCATAATTTCTTAATTTTAATTTTTTCCAATTAAAACTTATGTTGAAATTCAAAACTATGCTATGAGGACTAAAGTCTAAAGCCTTCTGTATACATTAATTTTACGAATTTGATGGCGAAGCGAAGCGTATATGTGAGTAACTATAAAGCAGATACCTACGTTCTGTGCAGTGCCTGCCGCAAATGAAAGCTATTTATCAATGTTCAAATACATCAAGTGTAACCCGTACATCCTCTCACATGCTACGACTACTTTATCATGGCAAAACAACACATACAGAGACATACACAAAATCACACAAATGCATAACCGAAGGCGAAAGCTTCAAATAAAATGAGATTTTCTTATGACTATCACTGCGAAACTAAAGAAGATCTCAACTCAAGATGTGCCGGCGACGCATCGCACAAACACAACTCACACACACGCACATTGCCAAATGAAGCGGCAAGATTTACAGGAATGCTGATGCTCGCTCGGAAATCAAGAACGGCCGTCGAGTGGTGCAAGAAGGGAAGAGTGGGAATGCAGTGTTATCAGCGCTTCTGGCGGCGGACTAAATGACGCCCCAGCGAGACGTAAACTCCTGTTGTTTAAAGCTAAAAACAAAAAATGTACCCACTATCACAGTCGCAGTGGCAACGCATACAAAATTTTGTATATTTCTATAGTGAAAAGTAAATGAGTGTGTATGATTGTGTGTATGAATGTGTGTGTGTGTGTGTGTGTGTGTGTGTATGTTGCAAAAGCATTCAGGCAGCGGGGGCTGAAAACAAATTCGAGTATACGTACATAACCGTATTTCATTTTAGAGGACGAACAGGTCATATTAGCAACAACAACAACAACAACAACAACAACAGCAGCAGCAGCAACAGCAGCACACACCCGCAGTTGATGGGAAAGGGCGTGCAACTGAAGGCATTTGAACTGCATACAATGACTTTTCGGGCTCGTATGGAGCAGCGGCAGCGAGCAGTGCAGACGGAGGAATACAAGAAAAACAAGGATCAAAGCTAAAAGGATATACATAATCGCACACAAACAGCACACGCACATTCATAAACCTTCGCAATCCCGTCACCCGCTCACGCTCCCGCTCCCCTTCATCGTTGACGTTTATTTGGCGTACAATTTCCTCCAACACTGCAAATGCCTCGACACAACTCAACTCGATGCGACGCCAACAAAAAGCATTGCTGTCTTAACTTTTTACCAACGTCTACCAAGTCGGTCGATAGTCGCGGCGCAGCGGAGTGGAGAGGAGTGGAGCGGAGCGGAACGTTGGTGATTTCAATAAAGCTCTAGCATCTAACTGCACAACTTAGTACAACAGCCTTAGCTGAATGGAGCCGGAGAGTTACGCAGCGCAGCAGCCACACAAGGATATTTATATAAAAGTTTATTAGTATTCCGTAGGAATCCATTTGTGTTGCCGCCGTTCCAAGCATATCAACTTTTGGTTGTCGGTTTCGTTTCGTTCAAAGACTGCACAAGAGGGTGGCAATCATAGGCCAGAGGGTTGAAATATAAACGAAGAAAGAGAAAGGAACGCATGAAAGCTAACTGCAATATGCAACGAAGCACAACGCTCATTTTTCGTGATGATGCTGCTGCCGCTGCTGTCGTTGTTCTACACTTCGTCCTAAAGGACGAAATAAATCTTAAAATTTGAACATGCCATTTTGCAATGTTTCCTTCGAGAATTTCTTAACAGAAAAAAAATGGAAAAGAAAAACTTACACACAAATGTACTCAGCACTACGACGTCGTCGTCGTCGTCGTCGTCGTCGTCATCATCCTCCTCCCCACCGCCAGCCCCCCGCATACGTGGTAACAAAATTGCCACGCGTGCAGCATGCAAGTTATACTCTAACACTGAAGACGACGACGCTGCTGTCGCTGCTGCTACTCAGCATTGCCTCAGCACAGTTCATCTAACGTGCGTCCTTGGAATGTCCTTCCAAAGTCGTTGTGATTTTTGTGTGTGCACACAAAGAAGTGCAGTTTCTTAAAGGAGTTTGAGTTGAAGTTGCTGGCTCCAAGCAGCAGCAGCAGCAGCAGCAGTCATTACTGAAAATTGGTTTTGTGTTGGTATTTACGCTGTATTTGGCCGCCCAGCCTTCAGCTCCCATCCTAGTTCGTGCTGCTGCTGTTCTTGTTGTTGTTGTTGTTGTTGTTGTTGTTGTTGATGTTTTTCTCTTCTACTTAGAATTGCATTCATTTTTCTCGTTGTTTCCGTTGTATTTGGCGCCTGTTTTTTGTTTTTTCGTTGGTGTGCTGTATGTGTGCGTGCGTGTATTTGTCGGTATTGCTTGCTCTACTGTAGTATCCTGCGTCAGGACATACATACGAGTATGTATGCATCGTCTCGTAATGTGAACACAACATGTGCTGCATTTCTTCTTAGTAGTCGCCTGCTTCCACCGCTTCTTTTCATCTTACCTCGCTCCCTCCTCTCCATTTCCTACTCCCCTTCCTTCCTGCTTGCAGCCGGTTGTATTTGAGTTTGGGTGAAGACTAATGTGCGGATTACAAGGATTTAGTAATGCAATTGCGTAGTATTGCAATTGGAATTTTGAAACATGAGGCAAATACGTAAAACAAAACGAAGGAAAACACACAAAAGATTTCCCAACTGCTCGAATTCAACTCAAACTCAAATCCTACGATGTAGTACTTGCTAAAGATCGAAATTGTGTGATTAGTTTGTGTTCGTGTTCGTGTGTGTGTGTGTGTGTATGTGTGTGTATGTGTGTGTGTATGTGTGTGAAAAATGCAGTCAGGTTTTATCGCTTTAGCGAAAAATGTTCTTTTTCCTAATTGAACGCTGAGACCATTAATGAGATAAAATAGTAGGAAGCTAAACAAAACTTAAAGTTTGCTAAATTGAAAATATTATGGTTGATGGATTTATGCAAAAAAAAAAAGTGAAAATTAATGAAAGAGCATTTCATAAATTGAGAATTCCTTGAATATAAAACAGAACAAGAGTATTCCGACCATATTTTGGTGGTCTATGAGCTATTAGTTTGAATTAATTTCCGCCCCTTCACATTTCGATAACTCCAGCCGTAAACTACAGTGAGCTTTGACTGCAGTTTCTTCCGAAGTACAGTCCTTAAGAACGATTGCCATTACCTTATACGGTACAAAAGATCTTAGGAGATATTGACTATTTAACAGTGCCATAGCCTGATCGCTCTGTGAACCCAAATAAATGAATCTTAATGACTTTTACTCGAACATGCAAACAGGATGGGCTTAAACTGCCAATACTGAAGGGAACTAGTCTGCATTAGCCTCCAGAAGTTAATATACTCTAGTACTCTAGGGTAAACCCATTTATACTGCAAATTTAGATTATAAAGTATCTCGTGCATTCAAGGAAGTGCTAGTGGCGTAAACCCTTTAGCAAGATTAAAGTCGACAATTTTAAGCAGACTTCACTTTAGATCCATTATCACGTACTTCTTCGTGGCATGGTTGGCGTTGCGTACTGGATAAGTATCATACATAGTCCCATGGTTAAGTCCATATTCGCAATACACGCAGAGAGTAAAGAAATCTGAGCTGTGAAGGAATAACAGCTTAAGTGTATTATGGTATATAAGGTGTAAAAGAGAAAAATTTTAGAATGTTTACGTATCCATTATACGCAATTTTCGAGAGTTAGGACCCCGTTATCTTCAACTGAAAGTACCCATAAATAGTGCAGTTTTTTTTTTATATTAGTAAATTTCATCTTGAATCTACTTAAGTCAACATTTCGATCCAAAAAGAACAACGCCGCATTAATACTGTACTTTTACTTGACTGATAAGACAAAATCGAGACTAAGCATTGCAAGGGAAAGCACAGCGATTTGAGCAACGGTTTATAACGTCATAAACAACTAAAACGTGAGAAAGCCATCTGCAGAACCGAAGAGTCAGGCAGAAAAAAGGGTTTAAATATCCTAGAAGTGCTGAAAAAGGTTGTTAGTACATATCGGGCTAATCCCACGAGGTCGACTCGAGACGTAGCAGCTACAGCTGGTGCATCGCAATCAACTGTAATGCAATATAAGCGAAGTCATGGATTAAGGACTTACAAACAGCAGAAATTTCCTGACCGGTCGGAAGCAAAGGAAAAAATAGCGAAGACGCGTCAATGACAATTATCTAACCAAATTCGGTTGCGTGATTCTCGATGATGAAACGTACTGTAAGGCGGACTTCAACCAGTTGCCTTGGAATACCTATTTCACAACAAAGAATGGGGATGCAACACCCAGAAAATACTCTGAAATAAAATATACTAAATTTCCAAAACTCTTCATGGTTTGTCAAGCTATTTGCACCAACGGTCTACGGAGCAAGGCGTTCATTACCATGCGACAGGAACAATTAACTCCAGAATTTATATGGAAGAATGTCTGCAAAAACGCTTTCTACCATTTATTATCAGATATCACAAAGGTACCGTTTTGTTTTGGCCAGACCTAGCCACAACTCATTACTCCAGGTCAACTATGGAATGGTATAAGGAAAATAATGTCACAGTGGTCTCCAGAGAGGCAAATTCTCCCAACTTCGGCCTATTGAAAGATATTGGGCTATAATGAAGCAAACCCTAAGAAAAACAAAGAAAATTTACAAAATTGATGTAGAATTCCGAAATCGATGGAATCAAACATATGCAGTAGTCACGAATCGTCCAGTCTCTAACTAAGAACGTTAAGAAAAATGTTAATATTTGAATACATTTTTTTGTGAATTATAGTTTAAAAAATGCGAAATAAACTGAACTTTATTTGAGTGAAATCGTTTCTAGTTCACCGCATATATCAAGCCCGCTTGATCGATCATATCCAATTCGGCAAGAAACATCATGACCGAGAGAATGAGACGCTGGTGCAGATCTTCCAACACTACCAGGCACTCAATCGTTAAAGAAAATTATATACGGGCCAGATACTTTAGAGATCCTTAATCAAGAGTCGAAACTTTTTCTGAGATTCCTTTCTGATTCTTCTTGCTGCCGTTACAATTAGGGTTGGCAGAAAGGCTGCCTTTTTTTTGTTTTTTCCATCCTAAATGGAGAAAAATGGTGAAAACCGGTTTGCTTGTAGTTTACCTACCATAAAAATAAGGCAATTCTTGTAAAATATTAACTTGCCCGATTGCTCGTAAGTTAGTCCGCAGAATCTGTTAGTATACATAAACTTCACAGGACGGGTTTTCTAAGAGTCTACCCATGTATTCAGTGTTCGGTGAAAAAGTAGTTTAACTTTGCTATAGCTCTAATTGTGACCCAAAAATGGTCTGTTGTGGATCAGCCTTAACCTTAACCAACCTTGTAAAGTCGGACAGAAAATTTGTTTTCCTCGTACAACTAATGCCATGCTCCTCTAGCTCTGCATCAATTGAAAGTGTTTTATCTAAGTTTGCAATCCGTTTTGATAAAATTGCTCAATAAATTTGGTCACGAAAAGTCTTCAATACTTACTTTTTATCGAATTTTCATGCGGTTTATCAGGAAAATCTGGTTTTAGTCATTTTAATCGTTCACAATTTTTTTTTTTTTATTGTGAACGGCTTTAAAATGAATCAAGTTTTATGACCTACTTATACCTAGTAAAGGGTGTTTTTTTTTAGAAGTGTGGTTTTCAATCTGGCAATACTTTTTTCGGAGTTGGTCTGTTTTTTATGCTCAGTTTGGTTTGCCATTTCATAATGTACAGACTTACTCCTGAAAAACGTTTGCAAATCGTGCAAATTTATTACCAAAACGAGATGGCCACCGATCCCGATTTTCACAAGAAAATTTTGTTCAGCGATGAAGCAAGCTCACTTTTGGTTGAATGGGTACGTTAATAAGCAAAATTGTCGCATTTGGAGTGATCATAATCCACAAGCCATTCAAACCATTGTTGAGACGCCGTTTCATCGTCAAAAAGTCACTGTTTGGTGTGCTCTATGGGCAGAGGGAATCATTGGTACATATTTCTTCAAAGATGAAGCCGGTCATAATGTTACAGTTAATGGGGAACGCTATAGAGCCATGATTAATGACTTTTTCATGCCTGAATTGGAGGATGTTGATGTGGACGACCTTTGGTTCCAACAAGACGGCGCTACATGCCATACAGCCAACGAAACAATTAATTTATTGAAGGAAACTTTTGGTGAGCGCATTATCTCACGTCGTGGGCCTGTAGCGTGGCCTTCAAGATCGTGCGATTTAACACCGCTGGACTATTTTTTGTGTGGTTATGTGAAGTCGCTTGTCTACGCAGATAAGCCCGAGACGATTGACGCCTTGGAAGAGAATATTCGGCTCGTTATTACTGACATACGGCCGCAATTGCTGCAAAAAGTGGTCGAAAATTGGGCCTCTCGGCTGGAATTTATTCGAACCAGCCGAACCAACCGCGGCGGCCACTTGCCCGAAATCGTTTTTAAAACGAACATAATGGCAAATCCTTATCTTTATAATAAAGCTAAATTCTTGGCCATAACATTAAATGATATGCGTTTTATTGCTTCTTGAAAACCAAACTTCTAAAAAAAAACACCCTGTATATAACGTTTTAAGGCACTCTTTTACCTATACCGGGTAATGAAAGGGCCCAAGGGAAAGAGAGTGTGAAAAAAGCTGCATGTGCTGCTACTGTCGCTTTCATTGTAGTCAAGTAGATGACTACACGGCGACTGTTAAAGCCTCGAGCATTTTTGTAGTTATGTGTTCGTGTAGCTAACTGTTATGAAGTACTTTGGTGAAAACTCAATTAGAAGAGAAACAAAATTGTTTCGGCAAATAATATTTATGTACATCCCAGCAGATTTTGATCACAGGGCGTAAAATGGGCGTAATCGACATTGCAGCATTTGAAGCCTTAGGAAGAATCTGAACTACAAAGAAGGAATGGAGGTTGGGTAGTTAGAATTCTTCATTCCCTTTCCTCTTTTTGCAACTATTTTGCAACCATTCTCAGAATTATCCTTTTTCTCTCTCTCAAGAAAAATGCAATAAATGAATAGAAATTATTATGGAAAGCCTATGGTCGGTCGGCCATCCTCTTCACCTCCAAATCTAAACTGTACACAGAGAATTGCTATCGACAACACCAGCGCTCCTCCATCGTACAGAGTCAGTAGCAAGAAATAAATATTACTATAAAAGCTGGCGCAGTTAAATAATTTTTAATGCAATGAAATAATATGCAAATTTACAACCAAAAAAAAGTTATGTAATTGCTTACACAAACTCAGACTTACAACTTTCGATTGTCTTATAAGGCCAACACTAGCAACAACAGCAGCGCGATGACAGCAACAACAAGCTCATGTCAAAAAAAAAAAAAAAAACTTTACAATGGATGGTGACACTTACGAAAACTGCGACGGAGCACAAAACCGCAACAAAAAAAATGAGAAAAAAAAAACTTTTACTTTTAAGTAGCAACAAAAACGCAATAAATGTACAAAAAAAAATATATATTTAAAAATTGTTATACCCAAAATGTGAATGAATACAGAAGCAGCAGCAGCAGCAACAGCAACAGCAACAGCAACAAACAGGCAGACAACTAAAATGTGCAATGAACAATTTGGCATATCGAAATTTTTTAATCGCACATTAAAAACACGCTAACTTCACAAACGTTACAACAACAACAACAACAACAATGACAAAAAAGACGAAAAACGTGTAGAGAAACTGTCACAGCATTTGACAAACTGTCAAATGAAAATACTGGAATGGAAATTGCATCTAATGACAAAATGCTGTTGCTATTGCTGCTGCTGTTGTTGATGCTTTACAATGCAAATGCACGCACAATAAACAGTGACACACATGCACACATACATATCATAGGCAATTGAACTCCATTGACTTTAAGTAAATGTGAATGCGAATAAGAATGCAACAACAACAACTTACACACATACAGCAAGCTACTGTCGAATGTTTGTCAATTGCAGCAATTTACAATTTGACATTTGACAGGAACGTATTGCACACAAAAATACAAAAACACACACACACGCTCACATGCACACATGCACACATGCATGCATATATACTCGTACACACACTCAAACACAGCGACACTCGTCACTTAGGCCTTGACTAAGTTGGAAAATGATTGCTTCAGTTTGAGTTGTTTTTGTTGAACGACTTGTGTGTAGTTGCTGTTATTGTTAAAGTTACAATTCTTGCCATATTTGTTAGCATTTTCTACACTCATTTTGCATATGTACTTATATACTTATTTTTGGTTTCTGGTTGTGCGTTTAATTGAAATATGTCAGTTTGGCGCTTTAAAAAGTCACACACATACACACACATACTTACTACTTAAATATAAGTTTGATGCCGAACTGCAGAAAAATGCGTTGCGCAACAATTTGTGCGGGCTGAAATAAATTTCATTGAAAATGGCCTAAACAAAGAAGTCAGCAAAAAAGAAGCTACGCTATCAGCAACATTCATCTATCAGTTGGAAATATTTTCATTGCAATGCGGAACGTGCAACGTACGTTCGTATTATTTTGTTGTGTTCACGATACGTTCACCCTGACTCCCAGCAGCTCCTTTTGGGAATTGTTCGGTGCTGCTTTGCTGCTTTCGTGTCTATTATTTTTATTGCTGTTGTTAGCTGCCGTTGTTGTAAGCTCTGTTGTAAGTGTAGCTTCATGCGTGCGCGTTTGCGCATGTGCTGCTATATTTTCTTTCCTTCCTCCTTCACACTTCCACCAAGCGGGCACAGCTCCTTCCGACACAGCTGCATGTTTCAGCGTAATATTTAATTGGGAAAATATGCGTCTAAACGCACATAAATTGTTGCGAATGCTTAAGCGCATTTTCACTATACAGCAACAGCAACAGCAACTCCAACACCAATGCTATTGCTGCAGCACTGTTTTTTTTTATTTCTTGCTGCTGTTGTTGTTGTTGGCGGCATAGTTAATGTGCATTGCGACAGAGATGTGCGCACACGCAACATACCAAGCAGTAGAGACAATGACGTTGCTACACGTTGCACGTTGTTGCAACAATTGCGGGCAATTTTCTTCATATTGCTCTTGTTGTTGTTGTTGTTGTTGTAGTCGTAGCAAATGTCAACTTCATTTGAGTTTAAAGTTTTTTATGAACTTGTGTTGTTTGCTTCTTTTTTTTTTTCTTCTTTTTTTGTTCACGTCAAGATTTTACTTTACCGCCGGCAAAAACAGTTCTTCTCTGTCACTTTAACCTTTTCGTTGTTGTTGTTGCTGTTATTAGGTGTTGCTACGAAAATTACGCAATAAACGATGGCCTCAATTTGGGATGTAACAGTCTCTATAACCAAATTTGTTTAAAAATGTGTAAAAAAAAGATTAGCAAACATTGACTCGGAAAATCTCGGAAAATATCGGAAAATATCGGAAAATCATTAAGAAATTTCATCACCTAGTCAGCTTCAGCAGTTCACTTTGGATCGAATCCAATCAGGCGTTACAGTTTAATTGAGTGATAGAAAGTTGACTAATGATTAACGTGTATTGCTCACATACAAGTTTTATGTAGAGAGTTTTTTGATAAAACTATCAATAAAATTTACAAATTATTTTCATGGTTCATTTATTTCCAAGTAAGTGCATGCCACTCTTGGGCATCGGAATACAATTTTATGTATGTATATTGTAGTAATATGGACTTGCTCTAACTAAATATTGTACTCATTAAAAATGAAATTATTGAAAATACAGGGTACGCCATATTTTACGTCGGTATATGAATATTGAATTTTGGTCGCTGTGGCGTAGTGGTAGTGCGTTGGAATTTTACGCAGTGTTCGGGGTTCGAATCAAAATGTAGAAAAAAACCGTTTTTCTTCACGGCAACACCTCTTGGCAGGCAATGGCAAACCTACAAGTGTAAAAATTGCCCATTCATGTTCAAATATAACACCCACAACATGAATGGATGCGAAAAGCTCGGCCTAGGACCTGCATGGGGTGTTGTGCCATTGAAAGAAGAAAAGAATGTGAATATTGAATAACTTAAAAATAAACAACCTATTTCCATATAACAGGTATTTTTATTTAATTTGGTCCTTTAAGATTTATATGGACTAGTTTTTGAATACAACATCAGGCAAGTGGCCGCCGATATTGACCAAAGCAAAATGTGCCCTTTGTGCTGCGTCTTCCATCACTCGGGCATCTCGGGCGGTATAGCGATGATTTCGGCAAGACTGTTTGCCTTGAACTAGTCAATAGTCTGAGGCTTGCTGGCGTGTACGTTGCTTTTCAAATAACCCCACAAAAAGAGGTACGGAGGGGTGAAATCTGGTGGCCAGTATTTTTTGACACCACACGTCCAGGGAATTTTCGTTGCAGAAGCTGCATTGATTGATATGCAGTGTGGCATGGCGTCTTATTGAAACCAGTAACCGTCCAGAACATTTTCACACATTTGTGGGTAGACATAATGAGGCAACATCTACCGATATCGATTCCCATCGACTGTTTCGCTTTCTCTGAAGAAAAATGACCAAATGATGGTTTTACTTACTTACTTATCACGTCCTAAGCAGTCACTTTTTCGTCATGCAATGGTGTTTCATGGGTCTCGTTTAGATTCTCCGTTCCCCAAATGCAGCAATTTTGCCTGTTAAGGGCGACAGAGAGTGTGAAATGGCCCTAGTCGGTCATTAAAATTTGCATTCAAAAATCTGGTACATTTTATACGGAAATAAATGCAAATTATCCTTCAAACTGTGCGGCAAGGTCCACTGACCCCAAAATGTTGAGCGCGGCAACGATACGACACATGTGGGTTATCGGCAACACTCTCTCTTACCGCTTCAACCAGTTCGTTGGAACCTCTAAATGTCCCGTGCTCAACGAAATTTGACAGCAAACGACGAATAGTGTTGTCAGACGGTCGCTGTGGTGCAGTGATAATGCGTTGGACTGCTACTCAAATGAATGGCCGGGGTTCGAATCTCGGAAAAAGCAAAATCGAAACAAACAAACAAAAATTTAAGTAGAAAAAATAATTTTTATACACGGCACCACCTCTTGGCAGGCAATGGCAAACCTTCAAGAGTAAAAATTGCTATGAAAAGCTTTTCACTTCGCCGTTCGGATTCGGCAATAAATCGTAGGTCCCTTTTATTGATGTACAAATATAACACGCACAACATGAGTGGATGGGAAAAGCACGGCCTAGGTCCTCCATGGGCTGTTGTGCCATTAAAAGTAAAGTAAAGTAAAAAGACGGTGCTTGTTGGCCATGACATTTTCGACGATATGCACGTTGATTTAACGCAATTGAACGACTATTTTCAATGTACAGCGTCACTGTTTCGGTGCGTTGTTTCGGTGTCAAGTAATTGATGATTAAAATTGTACTGAATTGACGTTTCAAAAACATGTTTGCTCAAGTCAATCGGTTGATAAATGTTAAAATTATTCAATATTTACATACCGACATCAAAGATGGCGCACCCTGTAAATGAAAAATATTTCCTTTTCTCCCCAAGTACATACTTGCACTGCAAAGTAGCATAGATTGAAACAGAAACAGAAAACGAAATAGAAAATTATTTTTAAAATACACAAGAAAATTACAGCTTTAATCACAACTAATCTTCTCAATGAGCAACAAATACACAAATACGAGCACATGCGGTACTTATTTACTTACGAGTACTTATGGTACTTATTGCTTGAGAATGGAAATCGCGCATACAAACCCGTAGCGCACCTACATACATACATATGTAAATACTACATATAAGACGCCCCCCCCCCCCCCCCCCCCCCCTGTTTATGATGGCAAGCGACCTTAAGTAGGTACGAAATGGGAATGTATGTATTCTTTTAAATATATTTCCAATTTGTTGAAAATTTATTGCTTAATAGCTTATTTTTCCCCCCATTTCTGAAATGTTCCATATTAGAGAATTACAACTTCAATCCCTTAACGCTTAAGAAATTCATGTTCCAATAGAAGTTGATTCTGAAATACAGGGTGGACTATATATAATTTGGAATTTAATTTTAGTGTAAAAAAGAAAGGAATAATTTTTTTTTTCAAAGCGGTTTATATTATTTGAAAGAACAATCCTTCCGGTTAATTGTGGAATACTATTGCATTCAAATAACTTCCTCGGCTAGCCTTGCATTAGCTCATACGATCAACGAAATTTTTTGGATTTGACCGATGGCTGCATCAATTTCGACCTTAGGATACTCAAGCGTTGCTGAATGGTTAGCGTAACACTTATACTTCAATGACGTTCCACAAGTAATAGTCCAACGTATTGGCAAATCGCAACTGCGTGGTGGCCAATGAACATCACCAAAACGGCTAATTACGCGATTTTCAAACTTCTCATGCAAAAAGATCGATTTTTGCACGGCTTGAGAGACACGGCGCGCCATCCTGTCGGTGCCAAATGTTGCCTAAGTCAATATCTTATAAATAGATAGAATTTGATATAAAAATCCAATAATCAGTTATCATTGTGCAGTAGCGCAAACTCATTATTAAAGAAAACTGGCCCAATGATATCGCCGGTCCAGAAACCAGAATTGGCCTCTTAACAACTGCGCATCGATTTTCTGAGCCCCAAATGCGACAGTTTTGCTTATTAACGTAACCACCGAGGTTAAAAAGAGCTTCGTCAGAAAATATTATTTTTCGGTAAAAATGCTCAGTTTCTTTCAAGCCTTCAAGAGCCCAATTAGCGAACCGAAAACGTTGCGAATGGTCATGTACCGGCTTCAGCCAAATAAACTTTGTACTGCTTCATACCGAGGTTTTGATGCAAAATTCATAACAAAGAAGTGCGTGAAATATTGAATACCTGCAAACGATGGCGAGTTGATGTGGTTGTTTCTTCATTCACATTCTGAGCAATAGAAGCAATTTTTTCGGTTGTGCGCACTTTAGGAGTACGAGAACATGTTGTTTTATCCAGTAATAAAGACTGTCAAGTGCAGTCAGGTTGCCCTGTACCTGGTCTTTCCAACGGAGATTAGGACGTCCCCTTCTGCGTGTTCCTCCACCGTGGTTCGAATAAAACACCCTTCTAGCCGGAGCGCTTTCTTCCATTCGCTCAACATGACCCAGCCAGTGAAGCCGCTGGAGTTTTATACGCTTGACTATGTCAGTGTCGGCGTACAGCTGATACAGCTCATCGTTCCATCTTATTCGATACACGTCGTCCACGCATACTGGACCGTAGATCTTACGGAGTATCTTCCTCTCGAACGCTCCTAACAGCCTCTCATCATTGATGGTCAATATCCGAGCCTCAGCGTCATACATTAGGACGGGAAGTATGAGGGACTTATAGAGCGTTATTTTCGTCGGTAGAGAGAGGGATCTGCTTCTCAATTGCCTACTGAGCCCGAAGTAACACCTGTCGTCGGCAAAAGTTAATCTCCGCTTGATCTCAAGGCTGATAGGGGCCTGGGGCGTAGGACACCAGGTAAAGTTCGTGACAGTCGCAGATGCATTCATGGTCGATCCTTGCGCTTCTACGTTTCAAGTCGACACACAGCCTCCTCGTGGCGTCCCCTGGATAGCTATCTGACAACCGTCAGTAAGTTAACTAATGTGTGCGGCGGGTACTTGCACTTTACAGAATACGGTGTTGATCTTTTACACAGCATTAATGTTTAAAATTCAATTGAGTACGTTTTATGGAAATTAAAAACCAGAAATACGATGTTGAACATGGTTTAGTTGGTAGTGAGCTGGACTTCTACGCAAAGAGTCCGGATTCAAATCTCGCGTGAAACAAAAATCAAAATAGTTAATTCTTAAATCAAGGTTAAATTTCTTAAATTTTGTAGAACAAAAAATTACCCCAAAAGTATTTCAGGGCATAAAAAACTGTCCCTATGATTTTTTAAAATACCGGTTTCATTTGATGTGCGATTGTCATTCAAAAGTATTCTACGAGTACGACATTTTTATTCATTTGTTATTGCCCTCCGATGTCACATTTGACGGGTAATTAAAATTTTTAAATATGAGAAATTTTTTTCTATTCATTTCATTGATTTCTCTTTGTTTTTTAAATTTGTTCCACACTACAGTGGAAAACTTTAAAAACATTTTGTCGCTGTGGCGTAGTGGTAGTACGTTGGACTGCTACGCAGAGTGTCCCGGGTTCGAATCTCGGTACAGGCAAAATCTAAAAGTAGAAAAAATAATTTTTCTACACGGCACCACCTCTTGGCACTTGGCAGGCAATGGCAAACCTACAAAAGTAAGAATTGCCTATGAAAAGCTTTTCAAGTCGCCGTTCGGATTCGGCATTAAACTCTAGGTCCCTTCCATTCATGTACAAATATAACACGCACAACATGAGTGGATGCGAAAAGCTCGGCCTAGGCCCTCCATGGGCTGTCGTGCCATTAAAAGTAAGCAAAGTAATAGAAAAAAAATGTAAGAAGTAAAAACTATATTGCAGATAAATGTTCCTTGAAAGAAAATAAGTTGAGTTATGATTTAATATTGGGTCACATAAAAAGTATCTGCAGTTGTTGGATGGTGGTAACCACAAATCTGGCAACACTAACTAGTCCGATTAGGTCAAACGAAGATATGTTTGAAAGATAACATTTTAGGCTATATTTTGTGTGAAGACAGTTGTATAATTCGCCGTCGCTAGTGTAAAAAGTTACATTGATTTGAAAATGAGTGAAGAGTGGTTTGCTCGATTTCGATCCGGCAATTTCGATATCAGAGATGTACTGGAAGTCACTGAAAAAGCCGATTAAATTTTCAACTTGAAATTTCGTGAGGATGCCGGACCCAGGAGTGGTTTGCTCGTCACTGAAAAAGCCGATGAAAACTGGTGGAACAAGATCGACACGAATACCGATAGCAGAGGCAATAAACATCATATGAAGGGTGTTTTTTTTTTAGAAGTGTGGTTTTCAATCTAGCAATACTTTTTTCGGAGTTGGTCTTTTTGACAGCTGTCACTTGATTTATGCTCAGTTTGGTTTGATATTTCATAATGAATAGACTTACGCCTGAACAATGTTTGCAAATTATTGAAATTTATTATCAAATTTCATGAGCTGTGAAAAAAGTGTTTCGCAAGCTACGTCCATTTAGCGACGAGGCTCATTTTTGTCTCAATGGATACGTGAATAAGCAGAATTGCCGTATTTGGAGTAAAGACCAGCCAGAAGCAATTCAAGAGCTACCAATGCATCCCGAAAAATGCACTATTTGGTGCGGTTTATAGGCAGGCGGCATCTTTGGGCTGTACTTCTTCAAAGACGATGAAGGCCGCAACATTAAGGTCAATGGAGAAAGATACCATTCGATGTTAACAGACTTTTTTTTGCCGAAAATGCAAGAATTAAACTCGGCCGACATGTGTTTCCAACAGGACGGTGCCACATACCACATGCTACACTGCACGCAAAACCATGCATCAATTGAGAGGCGAATTTGGTGAGCAGTTAATCTCACGTTTTGGTGCAATCAATTGGCCACCAAGATCGTGTGATTTGACCACGTTAGGCTATTCTTTGTGGGGCTATGTTAAGTCTCTTGTCTATAGGGACAAGCCAGACACGATTGCATTGATCATTGAACGCGTCATTGGTGAGATTCCGGCCGAAATGTGTGAAAAAGTGTGCCAAAATTGGACCTTCCGAATGGACCACTTGAAGCGTAGCCGCGGGCAACATTTAACTGAAATTATATTTAAAAAGTAAATGGCAGGAATTGATTTATCGATCCAAATAAAAATTTCATTTACTTTTGTAAAATTTCTGTTTTTTCATTTTCAAAATCCAAACTCTTAAAAAAATCGCCGTTTACATGACAGATTTGTGGGTACTAACTGCGGATACTTTTTATATGATCCAATATTTGCTCCAAGCTCATGTTTTACTATCCAAAGTTCCCAATTATTGCCAAATTGAAAAAAAGTTGCCAAGCTAAGAAAAAATTGAATTCTACCAAAAACGGCAATCTAAAAAAAAATAGAATAATAAAGAGTGAAAAATCGTTTATAATAAAAATATTAAAAATCATACCACATTCTTCACAACTATGATGCACAATTTTTTGTTTTTTTTTTCTGTGCAAAGGACAATTTTTGTCCACAATGGCCCATGGTTGGGCCTACAGTTTAACGCTGGTTCGGAACAGCCGCTGGTAATTTATTATCACTTGGTAGCTTGCTATTGCCTCTGGTGTACACTTTCTCAAAAAAGGTAAGTAAAAATATAAGAAGTTCTTAAGTATTACAATTAACTGCCAACAGATCAAGAAGGACATCGAACTCCCATCCTTCAGAGTGAAAGACTAGTACCGCTAGTACCCGCTAGACTATCGATGTTGTATTCCTCCTACCTCTTTACATAAAATTCAAAATTCTTATTGAATGTAAACCATTTGTTGGAGCATGTAAATTTTTAACTGTTTTCTGCTGCGATCGTGTACTATTGTAAATTATTTATATGTTTTGCCACCCTGTACTTGCATTTCAGTGCAATTATGCACTACATCATACATAATATGGTACCTGAAGTTACTATGCATGTATAAGAGGAAAGCAAGTGTTAATGGACACACGAAAGGCGGCTTAAGAGTTTAAATTACTGAATTAGTGTCTGAAAAGAACGACAAGTAAAATAAAGCCAAAAGGGGGAAAACGAAATATAATACAAATTGACTAAAGCATGTACGGATAAAGCAAATGAAAACCATGCACCTTCCTATTCTATATGCGAAAAGAAGGAAAGGGAAGAACGTAGAAGGGGGCTCTACATATGAAAAACTTACCACAAACTTCAATTGGATTCAATTAAATTCGTTAAATGAAATAAGTGCATGTGCGGAATTTTGTCGTGGTTTGTATACGAGAGATTATATTAAAATATTGAAGAAAAAAGTGTATCGTGTTTTCCTCTTAGGTTTCCAACCTTTTCAGATGTTTTTCCTTTTTTTTTTTTTGTTTCTTGTTGTTGTTATTGTTGCTGCTGGGATTAACAAGATGGTATTACATATTATTATTATTTTGTATGTGAGTGCAACACTTACATCATTCGTTTTGTTGCAACATTGTTGCAGTTTTTGAGTCAATGCGCTTCAACTTCATATTTCTTATATACATAATTAAAACATTTTTTTCTTCTTCTTTTTAAACCCTACGAAATGAACACAAGTAATTACTTTATTTTACTGATAGGGTACACATTTTGAGGGAAAATGTATTAACGAAAGCTGAAATGAGAATTTTAATAATAAGATGAATTACCTTTTGCCATTGAAACCGAAACTCACACGCCATCTTCCGTCCACTCATCATCAACATCGTTGCCTTTCAACAGAATTGGTTGTTCTATTATTTTTGAACAACATTTGCAATGGTGGCCAAATTGTTATATGGTATGTATGTATGTATGTATTTTTACACTAGTCAATTAGTTCGATTTTTCATATTCTTACTCGTTTTCTTGGAAATAGACGAAGCGGATATTCCAATGCTTACCGTACCCTGTGTTTTAGATACCAGATCGGCATCCAGTAAAATTATGTATTTATGATTTCAATATTTGTAAAAAAAAAAAAAAAATATTAATAAATTATGTGCGTCAGTGGGAAGCCCTACAGAAGTTTACTTACTCAGAACGTTATTCGTTTTGGCTTTTCAGGTAAGGTTTAGTAAACTTGTACAAACCAAAATCTATCGCAGACATTACAGACGTGGCCGAAGGAATTTTTAACGTTGTGCTGATTTATGTTAACGATAAGCTTTGGATAGTTCAGTTTGACGATTCTCTGATCCCAGGTGTGCTACATATGGATTAACTTCATTTTGATCGTTTACATTTCCAATGCATGCAACGTCCTCTGCAAAATCATCATCTCCATCAAACTATTCATACTCAAAGCATCCGAATTTATTTGCTATATCATTATAATTATAATCTTACCATCATCATTATTATCATCATCATAATAATCATCATCATCAAAATATTCCTGTTGTATGATCTCAACAGGTGGAATGTTTGTCACTTGCCAGTCTGAGAACTGGCGAATGTTATGAGGTTGACTGGAAACTTGGCAAACTTGATAAAAGTTGATTTCATTCCACGGCGGAAAGATTTTCAGGCAAATTTTCCAGCAAATCTGCCTGCCCTTCTCTTTCGTTGAGAAGCTGGAAATTCGGCCACCTCAATGACTGCCTGGCAGGTGCTGTATAACCTGAAGACCTTCGTCGGGACTCAATGAGAGGAGTGTTGATGCAATTATGGGCTCTAATGAACTCATTAGTCATTCATGCTGTCTCTCTGCATTAGTCTTTGCGAGTTGTTTTCCTAATGGGATTTCTATTGTGCCTCAAGTTGCTTACGAAATCTATACTCTCGCGATCTCTCAGTGCTGGTTTTTGGCGATTTTTCACGATAGCAGAATCTGAATTTAGTTGGGCGTCCATTTTTCGACGAAGTCTACATTCTCACTGTCACTGAGTCGCAGTTTTGCTGGATATTTTATCGTAACACAATCGCCATTTGCTTGTGCCTCGTGATTGTTTCTCTTTTTTTTAAGTCTCTACTCGCTCATTCTTTCATTTGTAATGTTATATTTTACTAGAAACTGATGGGCAGCGCCCTCTATCAATCGAGTATGATTCAAACTCGATTGATAGAAGGCGTATAGTTTAGGCATATGTGTATCACATAATTTTTCATACGCGAATTTCGCGTTTTTTTTTCAGTCTATATTCTTTCAGCTCTAGAAATTTTCTAACAATTTTTAATTGAAATGTAAATTACTATTTGAAATGTGAAATGTTACTAGAAAATAATGGGCATAAATCTAATATAATTAATACTCAGCGCCCTCTATCAATCAAGTTTGAATCATATGCGAATCAGCGTCCTCTATCAATCGAGTTTGATTCATATTCTTGGATATATGTGGATGCATAAGTGCTGCCCATCATTTATTTATATAAACATATGCATCATAATTTTTTCACACTTGATGGATAGAGGTCGCTGCCCTTCATTTCCATTACAATTTCCGTTGTGTCACGATCATCTTTTATCCCTTCTTAAATATAAAATCGATGCTAAAGAAATAAACTTCAATAAATGTTTAATACAATAACATTTTTCCTCTTTATGTCGTTTTCGGAACAATTGAATTGTTGTTCCTTTGACAGTTTTCACTGTCAGTTTCACACTCGAAACACCAGTTTTCTCATTATTTTAACAGTACAGAATGTCAGAACAGTAATAACAACATTTCAAGAAGATTTTCAACGTTGAAGACAGTCTTTTGTTTCTCTGTTTTGGCATCTCCTTCTTGGTTTTCTTAAGCTGGCCCAGTGTTATTCGAATACAGCATTAATATGTGTTATTTTTACTTTCAGCGAAAAACTTTACAATTCAAAAATATACTTACACTAATAACACATGTGTTGTGTTTTAGTTTTTTTGAATGATTAAGTTGTTAAAAGTGAAGTGAAAACCATTAAGGAACATGAATTATGAGCATGAATTAAATTACATATGCTTTCCTTTTGACCAATCTCGTAAAGTGAAGTTGTGAGAATGTAAATACAATTTTATCATGATTTCAAATAAATTTTTAGTTAAAATGGCGTACACTACACTTTGCATGGGCAAGTAAGAATGCTTGTGTGTGTGTGTGTGTGTGTGTGTGTCTGTGTATGCGAATTAAATAAAAATTAATTAAAATTTCGCAGTAGCAGTCAGAAAGGAAATGAAGCACAGAAAACAGCAAGTAGAAAAAGTTTTTATACTCAACGCCTCGATGTGAATGTGTGTTGCTACTGTTGTTGTTGTTGTTGTTGTTGTTGCTGCTACTGCTGCTACTGCTGCATTTTTGCTGCTACTTTTTCGTTACGCCTTTTTCTCTAAACTGTCACATGTCAGACCATATTTCTTAAATGCCAAATACTTTTTGACATAATAGTCCAATTACCTTATCGCACGATCAAGATCAGATGCGGTCTTCGTCTTCCACAACGGCAATGGCAACCAACGACATTGAAATTTAAGTTGGTTGCTCCTGCTGCTGCGGCTGCTGCTTAGCTGCTATCAAGAGAAGCAATCGTTGTCGTCATCGTTTTCATCGTTGTTGTCGTCGTTGTCGTCGCCGCCGTCGTCGTCGTCGTCGATTGCGATTATTTATTGCAATTGCTTATTGCACAGTAATAACAACCATCCAACCAACAATAGCAGCACCGGCACCAGCACCAGCAATCTTATTGCAATGTCGCATTACTATACTACAACAACTACATATTAAAATAATATTGGCGGCGCGCCAAACGCAGCAAAAATTCCATCCAACTCGCTTAAATTGCGTAAAACATGTGAGTTACCACACCAACAACAATTGTTACTTGTTATTATTGCTGCGTATACAATTGTAACAAGGCAGCAATATTTCTTTTTTGAACCACACCAGCAACAGAGCACATTTTTATTCCAAAGCCAATGCAAAGTGCAAAAAAACACCTAAGCTTCATTTTCGTCGTCTTCTCTTTCATTGTCCTGGCATGTGAGCTACACATCTGTAACATCTGTTGCCGGTGTTGCAGTAACAGCGGCAGCAGCAGCAGCAGCACCCAACAACAACTACAACAGAAACACAATTGCAATTGCAAAGCAATCGATTATGCTAAAGTGTCGATTTACTGCAGCGCACTATTCCAATGAAATTGTTGTAGTGCCATGCGCTGATATTGTTGTTGCTGTTGTTGTTGTTGTTGTTGCTTTTACTTCTGTTGCCGTTGTTCCTTCATCAACGGTCGGACAGACCAAATAACCGATTGAACGAACGCACTATAGTTTCAATGTTTAGCTGCTGCCACACAAATGAGGCCTCGGAGACCACTCCGAAGCGTTGAGGCGCAAAACATTCGTTAAACAGTTGAACATAAAAAAATTTGAAGAAAATGAGCAAAATGTATGTAGTTAAGCTTCTTTCTTGAGAAAATCCAAAATACACTGAAAAAACTCTGTCGTGGAAAGCTGGAGGCAGCTGAGACTCCCTCGTTCGAAGGAAGCATGCTCCTTTAAACTCGGACGATTCAATACAACTGCTCCACGTTTAGAAGACTCAAGACGTAAATTAGTCATATGAATGAAACTAAGAACCAAAATTGCATTATTCGAATTGTTTCCCTGAATAAAATATATGGAAATTCTTAATTGTGTTACTCAAATTTGCTTCTTTTTTGTAATACATAGAAGCAGGCCCGTAGAGAGAATATACGGCCGAGGTCCCGGGGGATAAATTACCTTAAAATAGTAATTTTATTTGTTTTAATTACCATATATTACATTTGAAATGGAAAATTCATCTAGAAACTTGATATGAAAACTATAAACTATTTTCTTTCTTCTTTTAAGGGCAGAATAGCTCATGAAGGCTTAGGCCGAGCTTCTCGCATATCCATTTAGTTGTCCTACCGTTTTATACCGGATCCGAACGGCGATTTGAAAAGCTGTGTCTTAGACAAATGTTACTCATTGATGTTTACCATTACCTATCCCTCGGATTTGAACCTCGGGTACTCTGCATAACAGGCCAGCGCACTACCAACTATACCACGGCGACCACCTCCACTATCACCTTGCACCACCCGTGCAACCTTTTTTTATTGATACATTTAACACTCAGGGTGTACCCCTATGAATGCAGAGCATTGTGTTGAATGGAAGGAAGATTGATAGGTGGGAGAATCAGAGACGGAATGCAATCACACAGGACACCGATAAAGGGATAGACAGCCATTGTGGCACCTTGTAGGTCTCCATATATTTTTCAGAGACTAGAGCTGACAAAACTTTTGTTCAAAACATGTGGAAAGACAAGGAAATTTCCAAAGAAATAATTTTTCGAAAATATCCAAACTTTGCATTCGGAGACTCTGAAACACAGACCTAAGACAGATCTAAATAATCCGGGCCAGGAATCCCTCCGTCCTCACCCAACTCTTGTCATGCCTGAATAGTAGGCTTATTATTTTTATACTATTTCACCAGGGTTGGAAGCTTCTTCCGACTTAGTGGCCGTGGGAATCATATTCTTGTGACTTGTGGAAATATAATTATGTAGTTCACATTTATTTGAAAGATACCTCTTATAAACCTCCAAAGAGGAATGTACTTATTCACTACCCTTTTAAGTGGACGGTCTAGACTGGACCAGAACATAGTGGAACTATTTCGTTACTTTCAAATTTGTTTCGATCAGCTATGATCAGGATGTAGGTAGACAAGTTTCAGAATTTTGTTGTTGAATTTTGTATAATTCTTAGCTTATAATTATTGTTAAGCTTAGTGGTGTGCGAACATGCACTCTCAATTCTTAGTTTTTCAAGTAATCATGTATGTTTTTACAAAATCGGCTATAAAGAGAGCTGCGTGCATAGAGCGTTCATAGATCCCAGTTGTTCGTAAAGTTCAGCTGGTAAGTACGATTATTTAATGTCTAACAAAAGAGGGATGGATGCAATGTAAAGAGTAAAAACCCGGTTTTCGGTTAACGATGATTTTTCTTTCGGTTTAAAGCTTGACTAAAAAACCAGCACCAAAAAAGTAATTACTAAAAAAAACGGAAAAAGTTATCAAAAAAAAAATAAAAATAAAAAGAAGGCACATGCACACATACTTATAAATAGCTTAAATTAGTCCTATCAACGCTATAGAGTAAAATGCCAGGTAACAGGTTAACAAGGTACAAAACTGAAGTTATATCGTAGTATATATATTTTAAAAGTATATTTTACTTTTCTGACCTGTTCCTCAGTATTTTATTAAGAAGTCGATTTTTAGTGCTGGTCCACAATAGTTTAATTACGTTGGCAAAAAAATCAATAAAAACCTGTTGTTATCACAAAGTAATCACTTGTATCTGTATGGAAAAGGCCCATATATGTTTATTTTGCACTTTTCGATTTTAACTCTGTTCCGAAATTTGAACCCGACCACCCGGTGTAGCAGTCCAGCATAATACCAACTATGTCACATGAGATTGCGATTACATCTTCTTCCTCTTCTAGCCCATAGAGGGCCCACAGTTTTATGCCGAATCCGAACGAGGAAGTGATAATCTTTTCATAGGCAATTTTTTACTCTTGTTTGCCATTGTAGAAAAACTGTATTTTCTACTTTTTCATTTTGACCGTGCCCGAGATTTGAACCTCGGACACTCTGCGTAGCAAGCTAACGCACTACCAACTACACCACAGTGCCGATTAATCCTTTTTAAATTGTTGAAAATTTCCATCAGTCTATCTGGTGGATTAGTCGTGGCAAAACTGTAAGTTTACCCAAAAGTCTAAATTAGGTCTGCCAAAACTTTTGAATTAAAAAACACTACGTTTTTCGAGTGATATCAGCATCAAAATTTTGGTATATTTTGTCGTGTGTACAATGGTGCAGGTATTAGTTCAAAACTCCTTGCTAAGACTGGACTGGACCTGGTATACTATGGTATGGCGATAATCTGGAAAACCCGTTCTCAACTTTACATTATACTTATGTATGAACGGATCCGATCAGCATAACATAATGCTAATGAATGCTATCCTTTGTTATTTTTGTTTTATGGATCAAAAACATGGTGGTCGCTGTGGTGTAGTGGTAGTGCGTTGGAGTGTCCGGGGTTCGAATCTCGGCACATGCAAAATTAAAAAGTAGAAAAGATAATTTTTCTACCCGGCACCACCTCTTGGCAGGCAATGGCAAACCTACAACAGTAAAAATTGCTACGAAAAGCTTTTGACTTCGCCGTTCGGATTCGGCATTAAACTGTAGGTCCCTTCCATTCATGTACAAATATAACACGCACAAAATGAGTGGATGCGAAAAGCTCGGCCTAGGCCCTCCATGGGTTGTTGTGCCATTAAAAGTAAAGTAAGTAAAAGGATCAAAAACTACAATTTCACAATTTCAGAAAGTTAATGGTTGGGAAGCAAATATAAGATATAACTTATAAGAAATTTGCAACCACTTCAATACCAATTCGGGAATCAATCGTTACTAAAAACAAAAATTCGAATTTCTTCTAATGCTCATGTAACATCGGCCTCCTTAACAACTTTTCCATCGAAGAAACATTTTCTATAAAATTTTAACTTTCGGGTGTTCTCTTCCATGTGTTATTAATGGAACTAATCAATTTCCAAACTCTTCAAATATATGCTATAGAAAATCCGAGATGATAACATCAATTCATTCTGCGCTACAGTAAAGGCACTCAAAGTCGACTTGGTAACAATATTTGGTTGCACATAGTTTAGACACTCAAGAGTTCCCTTCGAAACTGGACCAACTACTGCATGGCTACTTAGCTTTTAGTTTTCTTTTTTCTTTTTGCTCAGTGTAGATACTTCAGCAATTCATTGCGGTAAGCAAGGAGAAATCGCTTATTGCATGTGTGACAGTTGTTTTTGTAGCATTGTGATAAGTTGTTGTTGTTGTTTGCTGTTTTACTTGAGCAGTTTACCACTGCTTCGTTTGCAATTCGCAGCTAAGAAAGCAAAAAAAAAAATAAGTATGTAATGTGGCATGGTCTTGATTCTCCAGATACAAACGCAATCATTGCTTCTAATCGAATATCATTTTTTGAGATAGGTACAGAAGATACTGATCTGAATTTTTTGACGGTGGGTCCTCATTGGCGAAGCACCCAGCCCTCCCCCCACACAATTACAACTCGATTTTTGTATTTATGTTTTCACATTCGTAAATTTTAATTTAATCGTTCGTTCTACACTTGCTGGCGAACTCGAATTCGCATTCGCACTCAATTGCTATTGTGCCCCTAGAGTCTGGCGATGATGAAGGTAGGCGGCAGTAGGCTCAGCAATAATTGCTGCTGTTGTTTGCTTGTGATTTAACTGCAATTGTTTTGTTGCAATGCTACTGTTGTTGCTTTTTTGTTTTTTTGTTTTTTGTTTTTTAGTTCCCAGCCAATGAATGTTTCCATGTGCTGCTAGAAGGCTTGTCCAGTTTTTGCGTAGACACTTTATTTGCGGCTTCCTTCAATTGATCTTGCTCGGCTCCCTGATCTCCCTGGTTATTGTTGTTATTGCGCTGACACCAGTACCAGCACCAGCACCAGCACCAGCACCAGCACCAAATGATGTGACACTTATTTTATATGATTGCAACTCTCTACCAACCTGCAGAAGACTTACTCACGTTTATTTTTCTATTATTACAATAGCACATACTTTGAACGTGGTCGATTTGATAGCCTATCAGTAGCTGGATTTCATTGATTTATATACTCATTTAAATCACATGCCAAATAGTATAATTTTTTATTCTGCACTTGCGTTTTTTTATGGGAACTTATTCTTTTCTTATCTCAAAATAAAGTGCTACTTTTGCTACACTTGTCAACATAGTAGACCACTTGTGTGGTAATAATAATAAATATTTGTGTGTGTCTGTGAATTTTGTGTGCAAACCGCCAGAGGCAGTCGTGGTGGTTAAGGCGTCTGACTCCAAATCAGATTCCCTTCGGGGAGCGTAAGTAGGTTCGAGTCCTGCCGACTGTGGCGCGTAATATTGTTTTTCTTTTTTGTTTGTGTTGGTCGCCTAGCTGTAATTATTATAATTTTTCTTATATAAATTTATGGAACTGTTGGTGGCAAGTCTACTACCGGCAGTATATAAAGGGTGATTTTTTTTTGCAATTTGGGTTTAGACGATTATATTTCTGATATTTCACGCGTGGTTCTTGACATGCTTGGAAGTAAAAAATGTCCGGTTTGGCTTGTCATTTAATTGTGAATAGACTTACGCCCGAATAACGTTTGCAAATGATTAAAATCTGCTATCAAAATTCGTGCTCTGTGAAAAATGTGTTTCGCAAGCTACGTCCATTTTATGGTCGTCATAATCGAGCAGGATATTCAGCTCATTGTGACCGAATTTCGCACCAGCTTCACTTTATTGGAAATCAATCCACCAAATCATATCCATAGAGTGCGTACCGAAGAGAATATTGCTGCTTTATCAGCCAGTGCTGAAGAAGATCGTGATATGTCCATCTGGCGCCGATCGCAGCAATTGGGGTTGTGCTATTCGACAACCTGGAAGATTTTTCGCAAAGATCTCGAATTAATGCCATACAAAATACAGCTGGTGCAAGAACTGAAGCCAGGCGACCTACTACAAAGTCGAATTTTCGTTGAATGGGCCTTAGAAAAGCTGGATGAAGATCCGTTTTTTTTATCCCAAAATTGTCTTCAGCGACGAGGCTCATTTTTCGCTCACTGGATCGTGAATCAGCAGAATTTCCGTATTTGGAGTGAAGACCAACCAGAGGCAATTCAGCAGCTACCAATGCATCCCGAAAAATGCACTGTCTGGTGCGGCATCATTGGGCCGTACTTCTTCAAAGACAATGAAGGCCGAAACGTTGCGGTCAATGGAGAAAGGTACCGTTCGATGATAACAGACTTTTTTTGTTGCCGAAAATGCAAGAATTGGAATGAAAATTTCATTCACTTTTGTAAAATTTCGGTGTTTTTTTTTTGAATTCTCAAAAACTTAACTCTTAAAAAGTCACCTTTTTACACTTTTGAATATTTCCATTACAACTAAAAGTTAAAAGATAAGTATAAAAAATAAATAATTATTGTAATAACAAATTAACAAAGCATTGCATGCTTGTTGCAGCTTAATTTTAAATATTTCAGACTCATTATAGAAAATCTTGTTGCCACCTTAAAAAGTCACAGCCACACGATGGTGTTGACGGTTGGTTGGCAGTTGGTTAGTTGGTTGGCAGTTGGCCTGTGTTTGTTTGGCTTGCGTTACAAACGGCAATAAGCGGCAATTGACCAACCGGCGCGCACAAATTATTTTAAATTCATAAAATTTTATTTTTTTTTCATATATTAGAATATGTACCTATACTCTACACTCGGTGATTATAGGTTTGTGATAGTCTACGATTCGTTGATGTTCCTATCAGAGTGAATAGATATGAAAGGAAGAAAGAAGAAATTATTTTAAAAGAAATACATAATACAAAATTTGATTTTGTATACTTACTAAATAAAGAGAGCAAATATAAAAGGTTACGAAAGACAGATAAACATTTGTAACTCACATTTCGGTAACATATGGTAACCAGTGTTGCCAGAACGTACTTTTAGTACAGAAACGCTATGGTCTGTCATAACATTGACGTATGGATGGTATATTGTTAGAAGACCTACTTTTCGGTATCAGTCCAGACTCGTAAATCAATAAGAACGTTCGAGACAATCCTGTCGTGATTAAAGTTTGATTTGTATTCAATTGATAATACAATGTAGTTTAACAAATTCCAAAAATAGCTCTCTCTTTCATGTCAAGCTACTGAGTATATTTACTTTTTACTTTAAAAAATCTCATAAATTTTGAAAGTGATTTGTCTCTTCATTTTTTGTTTTGGTATGTTTAAAGTAAATATTTGTTTTTATCCACTTTGTATAGAAAATGACAGAATTTAGGAACCACTTGCTTCCAGTTTGACTAACTATTTGATCAAATTAGTTATCCCATGCCGTATGATAATTCTGTGATAGAAGACTTCTCAATCAGACTGGAAATTTGTATTCAAATGCATTCATTCTATCCAAGTCTAGATGAGTTAAAAAAAGCAGCTTTTAATTTTCTACACTGAGAGACGGAAGCGGATACTCTATCCCCACGTTTCTCGGTCTTAGATCGAGTCCCCTCATATTGGCCCTATATGGAGGACTCGTTTCCAGTCAAAGAGCTGCTTACAAGTGTAACTAAACAATCAAAAATTAAATAGAAATCAATTTAAGTACTTGAAACAAATTTGATTAAAGCTGCGTTTTATTCGCCAAATCGTTTAACACGTATGTATAAAAACGATGAGGTTTTCAACTCGCTTCTCTGCAATGTTGTCATTTATTATAAATCTGCTCAATGGCACTGGCAGTTGTAAGTGATTTTACAGCACATGACCATAGGCATTTCACATCACACTTCTTTGTGTGATCCGATCCTTGCGCCATTGAAAAAATATTTTTAATTGCATTTGTAACTTACTTCTTTTCTCCGACAGACATTTTGACATACTTATTTCTTTTTTGTTTTTTTGCCAAAATGTTTTTCTGCTTTCATTATTGACAGTTATACAGTTATTGATAGTTGTAGAAACCAGGGATGGTAGATGGCTATTTTCTACAAAACGATTATATTTACACGCATTATCTTACATTACCTTGGCGTAGTTGGTAGAGCGCTGGCCTGCAACGCAGAGTGTCTGGGTTGAAAATCCCGGTACAGGCAAAATCAAAAAAAAAAAAAAAAAAGTGAAAAAATTTTTCTACACGCCACCAGGTAATGGCAAATCTACAAGAGTAAAAACTGCCAAAGAAAAGCTTTTGACTTTGCCGTTCGGATTCGGCAATAAAACGCACAACATGAGTGGATGCAAAAAGTTCAGCCTAATGGCAAATCTACAAGAGTAAAAACTGCCAAAGAAAAGCTTTTGACTTTGCCGTTCGGATTCGGCAATAAAACGCACAACATGAGTGGATGCAAAAAGCTCAGCCTAGGCCCTTCATGATGGGCTGTTATGCCCTCAAAAGAAAAGAAGGAAGAAAAATATCTGCAGCTTTTGTTGTTGTTTCCCATACAATTATAGCTGCTAGTTACATTCTAAAGTTGAGTGGCGAATAAAACGCAGCTTTTATACCTACAAACTATTGATAAAGAAGACCAACATAAATAACATTTATTTTCATAAAATGTTAATGTCTCTAAAAGGCTGTCTTGTCTGTGGAGTATTTGACACCATCGGCTGATGTTGGTAGTAGCTAAAAGCCTATTAAATGTCGAGTGTTTATAACAAGAGAGAGATACTGACCAAGTTGGTATTGACCGAGGTCGTCACTGAAGAGGTAATGTTAATTTAAAATATTACTCAGTTTTTTAATGCTTCTTCTTCTTCTATTTAGTACCTTTTTGATTAAAAACGTACTACGAGTAGGCACCGGTGCGCGCATAGCAGAGGTGACTGGCGGAGTTTTATAGAAGCGGCCAAGAACGATCATAGGTTGTAGTGCCAATTAACTATCCAGTTTCGAAGCAATCCTCTAAGTAGATAGCCGATACCAATAGTCTGGACGTGCACTTTAACATATCGTATATTGAACTCCCCAAACTTTCATAATAATGCTTCAAGTTATGAGCTGCGATGTGTATTACAGCCGGTGGAAGCAATCAAAGTCAAAAAAATGTTCGAAAATCTAAAAAATTAATTATTTAGATAGAGTTTGACAATTTTGGTTAAAAAATAGAAATATATAAATAAAATATTTCCCGTGATGCTAACAGTATATAAAATAGTCTATTAAAGGGTGTTTTTTTTAGAAGTGTGGTTTTCAATCTGGCAATACTTTTTTCGGAGTTGTCACTTGATTTATGTTCAGTTAGGTTTGCCATTTCAAGAATTGAAGCCGAACGACCAACAAGCGCGTCGCACATTCGGTGAATGGGCCCAAAACGAGATGGTCACCGATCCCAATTTGCACAAGAAAATTTTGTTCAGCGATGAAGCTCACTTTTGGTTGAATAGGCACGTTAATATGCAAAATTGTCGCATTTGGAGTGATCATAATCCACAAGCCATTCAAACCATTGTTGAGATGCCGTTACATCCTTAAAAAGTCACTGTTTGGTGTGCTCTATGGGCAGAGGGAATCATTGGTCTATATTTCTTCAAAGATGAAGCCGGTCATAATGTTACAGTCAATGGGGAACGCTCTAGAGCCATGATTAATGAATTTTTGGTGCCTGAATTGGATGATGTTAATGTGGACCGTAGCGTCGTCTTGGTTCCAACAAGACGGCGCTACATGCCATACAGCCAACGAAACAATCAATTTATTAAACGCAACTTTTGGTGAGCGAATTATCTCACGTCGTGGGCCTGTGGCGTGGCCTTCAAGATCGTGCGATTTAACACCGCTGGACTATTTTTTGTGAGGTTATATGAAGTCGCTTGTCTACGCAGATAATCCCGAGACTATTGACGCCTTGGAAGAGAATATTCGGCGAGTTATTAATGACATACGGCCCCAATTGTTGCAAAAAGTGGTCGAAAATTGGGCCTCTCGGCTGGAATTTATTCGAACCAGCCGCGGCGACTACTTGTTCGAAATCGTTTTTAACACATAATGGCTAATCCTTATCCTTATCTTTATAATAAAGCTAAATTCTTGGCCATAACATTAAATTATATGCATTTTCTTCTCGAATACCACACTTCTAAAAAAAACAACAACCTATATAATACAAAATATTTAATCACACAAAAAAAAACAAAAAAAAAAGAAATTGCTAACAAGCTCAAACAACCACAATTGCTTTAAGGGATCCCAACTTCCCGACTTCATATCTCCACGCCAATTCATTTTTTTTAAGTTTTTAGGAACAGGTGTCTGATTTTTGAATAGATATTTATCTATTATAATTTTTGTAGGACAATCAAAAATTTAGGAACTATAGGGTTAAATAAGTAAGTAAGTGGGGCTTAACTGTCTGTTACATTCTTTATAAATCCTTCTCTGTACACGAAACGGGTTTTCATTTATATACTATATGTGTACAATGCTAGAAATATCTACCAAAGTAATGGTTCCCGGAAGGGAAAATGAAAGAATCTGATTTTTTAAAGCCAGATTTTGGTCTGATTTGGTCTCAATTTTATTTAGACTGTGATCTCTTTTTGAGATCAGTTGTGAGTTTAGGACTGCATTTGATCTGGGGTTTGATTTGATTTCATGCTGAATTCTGAAATTTATTTAAAGTTATGATCTGAATGTTGTACCAATTTTGGTTTGATTTTTGGTCAGATGTTTGTACTATCTATAATTTACCAAAATCAGCCGTTTCCAAGTTTAAATTGTCGGGTGAGCGGAATCTGAAAGACTTCCAAGGGGCCAAGCTGAAGGCAGATCCAAAGGCATATTCTCCTATTTCGTAAGCATGCAAATCGAATTTGGAGATGTAAAATTTATGTTAAATTGATGATGAACCTAGAGGGGTAGGCTTTCTTAAATATAAATATGAGAAGCTCCGTACACAATAGTTTAATGTCGTTTATTGCGTTTTGATTTCGAGCTCCTCATATTGGTGAATGTCTGTTGTGAAACCAGGCATTATAGACAAGTAACTCTACTGAAAGCAAACTACTACCCATACACCACTGATCAGTTTCTCCGAAGTCATATACGAGTAGGTATAGACAACAATGTTAAGAATTTTGTACGTGTGGAGTTTAAGCTCTGCGAGTAGTGCTGATGGGAGTTGGTTGAAACTTTTATTACATACTTACATATTTGTCAGTTCAACAACTTCGATGTCTGATACAAAGTTGTTCGTTGTGAAGAGTTAAATATTTCTTGTTCCTCTGCTCCGGGGGATTTTATTACAAATGATTAAGGTGTAGTTTGGGGCTCGAGCGCTTTCATCCTTTGATTATGAGGAACATTATCCCAAGTGATTTATCCTTAATGCTCTTTTAGACAAACAAATAGCACTACCTCGGAGAGGGGCTGAACGTATGGTATAAAATTAATAAATTTGTTACTTTTTTGAAAGCGCAATTTTAACTAAGATGTTAAAATTATTGAAGTTAAAAATAGTAGGAAAATTTACTCACCGGTTTCAGAGACCTCATCACCGTGACCTTGAACTCTCCATATGAATTAATTAAAACGTAATAAACACGAATAAATCCATATATTATACCCTAACTACAAAAGCGGAACAACTCAAAATTGAAATTGAAATTGCTTATGAACAGGACCGACGCATATAAAAATTTATATCATATTAGATAATAAGTTATTATATTACCATAAATACGCATCTTATTTTCCATAAAATAAGCTTATTTAAGCATCCACAGGTAAGGAAAAATATTTCTTTCTCGTTTCTTAAAAATGTTTCACTTTTGAGTTATGCCTCTTTTGTAGTTACGGCTGCGATATGTCGTCGGGACAGTTATCAAAAGGTTGTTTCCAAAGTCACAGTGAGTTTCATGGAAACGTTTCAGGTACTAGTAGCGGTACTTAATGGAAAAGTCGGTGCTTCTTTTTTTTGCAATCTTTTCAAACACATTCCTACTCTGATGTCCTGACTAGCAGATTCAGATTGGTCTCATATTCGTATATGACTGAATTTACCAACGAATTGTTAACGTTTAACGTTTTATGCAAATTCAAGCAAAACTTATTTTCAAAATGTTTACTGCATTTTTGTTTTGCGCGCTTTTCACTTTTCTGCTTTTTGAGGAAATCTTTATGCAATTTGCATAAATTTTGTAAATTCAATGCAGCAGCAGCAGCAGCAACAAGTGGGTTCTGCTTAATGCTATACTAACTGCAATACTAAAGAGTTTGAAGTATGAATAGAAATCTGCGATGGTATGCGGGTATACCACCATTATATTGTTTTTTAGGTTAAGAAATACAAGGTGCGCCATCTTTGATGTCGGTACGTAAACATTGAACAATTTTAACGTTTATCAACCGATTGACTTGAGTAAAATTTGTTTTTGTAACGTCAATTCACGCCGAATTTTAACCATGAATCGCTTCACATGGAAGCAACGCGATAAAATAGTGATGCTGTACACATTGAAAATAGTCGTTCAGTTGTGTTAACTCAACGTGCATATCGTCGAAAATATTGTGGCCAACACAAGCACCGTCTGACAAGACTATTCATCGTTTGGTGTCGAATTTTGTTGAGCACGGGACATTGGTAGATCGTCGACAAGGCGTCCATCAACACCCAAGATTTTTCAATGAACTGGTTGAAGAGGTAAGACAGAGTGTTGCCGCGAACCCACATGTGCCGTTTCGTCACTGCGATCAGCATTTTGGCGTCAGTGGCACCACCTTGTGGTGGATGTTGAAGGATGATTTGCATTTGTTTCCGTATAAAGTGCAATTAACTCAAAGAATATTGCCAACAGACCGTCCATGTCGCTTGGAATACTCATGGAGGCTCATTTCACACGCCGTTAACAAGCAATTTTTCGCATTTGGTAAACTGAGAAACCACAAGAGATCCATGAAACACCATTGCATGACTGCTTGGGCCGGCATTTGCGCCAAAACTATCATTGGGCCATTTTTCTTCAGAGAATGCGAAACAGTCAATGGTAATCATCGACATCGGTAGATCTTGGCTCATTATGTCTGCCCAGAAATAGTTTCAATAAGACGGTGCGCCGCCATGCCACCCTTTTTTCTATTTATTTTTATTGATATATTCAACACCGCTATGAATGCAGAGCATTGTGTTCAATGGAAGGAAGATTGATAGGTGGGAGGAAGAAGAAGGGAGAATGAGAGAGGGACTGCAATCACATAGGTCACCGATAAAGAGACACTGCAAATCAAACATTGCAGTTTCTGCAACGAAAATTGGCTGGACGCGTGGTGTCAAAAAATGATGACATTGACTGGCCACCTACATTTCCAGATTTAACCACTTCGGACTTCTTTTTGTGGGGTTATTTGAAAAGCAAAGTGTATGCCAGCAAGCCTTAGACCATTGACATTCGTATCGAAATCATCACTATAACATCCGAGATGCTCGAAAAAGTGATGGAAAACTCAGCAAAAAGGCACATTTTACTTTGTTGTATTCAAAAAACTAGTACAAATAAATCTTAAAGGACCAAATTAAATAAAAATACCTGATATATGGAAGCCTGTTGTTCTTTTTTAAGTCATTCAATATTCACATACCGACATTAAAGATGGTGAACCCTGTATATGCACACTGTTTCTTGTTGGAACTTTATAAGCGATGGTATATCTTTTTTTTTCAAAACCGAGTACTCGTTGTCAGTCATCATCAGAAGCGATGATTTCCAGTGATCCTCTGTAACATCTACTGGTTTTCTGATTCCAATCCGATTTAAGAATCTTAATGTGAATTAAACGTTCAACTTAAGTGCCACTTATTAAAAATCATATAAAAAGTTTAAAGTTTTCAATCGAATATGGAATTTACTGCGAAATATATAATCAATAATATAACTTTAATTGCTTACCAATTAAAATGAAACATTATCGAATTAAATGAAATATTAATTGAAGTGCTGTCGACAGCGGGTTAATTTATGCGACGTGGCGAGCAATAAAAAATCGATAACAAATCGCTTTAAATGCGCGATTAATGTCAATTTTTATCAATAAACATGTGCGAAATGTGAGATAAAACATGGAAGAAGTAACAGCAACATGCAACTCATGCAACTCATGCAACATGAGAATGTGAATGCGAATGCATTTTTACACATATAAGTGAGTGTAAGTGTGTGTGTGTGTGTGTGTGTTTGTGTATGTGTGTTAGTGTGTGTGTAGTATGTATGATAATAAATGTTGAGTGTTTTATGTTGTAAATTTGCTGCTGCACATGTAGCAAATAAATATGCCAAAATACAACAACAACAACAACAACAATGAAAAAACGAGTAGAAATTCTGCTGACTTCAACAGCAATAATAACAACAATTTGCAGCTTGTAAATTTTCTATAATTGAGTTTTAAATATATACATTTGGTTGTTGTTGTTTTTACATTTCTGTTTCCTTTCTTTCGTTTAATTGAATTTTCATTTCCCACACTACTTCAATGTCACAATTCAGAGGCAAACCGTAATAATAGCAAGTAAGGATTTAAGTATTTACAAAAAGGTATAAAAAAATAGTTCAAAGCGTTTACAAAATATCACACACACACACTCTCATACATGCACTACCTCAACACATGTTGCAACGGAAAGCTCTCAACCAGAGATAACAACAATTTCATTGAATTTAAACGCCGTGGCATGACTCTAACTTCAAATTACATACACCACAGGCAACTGATTAACGTTGCATGCACCTACCTGGGATAAGTATGTAGAGCTTGAGAGGCGACGACGCATTGTTCCCGCTAGAGTGGGTAAGAAGCAAAAGCTGAGAAATTATGGAATAATAAAGAAGCTATTAAGTTTTGGGTTTTTTCTTCTTTTAAATAAAGAAGAATTTTACGTTTACGAAGCTGCCAAAAAACATAAAAAAAAAAATTGTGTGCATCAGTGGGGCATCAGTGGAAAATTTGCCCGTCTGGTCTGAGAACTCGCGAATGTTATGACGTTGACTAGAAACTTGGCTGATCTCGTCTATGTTTTATTGTGCTGATGTGAGTGGTTTTCTTTTTACGGACGAAAGGTTTTCAGCAAATTTTCGACTAAATCTTCTGTCCTTCTCTTTCGTTAAGAAGCTGGGAATTCATCCATCTCAACGACTGCCTGGCTGGTGCTGTATAACCTGAAGTCCTTCGTCGGGACTCAATGAGAGGATTGTTGATGCAATTATGGGCTCTAATGAACTCATTTGCCATTCATGCTGTCTCTCCGCATTAGTCTTTTCGAATTCTGTTGTGCCTCAAGTTGTTTGCGAAGTCTACACTCTCGCGATCTGCGGGGCTGGTTTTTGGGTTTTTTTTCACGATAGCAGAATCAGAATTTTGTTGGGCATCTACGAAGTCTTCATTCTCTTTCAAATGTCAAATTTTACTAGAGACTCATAGGTAGCGCCCTCTATCAATCGAATATGATTCATACTCAGTGCCCTCTATGCGACGAGTATGAATCAAATGCGAATCAGCGCCCTGTATCAATCGATCAATCGATAGAGAGCTCCTATGGTATATCGATTGATAGAAAGTGCATACGAGTATGTGCTGCTCATCATTTATGTGTATGCATACTAATTATTTTCATACTTAATTGATAGAGTGCGTTGCCCCTCATTTCCCTAACAATTTCCATTCATCTGTGAACCCCTCGTAAATATAAAAACAATTCTTAAGAAGTTAACTTCAAAAATTATTTATGTATCCTATCAAATTTTCACGGCATCATGTTCAAAGTCTTGGCAAAATTTTTACGTATTTTACACCTTCATAATAATAATATTAGCTCTTAACTCTCTTGCCGGCAAAACAGAAATAAGTAGGTTAAAAATACAAATATATGTAGTTAATTTGGGCACGATAATCTCGAATTTGAAGTTACTTTTGTGATATCTCTCACTCTGGTTTAGTTTGGAAATGGGAATTAATTTTCGACTCCTGGACCTCGAAATATTATAATTTTTCTTTTTTTTTGTGTAACACTATAACGAATATATTTGAAAATTTTCAGTTTAAGTATCAATTCATTAATAATTTTGTATGGTAATCCAAGAAGCAAAACGAATTTTAGACCTTGGAAAGACGATACCAAAGTGAGTATCCCAGTATAATCAAATTCTGTCACACAAAATATTTTTCGTAGCGTTTAACTCCAACTTAGTGTAGATTAAGTTAAACATGATTTCCTCTGGTGGAAATTTAGCTGGAGGCCCGGCACATAAGCAAACCAAGATATGTTCTTAAAATGATTAGTACAAATTACATACAATAGATTCATCCAACCAGAAAAAACTAACGAAGAAATATTTTGATACTCTTCTCGTTAAGATCTTTTCGTGTCTATTTTCTATAGATTTTCACAGAATAACCTATCGAAATAAACATATTTATGTTCTCTAAACCATCCGATACTCACCTTCTAAAATTGTTCCCAGTCGTTGCCTCTGACAGAAACTTTTCTTCTTCTTTTAATAGCGCAACAGCCCATAGAGGGCCTAGGCTGACCATTTCGCAGAACCATAGAAATAAATTTTCTCCTTTCGGAAACACCGAGCAAAGGTATAGATAATATTGTATATTATATTAAATTGTGTCTTTGCCCCGAGGTTTCTCTTTCTCTCTCAGATATTCAGATCATATCTATTTTCTAAAGAGTTATACAAACAAATACGAGTATATCGTACAACTAATTTTTTCCACTTGAAATCTTCTAGGCTTTACTTACCAAATCGTTTCTGACTTCATTTACCGTAATTCTCGCTAACAAAACCATGGTAGTAAAAGTTTTCCTTTTGTGGTCCACGATACTTCATTTTTATACTGTTTCAAAATAAATTTTTCCAAGATTTTTACGACCCATCTCCTCGATGAACCAAGTCTTGAATGTGATAGCAAACTTGGGTGCAGTTACAACTTCCGAGAAATATGCCCGAACCATAGTATTTTGCTTGAAATTCCTCAAGACTGACTCCTTCAGAGATTCATATTCTATAGATTTTCAGAGGCAGAAGTTGTAGAAATGTACTTCTTGAAAATTGATTCAGAATAAACAACTTCAAGGCACGCCTCATTAAATATATTCAGACTTTAAGCCTTCCAAACAAAGTTTCGTAGAATATGCAGTACAAAGACAATAGTATTAGGGCTTTATAGTATAGGCTTTATAGTATACTGGCCAAAACCGATGGGTAAGTAACAAATTCTTGGTATTCCTCTCATAAGTATAAGCTTAAGCCACACATCGCCCCACATCTTTATTTGAATATCAATTAGCTGAAATAAACTAAAAATATTTCTGAATTGTAGGTTTGCGAAAGAAAAAACCTGCTCGTTTTTTCTTCTTAGATACTGGCCGTACCCCGTGATGTACAGCACATACACGATTCACCCTCTAGTGTACCTAAAACCACCTCCTACCTCCTTCAGCACCGACAATTGAGGCATTCCTTCGCAAGGCAGGTTTTCGTTGATCAACTATGCTCGGTTGTTGAGACTGCTGTGACTCTTACAAATTCTTCATCACGTCGTCGTAGTTGCATCATTCTTGTCAGCATGCAATGCGTGAGACCGCTGGGCGTTATTGATTGTGCCATGTTCTGTTACAATTTATGCCTAGCGTATTCGAATCTCACACATTCCTTCAGTATATGTTCTGTGTTCTCGTACTTGTTGTTTGCTTGGTTCTTGTATTTAAACAAGTATTGGCGGAAGCACCCAAGTCCGCTTTAAAATTGGGTCAGGTAATAGTCAGATTCACATAACAATGCTTTCTTTTCTCTCTATTTATGTTGATACGCACGGTATAAGAACATGAGTCCAACGTCCTTTTATACTAGTTTCCCATCTATGCTGCCATAGGTAGTTCTTATCTTAGGTAGTCGGCTTCAAGATGTTCCCGATCTCCCTCGAGCAAGTTACGCAGTAACGCAGACATCGGCCCGCTATTACGCCAGAAGCTTCACACTGAGCGTAGTCAGCCTGTGCACAGATATGGCAACTTTTATGTAGGACTTGCAGTTGGTAGCTGACGCCCATACTGGCGCAGTGTACATCAACGTAGATTTGCTAACAGTTGGTAGCAGGTTCCTTATCGGCTGTTTGACATTAGCCAGGCGCTCACTCGCGCGGCTTTCTCACTTGCGTATTTGAAATGGTCTCTCAAAATTTAACCTGTGATCCAGAAGAACGTCGAGGTATCTAATGTGCGGGCTGGATAGAATGTTGTGTCCTCCTTTTCCCATACACAGCTGTTCAACTTTTTTACGACTACTCATGACTACACGGAGTCAGTTTTGTGTGGTCTGCTAATTGGAGCATAGGCTTCTTCAGTCAAATTTTGATGCCACGTTTTGGTGTAACATTTTTTATTGCTTCATTGCATTTAGATGCAATAAAGAGTCATTGTGACCCATTGACAGTAAACAATATTTAACTATGTATGTTAAGTAGCACATTTGGTTAACAAAAAACTTCCTGTTTGAAATTTCAGAGTGTAGACTTTTAAAAGCCGAATCCAATGTCTAATTTTAAACCCCTCTCTCTTTCGCTCGCCATCTTCTTTCGCTTTCTAATTAAATGCAGGTATGATATTTTCAACATTGAACTACATACATACTTACAATGCTTCTGAAAATGTTTACATTTTCTTTACCAAACAAAAGTTTAACTTCCTTTTCAAAGACTTTGGTATTTTATTGTAATTGCTGTGTTATGATTGTTGTTTTTATTGTTGTTGTTGCTGTTGCTGTTGTACTGTAGCAGTTGCTTTTGTTGTTTATGTTAACTTTGTTTAAAGTTGAACTAGAGCAAAACTATTTGCCCTAAATCTGGCAGCATTTATTCAATGCTGCTGCTATTGTTGGTGGTGATGATGCTGCTGCTGGTCGTGGTGGATACATGCACACACGTACATACAAAAACACATACATACTATATATATATATACTATACAAACAAACTTGAATATTATACAATTCTATCAAATGTAAGTAGATATAGGAAAATTACAACAGCAACAAAAATACTTCACAAACATTTCGTTGCAACAAGGAAATTGTGTTGAAAATGTGCGCGTTTTATTTTATTTTTTAATACATAGTATAGAAATTTATTTTTTTTCCCCCCATTTCGCGCTCAACAATGATGCTTGGCAGCAAGCAGCAAGTACAGCAGCAGCGGCAGCATCGTCTGTAAAGTTTTCCATATTTTGTTGAAGCAATAGAGGCAAGCAACAACACCAACCAAACTGACGATGACGACGACAGCAAACAGCAGTAACAACAACAGCGGCAACAGCAGCAACAACAACAGGAGCAGCAGCAGCAGCAATTGCAACTGCAGACATTTCGAGTTTTCACTTTGCAATAACTTTGAAACTTAAATAAGGGTAATAAAATTCTCTGTGTGCTACTACTATTCCTGAATGTTCTTGTTGTTGCTATTCTTCTTCTTCTGTTTCTTCTTCTTCTTCGCCATCTTCTGTGTCTTGTTGTTGTCGTTGTTATTGCTGTTGTTGTCGTTCTCTTTACTGCTGCACTAGATTTCAACTTTACTCTATAGTATAAATATGCTATGTCTGCGTTTTGTCTGCTGCTTTTGCTGTTTCTGCTGCTGGAGCGGCTGCTGCTTGCTACTTTGGAAAACTCTCAACAACCTCGTGCTCATAGTTGAATCACTCTTGCAAAAACTTTTTAACATAATGAAATAAAATAGAAATAGAGTACATAAAAATAAATGTGCATACATACATACATACATGCACATATACATAGTTACTATCCACATTACATACAAAAGGTACATACATTATTCACTTTCACCGCTTAGCTTTTATTCAGCATATTTAATAACACTTTAAAATTTGTGATAACAATTAATGGAAGAATATTGTTCGAATAATTTGTCTTCTTCTTTCATTTACATAAACTTATTTACTGCCACTCCTACTTTCAGGAGTTAATTCCTTTATGCCGTAAACTGAAAGTCATAGTTGATATAACACAGACTACAATGAGTATTGGCAAATGGGGCAAAAAAAACGAGCAAGTGTAGTAGATTTCATACGCCAAAGTTAATTGGTCTTCAGATCCCTGATTCCACTCACTAGCTTTCCTCTCGGGCCTTTAGGACCTTTGGAGGTTATACAGATTCGATAATCGAAAGAAATGTAAACTGTTCAGCCCATTAATAGTGAAACATTTTGCTTAATTTTATTATAGATTGTTGGGGTAAGCATAAACTTCATTTAGGCCATTTAAGATTGAAAAATTTCCAATCTTTCAAAAGCAACGCAGCAAATAGGGACAATAATCGGTTTATAATCACTAACTAGCCTCTCAGGCACTCTAGGGTTATACTTAATATATATAAATAAGATTGTCCATCATGCATTTGAATAAAATTAAAATTACAGGTCATTTTGAGTGTGGCAACTCGAATGCAATTCGTATTATGATGGAAAATTAGTTTAAAATGTTCGTTCAACGAAATGGTCCGACTACGCTAGAACAACGTTGGGAAATACTAAAAATTTACCTGCAAAATGGTGAATCCTCCACCAAAAGTGTAAGAAAATTACGTTCCAAATTCGGTAGAAAAAATCAATTTGTGAAATGTTTGCGTCAAACTGGATCTTTATTGGATACAGCAACACCTTCTAGTACTTCTACAGTGCGTACAAACTACAAAATTCTTTCTGATGCTCACAATGAACCATCTTCGATACATCAACTCGCTATCGTTCTCAGGAATTGAACATTTCACGCACTTTTTTGTTGCATTCTTTTTGCATAAAGACCTCGGTATGAAGTCGTACAAAGTACAATAGGTACAACAGCTGAATCCATATGAGTTCGTTAACTGGGCTCTCGAAAGCTTGGAAGAAGATGAATATTTTCAGCGAAAATTTATCTTTTCTGACGAAGCTCACTTTGACCTCGGTGGCTATGTTAATAAGCCAAATTGTCGCATCTGGGGCTCAGAAAATCCATGAGCGATAGTTGAGAAACCAGTGCACCGTCAACGAGTAACTGTTTGGTGTGGTTTCAGGACTGGCGGATCAGTTTTCTTTAGAAATGAGGAAGGAACGAAGATAGGTTAACAGTGAATGGTATTGATATCAGTTTATTTGTGGCCTATTTTAGATGATATGGTCTTAGACAACACTTGGTTCCAGCCGGATGGAACGCTGTGTCATATAAGACAGTCAACAATCGGGTTTTTGCATAGGAAATTTGAAAATCACGTTATTAGCCGTTTTGTTGATGTGCATTGGCCACCACGCAGTTGCGATTTGCAACTTCGTTGGACTCTTATTTGTGGGGAGCCGTTGAAGATAAGTGGAGCCGTTAAAGCCAACCATCCAGCAAAGCTTGATGCTCTTAAGGACAAAATTAGTGCAGCCATCGGTCAAGAACAGCTCCATACAATCGACAATGTACTGAAAAATGTGGTTCATGGTATATGCTACTGCAAGACCAGCCCAGGAAGTCATTTGAATGAAATAGTGTAAAAAACATATTGAAAAAAAACCGATTATTTTCTTTTTTACTTGCTTTACTTTTTACTTTTAATGGCACAACAGCCCATGGAGGTCCTAGGCCGAGCTTTTCACATCCACTCATGTTGTGCGTGTTATATTTGTGCATGAATGGAAGGGACCTACAGTTTAAAGCCGAATCCCAACGGCGAGGAGAAAAGCTTTTCACAACAATTTTTACTCTTGTAGGTTTGCCATTGCCTGCCAAGAGGTGGTGCCGTGTAGAAATATTATCTTTTCTACTTTTTGATTTTGCCTGTGCCGAGATTCGAACCCCGGACACGCTGCGTAGCAGACCAACGCACTACCACTACGCCACAGCGACCACCAAAATCTTTTTACACCAAAATCAAATTCCAAAATAAATGGTTCACCCTGTATATGTAGATTTGGAAAAAACAAGTGAAACTGGCAACATACATAGTTCCATCAAATATTGTTGTGGAGGCAGTAAGTAAGCATAGACGTCTGCAGCGGGGGGAACAGATTTCAACTTACTGTGTCTAGAGAATTCTATGCAAATATCTTCTTCTTTCTTTTAATAGCACAACAGCCCATGAAAGGACTAGGCCGAGCTTTTCGCATCAACTCATTTTGTGCGTGTTATATTTCGTTCATGAATGGAAGGGACCTACAGTTTAATGCAGAATCCGAGCGGCAACCAAGTGAAATGGTTTTCTTAAGACAAGTTTTACTCTTGTATGTTTGCCATTGCCTGCCAAGTGGTGTTGGTGTCGTGTAGAAAAATTGGTTTTTCTACTTTTTGATTTTGCCTGTACCAAGATTTGAACTCCGAATACTCAGCGTAGCAGGCCAGTGCACTAACAACTACGCCACGGCGACAAATATCAAATATGCAAATAGCAACTTGATAAATTTTCTGACTAGAAAATTGTCTGTTATTTCCCCTGCGAACAAATTTTGGGACGCCCATTTAAGAAGGTGTTAAAAAACTCGGAATTCAGATTTCTGAGTCGTTGTCGACGCTGTGGATGAGATAAAGCGAAAAAATAGGAAAATAGGTATTATGAGTTTTTTCAATTCAATCAGAATTCTATAGAGTGGCCTCATTCATTTTTAGAAAACTTAAAACATTAAATGACGCATTCATTGAAGCACATACACGTAATGATATCGTGAACAAGCCGAAATCAATTTGAATACCAAAAAAAAAAAAAAAACTTAAATGGTACCGCAGTAAAATTGATGCGAGCATTTAAAATTTTGTCAATTGTGTGCCTTCCACCCTCATTCCAACTCTCTCGCAACCTCACAACCTCAAGACTCAAGTCCAATTCAAGTCCAAAGCAAAGTACCAAAAAGCGAAAATCATCAGCAGCTATAAAAATTGCATTTATTTCTTATTTTTATTACACTTCAATCATGAGCCAAAACTCAAATTTCTTTTCTTTCCCAATTATGTAGTTATGTAGCCTCCAAATGCAGCGCAATGCCAGCAAGCAACATCGCAACCAATACCTTCTACCAGTCCATCATCATCGCCATCAGCATGAGAGGCAATAGAGTCCCCGGAAAGGATGCAGTGCAATTGTGTAGACGCTTTTTTCGAATAAGTTTTTCTTCGACATTTACTTTATATGTTTTTTATTTTGGTTCAACAATATTTGCAGCATTCGCATCCAAAATCTAAATCCGCATCCGCTGACGTTGCTGCCGCTAGCTAATGCTGACTCGTTTGTCGTGTTGTCCGCCATTGCCATTGCACATGTACGGAGTCAGAGTAAGGGAGAAAATACTGTAATGTCGTCCATCACTGAAATAAAAATGTCACTCCCATTGCAATCCATCAAGTGATGAATGTGTCGGGCGTAAAGGCTTCACAAAAAAATACAACAAAAAACGAAAACGTTAAAAAATCAAAAAAATAAAAGTAAATATGTATTACGTAAGAATGACATGACATGTTAAGGGAGAGCGAGAGGAGAGCGCGCAAGAGCAACGTAAGCTTAAATGCGGCTACGAAAAGGATGCAGTCCTTACGTGTGTACACATATACTATGTATGTGGGTGTGTGTGTATGTATGTATGCATGTGTCTCGCAGTGATGCATTGTTTTGTTATTTTGTTTGTCTTTTTTTTTTTAGGTTACATCAAAATTTATGTTGTCGCGCTGTTGGGATGCAGCAAACAAACAACATAAATGTGGTGTGTGTAAATGTCTGCAAAAAAAAGGGTAAAAAAAAATTAAATGAAAAATGGGTGGCAACACCAAAACAAAATATATAGCGTTTGGTCTTGTGTAGGCGTTTTCATTCTCGATTTATTTATTTTTCCTTCTTTCATTCTATTTTACAATCTCGAAACTGAAGAATTTATGCTGTTGGACAGGCTCAAGTTATGAGCAATGACAACGACGACTTTGATGATGATGAAATGTGTTTCTGGTATTAATAAATACTTAGTTGAGAGACTTCTCAAAGAATTAATGGGTAAACAAAAAATTTTACATCGTGGATTAAGAATATATGCATCAATATATGCAGCAAGGGAATTACTACCTCTTTAAAGTCGAAAAAGGAAAGGTAGCACGACTTTGGGTAGCCACGTAGACCGGTAAATAATGAAGCGTAAGTGACCGCAAAATATCTACTAAATTTTAAGGAGCAGAATTTAATACCTTGATAACAACTTCGAATTACTTGAGGAGAATTTGAAGCATTTCCCTCGTAGGATTTCCAACAATTCATTGGATCTAAGAAAATTAATATCCAGATGAAGCAAACGCAGAAAACCTAAGATCAATTAGAAACACATGTTGATGATCTTTATCTCCAGAGATTGAATGGAATTAAACTGAACTAAACTCGGATACACTCGGATTGTGGTCGCTGTGGCGTAGTGGTAGTGCGTTGGACTGCTAAGCAGAGTGTCAGGGGTTCGAATCTCGGCACAGGCAAAATCAAAAAGTAGACAAAATAATTTTTCTACACGGCACCACCTCTTGGCACTTGGCATGCAATGGCAAACCTACAAGAGTAAAAATTGCCTATGAAAAGTTTTTCACTTCGCCGTTCGGATTCGGCATTAAACTGTAGGGGACCTACATTCATGTACAAATATAGCACATTCATGTACAAATATAACACACATAACATGAGTGGATGCGAAAAAGCTCGGCCTAGGCCCTCCATAGGCTGTTGTGCCATTAAAAGTAAAGTAAGTAAAGTAAGTAAACTAGGATTCTGTTTCAGTTTAACATCAAGAGTTGTTTTGTTCTTAACCTTGATAGACTTGGCATGAATGATTTTGCTTGTCTGTTGCCTAAGGTGTCGTCCCAACCGGCGTGGACCTTTCTGTTCAGCCATGTGTTAAGATTCAGCTTTACAAAACTAGATAACGGGCCGCAGAATGGGGTTGGTCCAAACATAGGTTCGGATGCCCATTTTGTGGATAGCTCGTCAGGCATTTCATTGCCCTCAATACCACTATGTTCAGGCACCCAAATTAGATGGACTCTATTTTAGCTTCTACTGGGCTAGTTCTCCTAAAGATTTTTAGGTAGAGCTGTTGTTTGACCAAGTTTATAGAATTAGATAGATCTCTGAGCTGTACGCCGACACAAACATAGTCTAACGCTTCGCTGGCTGAGTAATATTGAGTGAATGGAAGAAGGCGTTTCAGCTACAAGGGTGTTTTATTCGAGCTACGGTGGAGGAACACTCAGAAGAAGTCGTCCTAATTTCCTTTGGAAAGACCAGGTACAGGGAGACCTGACTGCAGTGGGCCTTACCAAGTGGCGCCAGCGTGCGCATAATAGAGGCGACTGACGATCAAGACCGATCATCGGTTATAGTGTCAACTAATTAAGTAAGTGGTTTTCTTCGTTCTTCTTTTAATGGCACAACAGCCCATGGAGGGCCTAGGCCGAGCATTCCGCATCCATTCATGTTGTGCGTACTATATTTGTTCAGGAATGGAAGGGACCTACAGATTTATGCCGAATGCGAACGGCTACCTGTTCCAAGATTCGAACCCAGGGCACTCTGTGTAACAGGCCAACGCACTATCACTAATTCCAACGCACTACCACAGCAACCACGTGGTTTTAGCAACAACAAAACATATTTGCTTTCTGGCAGAAAGGTCGTCTATATCTCTTCCTGGATATGCACTAATATTTTGATTTTTTTAAGAGCAGGCTGTTTTACTTAATGCCCAAATTTCTACTTTCTTCAGCTTCTTGCCACATTTCCTTCCCTCTTTTCTTCATTCTTTTTCTTCTCTCAATCCTCATCTCCTCGTTCATATTTTCCTTTATATCTCCTTCTTTCGTCTATTTTTAATACTTTAGAGATGAAGTGAATCTTCTTTCCACATTTGTTGCCATAACTTCTGCCAATCATAGTTTTCTTTCATTTCTTTACCTAAACTTTTTTCATCACTACTTTCCCAGAATTTCTCCTCTCTTCTCCTCTCCTGCCCACGTCATCGTCTCTTCTCTCATCTCCTTTCATCGCTTCTTCTCCTCTTCTTCTCCCTTTATCTTCTCCTCCATTAATGGGCAAAGACCTGAGAGAAGACCCCTATTTCTATCATGATTTCTTTGCTTTGGTTCTGACACTGAATTATTTGCCCATAATTTAAGTTCCCGATTAGTAACTCTAACTAGGGCTGGGAATCTGAGTGATTTCGGGACTAATCAAAGTCATGGTTGCTGACTTCCTCTAAGCGTATGCAAGATCTCTCTAGACGCTTCGTTTTTTGCCTTTTCAGGCCCACAGAAAATTCTGCTTTAACCAATGATGGGGATTTTTAGGGTAGTTCATAAGTTTTTGAGTTGCCGCTGTCCTAAGCTTGCAGAGGATTTTTCTGAAACTTATTTTACTTAAAAATTGACAAGTCAAAAATAATGGATAAGTTGTTAAATTATCATACAATCGACACAAAATACGGTTGCAGGATTCTTCTCTCAAAAATATTCCCAAATATATAATATTTCTTACTGCTTACTTCCCTGAGAAAAGGCCAGGCTACTACAGTATATGGAAAATCTATGATGCTGTGAAATAATAACAAATTTTAATGCTTCACTACTCAAACTTATAAGCAGCTGTCACGTAAGATAAAAGGACATTTTCACTATTGCCAAATTACACCCACACACCAACACACACACTGAAAATACGTCCTCCCAAAAGGGGTGTGGTGAGGGGGATAAACATGTGAGCCTTCAACTACTGCTACAAAACAAAAATATTAAAAGAATTTTGCAACGAAAATTGCAATCAAGTGCAAAATTGCCGACGTAACAATGTCGCCTTAGCTTGCCACATAAACAGAGACACGCACACACACACACATATACTAATACTGCATACATACGCGCAGACAAATACTCACTCACATTGACGACGACGTAACGTCCGCCTGCATCACAGTCAGCCGCCATGATGCGACGCATCGGTTCACAACGCTTCAATTGACGTTTCTCTTGTTTTTTTAGTTTTTTCGTTTACGTGCTTTTTTTTTCTTGGTTATTTCATCTAGCCTTCCATATTCGTAAAGATCCTTTTCAAGCCATTTTTCTACGTCAAATGTTGTTTTTCGCATAAGACTTTTTTGTCTCCACACAAACCAAGCCAAATAATAAAAAAAAAACAACGCAGCACAGAATAAAAACAATATTTAAGTAAAAAAAAAGTATGGAGTTCAATCATGCTCGAAACTCTGATAACCTACGCTTATAAGAGAAGGGATTTTTACCAAATGAAAAGGATCTAAGGCAATTCGGATGCAAATATCGGAAAATTTCAGTAACACTTTTCGCCTTTGCTTTGCAAGTATCTTTTCAGTTGAGAGCCTCATTTTCAGTTCTCTTAGCATCTACTTACATATATCCGGCACCCGAGGGGGAACAAGAGATCATTTCTACTTACATCTATGATGCCTCTCAGGTTACAGTATTCTTCATCAATTTGTTCGATGTATCCTATGACACAGGAAGAAAGCGCTCTGGCTAGAAGGTTGTTTTCCATCGAACCACGGCGGAGGAACACGCAGAAGAGAATGTCCTAATCTCCGTTGGAAAGAAATGGTACAGAGGGACCTGACTGCACTTGGCCGTATCAACTGGCCCCAGCCCGTGCATGGCAGAGGCGACTGGCGAAGCTTTGTCGAGGCGGCCAAGACCGATCATCGGTTTCGGTGCCCGCTAAGTATGTAAGTAAGTAAGTAGTCCTAGGACAATCACAATTGCGGTGATGCTGCAAGACCTCTTTGTACCTGAGAGATGAAGAGGCATTTGCCAAGTCTTTCCTCTACTGCTCATAGCTCACACCTAGGCGCCAGTGAGTGTAGCGTGCACAAAAACCAAAGAAAAACAACGAACGAACGTACGAAATTTTCCATTAATTTTTGTCGTTCGTACTTGTTGTCCTTGCGCCGCCATTCTACGTTTCTCAGATGCTGATGATGGCGATAGCGATGATGATGGCATGAGCAGCCAAGCTATGTACGAGTATGTATGAAGGAATGCATGTATGTGTGTTGTTTTTTTTTTTTTTGGTAGTTTAGAGCCGTGGCGCGTTGGTTTACTGCACATCACAGCGCACATGCTCCTCCCGCTTGCGAGGAGCTTATGCGTCGCCGTTTTTTTTTTGAAATTTGTTTTTTGAAGAATCAGGGTGAGCGTTGGCGGTAGAGGTGGTATGTAGCGGCGTTAGAGTTGGCGGTGGCGATGGCGATGGCGGCGTTGTTGACATTTGTGGAACCGTGTGCTCACCTTTTCGATTACCTACCTACTTACCTATCTTCTTTTTTTCCATTCCATTGGGCTGTTTGTTTTTAATATTGTGTTTTTTTTTGTTTTACCAGTTTTAAACAAGTTTCCAATTTGTTTCAGTATGTCGTCCGCCTCATAAAAACGCAACGTAACGCATTCGTGCAAGGACATTCCGATGATGACATGAATTACGATGACGATGAGCAGCTCTAGCGAAAATGAAAATGAACATGGCTGAAATTTATTGAAGCGTAAAGTCAAGTGTTGAATGGCATTAAGGCTTAAGGATACTATTACTACAATACAACAACAATAACAGCAACTATACGCTCTCTTGCTCCTTTTCTTATATTGCAATGATTTTGTCGAACATTTTGAAAACTTTTTAAAGATTCCGCAGGAAAATTGCTTAAATGTTAAAGAATCTTCGAATCTCAATGCCAAGTGTCAGTGTCTGCTAAAACAATTCTCTACTAAGTATTTTGGCCTAGCTTGTCCTGTTCTAGGTCACACATTGACCTCTCATAACTAATTTTTCACATACTTTAAAAGAAACGAAAACGTTAAGGGTGACGAAAAAAAAAGAATTAGATCGAAAACTAACGGTACATAAGTCAGACACTGACGAAACCACAAAATAACCCTTTCCAACAACCGTACAAATGAAATTCTTAGGGCTCTCTAGATGAGTTGTAAAACTGGCAACTACCAGGGAACTAGCCAGTTCCCTGGGTAAAACGTGGGTTCATTTGAAACACTTCGGCAGAAGGCAAAACCATTTATTAGGGGAGATTTCTCTTCCTAGACAGAGACCAATCAATCACTTTCAATCTCTCTGCTTTTCCCTACTTTAAATTAATCGGATTATTTTCTCTTCTCCCGGTATTTCCACAAGCGACGAACGACGATTGAGCGTTCGTTTGACAAATGATCGCTTACAAAATTTAAACTCGTTAAATCGTACGAATATGTAATCGTCAGGTATCGGAAAAAAGGCAAATAAAATTTGTTATCTATAGTTGCCATCAATTTTTAAATTTAAAATTTTCAAATTTTCATGTTTGTGGGTGTGTCGCTAATGATAAAGAATAGGATAATAAAATATTGTGTGCTTCAGTGGGACGTTCTACAGAAGTTTACTTCTTCAGAAAGATTTTCGTTTTGCATTTTCAGGTTAGGTTTAGTAAACTTGTAAAAACCAGAGTCTATCGCAGACATTACAGACGTGGCCGAAGGAATTCTTAACGATGTGCTGATTTGTCGAAGCGGGCAGCGATAAGCTTTGGATAGTACAGTTTGATGATTCTCTGATCCCAGGTGTGCTATATCTGTTTTAACTTCATTTTGATCGTTTGCATTTCCAATGCATGCAACGCCCTCTGCCAAATCATCATCTCCATCAAAGTATTCATACTCAAAGCATGCGAATTTTTTGTGCTTCATCATTATAATTATAATCTTATCATCATCATCATTATATTAATCATCATCATCAAAATATTTAATTTTTATGATCCCAACAGATGGAAAATTTGCCACTTGCCAGTCTGGTCTGAGAACTCGCGAATATTATTAGCCAAATTTCCTCTATGTTTTGTTGGTAAACAGAGGAAAAATTTTCAGGGAAATTTTCAAGTAAATCTTCTGCCCTTCTCTTTTGTTGCTGTGAATTTGGCCACCTCAATGACTGCCTGCCCGGTGCTGAATAATCTGAGGACCTTCGTCGGGATTCAATGAGATGAGTGTTGATGCAATTATTGGCTCCAATGAACTCCTTTGCCATTCATGGAGTCTCTCTGCATTAGTCTTTGCGAGTTGTTTTACAATTAAATTCCAATTTTACTGTGCTTCAAGTTGCTTGGGAAGTCTACACTCTCGCGACCTCTCGGTTCTGGTTTATGTTTTTTTCACGATAGCCGAATCTGTATTTTGTTGGACCTACAGTTTTCGACGAAGTCTACATCTTCGCTGTCTCTTAGCCGCAGTTTTTGCTGGAGATTTTATAGTCACACAACCGCCACACAAGAGCCACTTGCTTTTTTTCAGTCTTCACTCGCTCATTCTTTACAAATTTCTAATGGTTTTTGTTAGAAATGTAAAAGTTTTGTTTGAAATGTCACGTTTTACTACGTAGAATCTGATGGACAGTGTCCTCTAGCAATTAAGTATGATTCATTCTCAGCACCCTCTATCAATCAAGTTTGAACCGTACGCGAGTCAGCCTACGGTTCAAACTACGGTCGAGTTTAAAGCATACTTGAATCATCGCCCTCTATCAATCAAGTTTGAATCATACTCGAATCAGCGCGCTCTATCAATAAAAATTGATTCATACTCGTGGATACATATGTGCATATTAATATGTATCCTCATTTTTTTTTCATAATTGATTGATAAAGGCTCTTCCCATCATTTCTGGGACAATTTCCGCTGCGACGATCATCTTTTACCCCCTCCTAAATATAAAAACGATTCTAAAGAAATAAACTTCAATTAACTTAAATAAAAAAAAAACAACGTATTTAAAAGTCATTGCTATATGAAAAAATGTATTTTGCCTTTTTTTCGATCCCTGATAATCGAATTGCGGCGGTGGCGTTTCTACCGCCAACGGTTTTCGGTAGATTTTGTTTGTAGCTATTTTTTCCGTCGAGCAGCATTGGCAAGGGCTGATTGTGGTTGTAAACTAAAGTATCTTATTTGTATGTACTCGTATTTCATGCAAAAAGTTTTAATTATCAGTGATCATTTAAAAGCTATAGATTTCAACGAGAAGCTAATTAAAGAAGTGAGAAATTATATTATATTTATGTATGCATATAAATATTTCATGTCAATAATAATTTCAGAAATCAAAATGGCAGATGATTGCCTTAGCCGATAGCTGCCGCATTTGCTTCTAATTGAGCTGTTTTCAACATCCGTCGACAGCTCCAAAAGTGTGCAAAACAGTGGATAATTTTTTAAAAATGTTTTTCTTTTTGGTTCCGCTTATTAGATTGATGATATTCTTAGAGATTAAAATGGATTTCCACTTTCAAAAATGAAACAACAATAAAGAATATAATTAGCCAATTATAGCTAATAAAAATATATATTATAAATTACTTATTTATAGTATGTACATATTTTATGTAAAAAATGAAAGCAATTGAAATGGACAATGAGACGCTCAAACTACAAGAACAATTTAACCTTCAAAACTTATTTAAACATTTCGCCAATGTCTGCAATGACATTTAAAACTATTTACTTTTCTGCATATAAAATATTTGAGTAAATACATAGTTATGTACCAAACACACATACATACATACCATGTACTTATGTATGTTTATGTGCATACCTACCTAAGTTTAGTTATGTTACATCTTACGACAAAAATCAAGTTTTGGTTAAATCAATTGAGTAGTGAGCCCTCAATGGGCTTCTCCTTCTTCTTTAAATGGCACGGCAGCCCATGGAGGGCCTAGGCCGAGCCTCCACCGGCTGTTGTGCCATTAAAAGAAGAATAAGATTATACAGTCCACGTCATACTTTAGAGGGCTGATAGGCCAGCACATAACTAACCAGAATTTTAAAATATTACCATAGTAATTTTTATTTTTTTTAGTTTTGAAGTCTTGAATTTCGTGAAAACTCATGAATTGGGAAAACATTTTTCTATATTTTTTATAAAAACATTTCAGTTAAATTTTAGCCGTGATCATACTTACTTACTTTTAATGGCACAACACAGCCCATGGAGGGCCTAGGCCGAGCTTTTTCGCATCCACTAATGTTGTGCGTGTTAGATTTGTACATCAATGGAAGGGACCTACAGATTAATGCCGAATCAGAACGGCGAAGTGAAAAGCTCTTCATATTCAATTAAATTTTTACTCTTGTAGGTTTGCCATTGCCTGCCAAGAGGTGGTGCCGTGTAGAAAAATTATATTTTCTACTTTTGATTTTGCCAGTGCTGAGATTCGAACCCTGGACACTCTGCGTAGCAGTCTAACGCACTACCACCGCGCCACAGCCGTGATCATAAGTAGCGCAAATTCAGTATTCAGTAACGAAAATGAGAATATACAAATATTGGAATTTTTAGTTGTGGCACTCGACAATCTGATCTAAGGTGTCGATTTTCATGAAATTCGTTAATGTGTCAATATTTCAAAAACTAAAACATTTCCACTGAGGCTATATTTTGATATTCTAATCAGTTACAAGCTGGCCTTTCAGCGCTCCAAGGGATGATGCTGCATTTCGGGACACCCTTTAGATACATATTTTTAGTGATTGAGGTTATGGTAACTTTCAAGCCAAGAATCAGCGAACTTCACACTAATGCAATATATCTAATAAGGCTATAGTTTGATATTCTAGTCAGTTACAAGTTGGACTTTCAGGCTTCCAATGGAAGATGTTTGAATTTGGGACACCCTTAATATAAGTACATACATATGTATTTTTAATGATTTTTTTTTATAAAATTGAGTTTATGGTAACTTCGAAGCCAAGAATCAGCGAACTTCACACTAATGCAATATTTCTAATAAGGCTATAGTTTGATATTCTAGTCAGTTACATGTTGGACTTTCAGGCTTCAAATGGAAGATGTTTGAATTTGGGACACCCTTTATATAAGTACATACATATGTATTTTTAATGATTTTTTTTTATAAAATTGAGTTTATGGTAACTTCGTAGCAAAGAATCAGCGAACTTCACACTAATGCAATATTTCTATTAAGGCTATAGTTTGATATTCTAGTCAGTTACAAGTTGGACTTTCAGGCTTCCAATGGAAGATGTTTGAATTTGGGACACCCTTTATATAAGTACATACATATGTATTTTGAATAATTTTTTTTTTTATAAAATTGAGTTTATGGTAACTTTGTAGCCAAAAATCATCGAACTTCACACTAATGCAATATGTACTTTACTTCTTGTAGCAAAAGTACTGTCGCACTGTGTTATATGTACATATTATATATGTATGTATGTATCAAAGAATTTTATAAAGGGCACTTCCTGTCATCATGCTCTACATTCGACTGATATTCTCGTTTGCATAACTTCACTTGAAATGTTTTAAGTACGAGAGTATATTATGTAAAAAACTTTTCTATGTAGGTTAACTATGTATGGTACATATATCTAGTATATAAGTGCATATATAAAATATACATTAATAAAATAATAAAAAATAAAAGAAAAATAAGAAAAATAAAACTAAAAATAATACCCCAACACAATTTCAATGGCAAACTTCCGCGCGCTGGCAACAGTAAAAACAACAACAAAAACAATTCACGTTAACATTCACGTTCAACATCTTCTATTCCTTCTTCTGCTTGCTTCTGCTTCGTCTTCTACTTGTGCTATTCCAATTCTAGGAAGACTGAGACCGACTATACGAAACGGAAGCAGCTTCTTTCTTGTTCAGTTAGTCTTTTTATTTTTGTTTGTTTGGCTGCAACTTGTTTGCAACAATATTATATATTGTAAAAGTATATGGCAAATGTCGCTTACTTTTATTCTTCGACACTCACACAAAAATAAATAAGAAAAAATTTGTTGACGTTGTATAAGTTGTTGAATGTTGTTGCTCGTATTGCTGCTGCTGCTGCTGCGGTAAAATTTTAAGCATTATTTTATGCACTATTTATATCACTATCATCATCATGAGTAGCAGGCAGCAGGCAACAGCAGCAATAGCATCATCACCACTATTACTATTATCATCATCAGGAGCAGTGTTGCCATCATGCATACCTACACACACATACACTTTCTTCTCTGCAATATTCATTCAGCAGCGTTTAGCAGCTCAGCGAGCTCAGCTTGACCTTTAGCCGTAAATAGTTATGCCATGTATGGAAAAAGCAGAGAGAAAAAAAACTATGTAGCACACTTTTCCAATTATAGATGAATTTATGTATATACGAGTACATATATACCATACATATATATAAATGTATATGTATGTATGATACTTTTCATTAGTTACGCTACTTTGCTGCTACTTAAAATTAACAACAAAAAAAAACAAAAATAAATTGCTTACGAAAAAAATAGAAAAACTAAAACGGATAATAAAATAATAGTGTTAATAATAACTGTCGCATTTGCTATGGAACCATGCCACTGCAGTGAAGTGTGTAAAGGAAACAGCTGAGTAGGTGGCAAGTGGCAGCAGCAACAGCAGCAACAGCAGCAGCAGTTGAAAGGCAAGAGCAGACAGCAACAGCAGCAGTAGCTGCTAGCAGCATCAAGTGTGAATAAAGAGTTTGCATGTATTCTAAATGAGTAGGTAGAGTTTATAGAGTATGACTGAATGAACTGACTGACTGACTGACTGACTGACTGACTGACTGACTTACGAACAAACTGAGACTGAGTGAATTGTGGAAGTGGCTTAATGAGTTTAATGTGACCAAAAACAAATACAACAACAATGCAAAGTACGGAACAGGAAGAACAACGGCTACATATACTCGTACTTAGCGAGCGAGGAACAGAGGACACATTGACGAGATGACGACAACAGCGGCAGCCAGCAGCCAGCAGCAAGCTAGGTACATTAAAATGCACTTAGAAGGATATGAATGGATGCACACAAACATACACACACGAGTATATATATATATGTTTTTATACATAAGTAAGTACATACAAGAATGTACTTATAAATGCAACAAAATGAAAATGAATGCCACAGTTCTTATTTTTCGTTTTTATGTAGTTAATAAAACATTATTATAAAAATTAATCACTGCTCACAAGGTCATAATGCATCCAAAGCAAATAATCCATATCTGATTGTTAGCAGCAGTAATTAGTGCAAATACTTGCATACATACTTACTTGCGAGCTTGCACTAGTTATATGTAAGTAGCTTTTCAATTTCCACTCTTGGCTTAACATAATGCATTCGAAGGTCATTCAGTGTTATCAGAGAACAAATGAATAAACCTTCAGCTTAACTAAAGCCATTCAAGTCTTCAGTTTACAAGTTTTGTTATGACATAATGAACCATTTGGAGTTTTGTATGTATTTAATTTATAACTAACCGACGACAAGACACCACCTTCAAGGCAACTTAGTGTCCAACTATGGTAGTTTTCCTGATTAAATAGAAACTTTCTACGCAAAAGTTTAAAGTGGAAAGCTCATATAAGCTGTGTTTGTTTCATCTCCGGATAAAGATCTAGTTCATACCTTGCATCTCAAACAAAAACAACTATTGAACATACAAACAGTGAAAGCATAAGTGAATTGCTCATCAAATTGTGACGTTTGAAAAAAAAAACCCAAAAATTGTGTTCCTCAGTGGGACGCCCTACAGAAGTTTACTTCTTCAGAATGTTTGCATTTTGGGCTTTCAAGTTAGGTTTAGTATTCTTGTAAATACCAGAGTCTAATAGAGGCGTGGCCGAAGGAATTCTTAACGATGTGCTGATTTATGCAAACGATAAACCTTATATAATTCAGTTTTACAATTCTCTTATCCCAAGTGTGCTACATCTGGAGTAACTTCATTTTTATCGTTTACATTTCGAACGCATGCAGCGCCCTCTGCAAAATCAACATCTCCATCAAAATATTCATATTCAAAGCATGCGAATTTATTTGCTACATCATTATAATTATAGTCTTATCATCAGCATGGGAATTCAGTCACCTCAAAGACTGCCTGGTACTGTTTAATCTGAGGACCTTTGTCGAGACTCAATGAATTGCTTGTGAAGTCTACACTCTCGTGATCTCTCTGTGCTGGTTTTGGTTTTTTGCTTCACGATAGTAGAATTTGATTTTTTTTGGGCCTCCATTTTTCGACGAAGTCTACATTCTTGCTGTCTCTCAGCTGCAGTTCTTGCTAGTGATTTTATCGCAACACAATCGTCTTTTGATTACGCCTAGCGTTTGTTTTTTTCAGCCAATACTCGCTCATTCTTTCAGCTCTAAAAATTTATAACGATTTTTGTTTGAAATGTAAAATTTCTGTTTGAAATATAAAATTTCTGTTTGAATTGTAAAATTTTGCTACAAACTGAAGGGCAGCGCCCTCTATCAATCGAGTATGCGTCATACTTACCGCCCGCTATAAATCAAATTTGAATCACTCGCGAATCAGCTCCCTCTATTAATCGAGTTTGATTCATACTCGTGGATACATGTTGATGCGTATGTGCTGCCTATCATTTATCTGTATATTTGCCAGGATCATCTTTTACCCCCTCGTAAATATAAAAATGATTCTAAAGAAGTAAATTTCAAAAAGTTTATAATGGAAAGAAATTGAACAGCAGACAGATTTTCTATTGGCTCCATCTGTTGAGAGCTAATAAAAAATAAATTATAGCCAGAGCGAATCTATGATGTACTTGTATAATCTAATCCGATCACATTCAATATAAAAAAATCTCAGCTATTGTTACATTTTTGAAGATTTAGTCTTTTTTATGATTAAATTTTTTATGTTTTCTATCACGGAACTTTGAAGACAGTAATTTCTGTTGTAATCAAATTTTCTATGTAATCGAAATACTTTACAAACTTCTTATTTTTTTTGCTAACATCTCATGAACTCATTGCGGTCTAGACACATTTTTATTACTTTCAAATAATGGAATAATTTTATATTCAACCAATACCAGTACCGCCTTCGAAATTTTGGAAGTCAAAGAGTGCAACCTGAGTTCTCCCTCTTGATTTCTTCTTCTCATTTTCTCCTTTTTCCACTTCCCTTGTTCTACTTTCAAATACTTCTCATGAGGTTCTCCCTCATCTCCTTATTGATTTCTGCTTCTGATTTTCTCCTCTTCCCACTTCCCTCATTCTACTTTTAAATACCTCATTAATATGAAGAATGTCCTCCAGCTGAAACAGAGTAGTGCCCCTTGCTTTGGAAGAATGGATATTTTGGAAAACCTTGAGTGGTATCGTTTTCATGTTATTTCTGTCATCGGTATAGTTCATCGTGCCTTAATGCGCTTTCAATGTTCGGTTATGAGCAGAGTTTACAATTCTGTAGTCGAATCATTTGATTCGTGACTACTCGTCACTAAATTTACGGTACTCTGAAATTCATACAATTTCATAAAGTTTCGGAGTGAATTACATACGTCTCGAGTCCGGAATTTTGTTATCTTCCGATATATTAAAAAGAAAAATATTTATCTCAAAGAAAGTAATTAATTTAAATAAATAATATAAACCACCCTAAGTAACTATTTTGTGGTGAACTTTGAAGGCATGTTATCGTCAGGCTGCACTCTTTGACTACCAAAATTTCGAAGGCTGTACCAGTACAGGTTGAATCTAAAATTATTCAATTATTCGTTATGGAGTTGTAAAAATTTTTTCCGATTAATGACTCGTAAAGTTTTAATTTTCACTTTTTTAATCTTTTTACAAAATTCAGCAATTGGTTTCGTGAACATCGATCCAAAATTAATACAGAACACTACCTGAAGTGTTTATCTGGCCCAGAAGGGCTATTTTACCTTTTTGTACAGGGGTTTTCTTTTCGTTATCCTTACTCGTACTTAACTAAAAAATACTTTTATTTAAATTTTATAAGTTCGTTGAGTATCCGGAATTAGCTTCAAAGATTTTTGGTGCCGAACAAAGGTCGCTGTGGCGTAGTGGTAGTGCATTGGGCTGTTACGCAGTGTGTCCGGGGTTCGAATCTCGGCACGGGCAAAATCAAAAAGTAGAAAAAATAATTTTTCTACACGGCACCACCTCTTGGCAGGCAATGGCAAACCTAAAAGAGCAAAAATTGCCTATGAAAAGCTTTTCACTTCGCCGTTCGTATTCGGCATTAAACTGTAGGTCCCTTCCATTCAGTGGATGCGAAAAGCTCGGCCTAGGCCCTCCATGCGCTGTTGTGCCATTAAAAGTAAGTAAAGTAACAAAGGTGTATTTAACTTCATTCTTCTTTTAATTGCACAACAGCCCATGGAGGGCCTAGGCTGAGCGTTTTTTCTTTTTCAACTGGAACTGGATAAATCTTGAGAATACTTTCTGAAGTATTTATCTGGGCCAGAAGGGCTATTTTACTTTGTTGAAGTGTTTTCTTTTCGTTACCCTTACTTATAATTAACTAAATATTAATTTGTTTTTAATTTCATTAGTTCGTTGGGTTTCCGGAATTAGCTTAGAAAATTTATGCTGCCTTATATATCGACTGGTTTCTGACTCAACCACGTAACTCCAAGTTTTCCAACTTAAGGTTTTGGAATGAAAGCAGACTCGCAGGGCGCTAAAGAGCTCTTTGCCGTCATAAACGTAAAATTGAAAAAAAATTAGAGTTACGTGTTTGGGTCGGAAACCAGGCGATAAGTAAGTCTACATATATAACTAGAACCAGATGAAAAGGTTTTAAGCATTCTCTTTATTAATACATATTAACATAAAATACCATTTTGAAGTAGTTTAATCGTATCGAATAATGATTTAAAATTACAAATTCATTCTCCTCCCGAAGGAGTATTTATTCTAATAGAGACGAGTACTTATTCGTGTCTACCTTTTAATTGAAATCATTTTAATATTGTAAACCTTCTCCAATTTCATCAATTCATGTAAATTTCTAAGTATGTAATGCATTTAAATTCTCTACCCAAGTCTATGCCGGAAATGTACATGAGATTACTATAAATAACGAAGCACCTCGTGTCTCTTGTTTATTATTAATATACTTATACCATGTACATAAATGGTAGTTTTCTTCTACAAAATTTTCCTGCTAAAATATTAATGGCAATGAAAATGCTCAGCTCGTATTTTTGAGCATGTCACGTGTTTATTTTGCATGTCAAAAGTGTACAACTTTCAAATGCTGACTGCTTCACATTACTCGTATCCTATCTAAGTATGTACACAACTGCTAGCTGCTTGTACTACTGGTGCATGTAAATACCTTCCAATTGTTTAGATATTGTCGAAAATAAATAGCCTATTAAATCAATTACTTAACAAATAATAATAAAGTGTATGAGCGAGAGTTAGAGAGTAAACTTTAGTAGAAAGGAAACGAATATATCATAAAAATGTTTTGTACACGGAACCAAAAATGTTCACAAAAGGTACATTCCATGAAAAAGTTCTTTAAATCAATGAACAGAATCAATGAGAATGTACAAATTAACGCAAAAGTTCATTAAAACCACAAAAAAAAAAGATATACCATATGTGAACTTGTAGATTTCTGATAATTCTCATTCACTTCATCACGGTAGGAATATACGAAGTTTTATGGAAAAAATACCGACTCAGACCGGTAATCAAACTCGCAACCTCTCGGGTGAGAACCGAGTTCACCCAGCACACCAAACTATCGAGTACGTCTTCTGGCAACGGTTGTTGGGCAGTATAAATGAATGTGTTCATTATAATTGGCCCTTAATAATGGCAATATCAGTATTAATTTTTATTTTTTTTAATTTTAGTTTGATGGAAATCATGACCATTATTATATTGATGCCAGACTTACACGATCATTAAAATGGCATTATTGCAAGTATTGACAAAAAAAAAAATCAGAAAATTCTAAATTCCTTCAATACTACTGTGGGCAAAAAGTAGTAAGACTTTTTAATTTAAATTTCGCGCGGAAACCCATTCATCAAAATATTATTTATTTAAGGTTTCTGTGCCAAATGTCACATCAAAATAATCATTAGTGTTTAGTAGACGCTTGTCTTTCTGAAGTACAAAAAGTGCATTCGGCGATTTTCACAATGAGTGAAATTATTCAACAAAGAAGTTCCATTAAATTTTGTGTGCGGAATCAAAATTCTGGTGCCGAAACGTTCAGAATGTTGCAAAAGGCCTTCGGTGATAATTGTATGTCGCGAGCAAGTGTTTTCGATTGGTACAAATTGTTCAAAGATAGTCGAGAACGCGTTGGCGACGAACCACGTCCAGGATGGCCACCAACATCAACATCAACTGATGATCAACACGTCAATAAAATCAAGCAATTGGTGCTCGAGAATCGACGATTAACAGTCAGAGACCTTACTGGCATCGTTGGAATATCGGAAAGATCAGTGAAAAGCATTTTAAAACATCATTTGGGCCTAAGAAGAGTGAATGCACGATTGGTTCCAAAATCACTGCATTGGTTTTACGAGACCATTTTGCCAATGGCCTCGTAAATTCGACTGATATCGTTCCGCAACCACCCTACCACCTATTCGCCTGACTTAGCACCGTGTGACTTTTGGCTATTTTCTAAACTCAAAAAACCGCTTCGTGGACACCGTTTTGAGTCAATTGAAGACATTAAACATGAATCGCTAAGCGCATTGAAGGCTATTCCGGAAATTGACTTTAACAACTGTTTCGAGAATTGGAAAAAACGTTAACACAAGTGTATTGGTGGCCGGGGGGGATTACTTTGAAGGGGACGAAATAGATTTGGAAGAATGAATAAAAAAGTTTTAAATTATGAACAAAGTCTTACTACTTTTTGCCCACAGTAGTATTTCCCATCACTCATCATTCGAAGTAATGAGGGGGGGTTATTTTGCCTTACGCGATCATTAAAAATGACAATATTTGTATATAATGTCATTATTATTGACCGTGTAAGGTCCGCTAAAGATTAACGAACGATTTGATTAAAATTAGAATCATTTGCTTAAGTTGGACTAAATGAATCTTTCATACGCGTTCATAAAATTTAATGTACAAATTCATTAACTCAATGTAGATTTTCATTGACTTAATGCAGTTTTTCTTTAAATTGCTAATTTTTGTTTTTTTAATTCAATGAATGATTGTCATTAATTTCTAATAAATCATTTTTTTTCCGTGTACCTATTTTTGCTTTGCCAATTGATATTTAATTGACAACCATTTTTGTTTTTCTGTGACGGCTCCCAGGGTTTATTGTGTTGCATTGAAATTGAGCACAGCTCAGTCAGAGCGCAGCACTTAAGGAATTTTTAAAATGAATAATTCGTTAACTCCCTCAACTTCATGGTAGTTGGTTAGTTTCGATGTCCTAATGGGGTTTGTGTCACCCACTGAATCCCCTCAAAATGCTTCTTTATGCTGTAGATTGTTGTGCTTTTGCATTTTTTTTTTTTTCTCAATAATTTATAAACGAAAATTGCATGTACATAATTATGTAATTGTTTGGCAGTCATTTTGCTTCAGATTATTTATAATTTTCTTTCTTTTGTTTCGTTGTTTTATTTTTGTCAGGAAATTATTTCAAATTTGATTGGTGTTTCATTTTTAACATTTTAAGTGAATTCTTTGATATTTTTACACAATTTCAATGCATATTTTTTTGAATGAATTGACAAGCTAAGTATCAATTTAATGTTTATTGATATCCTTAGTTTGTATTATTTATGGATTATTTTGCATTAAATTAATGGTAGCTATTTGAAAACAATCAAGTGAGGTCTAAAATGACAGTCCAGGCTAAAAACAACTAGTATTTCTTCATACCACTATCTTTTCTACTGTGACTGTTGCACGGACAGTTTGAAGACGGACTCAATTCATTTTAGGACATTGAACAGACATTTTGGGTAAATTCGAGAAGCAAGTTTCCCATTCAATGTGGAATATTTCAATCACTTTTGTTTTTAAAGAAGCCACTTACCGCGTACATATGTAGTTTTTATTGTAAAGGGTGTTTTTTTTTAGAAGTGTGGTTTTCAATCTGGCAATACTCGGAGTTGGTCTTTTTGACAGCTGCCACTTGATTTATGCTCAGTTTGGTTTGCTAGTTCATAATGAATAGACTAACTCCAGAACAACGTTTGCAAATTACCAAAATAATGGTTCGATATGTCGCGCGCTGCGTCCAATATTCGGTCGACATAATCGCCCAGCAGAGTCGGTAATTCGAGCCACCATGGATCAGTTTCGCACCACGTTTACTCTAGTGGATAATGCGCATCCTCAGAGACGCCCTACAGTGCGCACCGAAGACGCTATTGCTTCTTTGGAGCAGAGTATCGAAGAAGACCCGAATGAGTTCATCCGCCATCGCGCGCAACAATTGGAACTGTGCCCATCCACTTTATGGAAGATTTTGCGGAAGGATCTTGGTTTGCTATCTTACAAAATCCAACTCGTGCAAGAATTGAAGCCGAACGACCATCAAACGCGTCGCACGTTCGGTGAATGGGCCCAAAACGAGATGGTCACCGATCCCGATTTTCACAAGAAAATTTTGTTCAGCGATGAAGCTCACTTTTGGTTGAATGGGTACGTTAATAAGAAAAATTGTCACATTTGGAGTGATCATAATCCACAAGCCATTGTTTCGACCACTTTTTGCAGCAGTTTGAAGACGGACTCATAATCATTTTTGGACATTGAACAGACATTTTGGGTAAATTTGAGAAACAAGTTTCCCTTCAAAAAACAATGTGTAATATCTCAATAACTTTTGTTTTTAAAGAAGCTACTTACCGAGTACATATGTAGTTTTTATTGTAACTCTCTCTAAAGTCTCAATCTAATGAGTTTAACAAACAAGTTGAAAATGATGTTCAAACACAAAATAAAAAAAATTAAGTTTCCTTCCGTGAGGTTATGGAAAAAGTCCCATTCCAGCATTGAATTCAATTAAAAACGTACTTTCATGGTAATAATTTATATTTTTTATTTTAACCCCCTCTTACTTTCCATATCCACCAAGTGTCTCTACTTTTCAAACTCATATTTACTTCTATAGTTACATATTATTATGCGAGGTATACGAAAATATCGGCGGCTCATAAGTTCACTTTCACAAACAAAATGGATCATCATTTATATTTATATCATGATACATATATTTTAAAATATTTATATCATGTATGTAAAATATATACCTTAACCTTTTTACCAAATTTTCTTTTCTATTTTATAAAACTGAATATAATATAATGCGAAAAGCTCGGCTAGACCCTCCATGGGGGCTGTTGTGCCATTAAAAGAAAAACAAAGAAACTGAATATAATGCTTTGAAAGCTGGAAATATTAGACTTTTTTGGATAAACGCAAAACTCGAAGTGACTATGCTCAACTTTCACGAAAGGTTTTCTGAACTAGAACTTAGTAAGAACCAGAGAATCGCATAAAGTATATGAGAATCAGAAGAACTGACAATCACATTCTATGGTAAGTCTCTTTAAAGTCTCAATCTAATCAACAATTCGAAAAACATATTCAAAAAACAAAAGAAAAATATTTGTTATTACCGTGAAGTTCTAGAAAAAGTCCAATTCCAGCATAGAACTCAATTAAAAATGTACTTTCATGGTAATACTCGTATGTTCGAATCACAATATCTTTGTGTACTGAATAATTTGTAATTTAACGCCCTTTTCACCAAGTCTCATTACAAACTTTTCAAGCACATATTCACTCCTACATATTGTTATACTTACGAGGTATACGAAAATATCGGCGATTTATAAGTTCACTTTCACAAACAAAAAGGATAAAATTTGTTAGCTACATACATTAATTTATATCATGATACACATTTTTTGATATACATATTTATATTTATATCATGTACGTAAAATATATACCTTAAATTTTTTTTTTATTAATTTTCTTTTCTATTTTATAAAACTGAATATAATATAATGCGATAAGCTCGGCCTAGGCCTTCCATGGGGGCTGTTGTGCCTTTAAATGAAGAACAAAATAACTGAATATAATGCTTTGAATGCTGGAAATATTGGGCTATTTTGGAAAAACGCAAAACCGATGTGACTATGCCCAACCTTCACGAAAGGTTTTCTGAACTAAAACTTAGTAAGAACCAGAGAATCGCATAAAGTATATGAGAATTATAAGAACTTCCAATCATAATTCTATATTTTTCCCATTGGATCCATTTTTTCTACAATTCGAAAAATGCTGAACAACGCTCAAATGTTCATCAACATATGCTATCCCAAATATATACATACTTATGTTCAATTATTTTTTAAGCTAGAAATTAATTGTTTCAAGAGTTTTTCCATTAAATGTAAAAATAGCTCGGAAGCTTTCAATTGGAGACAACTTAGTTTATTTAAGCACCAAGCAGCCAACTAACAATTCTTTAATAACCGATTATTATACACAATTTTCGCTGTGCGTGAATCGATCCAGAGGCTACTGGAACTCCAGTCTAGCACTCATTCATTGCACCACCAAGGTGGCCAACGTTTTTATAACTAATAAGCTTTTTCTATCAAGTCAAAGCTTCATTTATGCATATACAAAATGAAGAGCACAAGAATAGTACATATGTATATGGTGGGAAATTTAAAAAAAATATGGAACAATATATGGTACATTTGTAAGTATGTAGTCGTATGTACGTCAGAGTGAATCGCAGGGGACTTTTGTAACTCCCTCAATAATAGTACTTTCTGAAAAGGGGTGGAGGGGGAGGGGGGCGGTCAATACAATATAAATGAAATTTTCTTTGTTTATTTTTTAAACATAACTCCTTCTCTTTTTACTAGCTTTTGCTACGGACCTATCTCACAAATAATTTTAGTTGAAAACTAAGCTCAAAAATGCTTTCATTCCTTTGCTTAAGAAACCCAAGTATACAAAATTGTAACCAAATAGGTCAGCCCATATATTGGGTCATCGAGAGTAGAAAAAAATTCAACTATTCACAAATTTTACTAACTTTTGCTCAAGCGGCTTCTCAGTTCAGTAATAATTTTTAAATAATGATTAAGGCCAAAACTGTGTTTCCTGGCTAACAAAAAACACACACATCCCATAGATGACGTTCCATTATAAGAAAAATTTAAAACGGAGTAATCTCAAAGAAATTTTTAAGACCAAGATGAAAGAAATCAATTTATTTTTTCGCCCTAAAATCCCTGCTACACACAATTTCAATTAAATCGGTCGGTCCATAGATGGCGCTCCAGTATACATAAGGGAATATAGCGTATACCTTGCACATAGCGAAAAATGTATCACTGCCCGATATGGGTCCGAGAGCATTCTCTATAGATTTTTAAGCGCAGATTTCGAATCCCTTGCCGACATTTTTCTAAGACGTCGGATTTGTGGCAAAATCAAGTTAAAACATGTTTTTTTACCATTTTCATGTTATTTTTGTAGAATACTCAAGTGATTGTTCAACTAAAAGAAATAGATATTGAACACCAAACAAAACAATCAAGAAAAAATTCTAGGGAATACTAACATAGTAATGCAAAATATAAACTTAATATTTGGCATAGCATTATTAATAAAAATTAAGAAAAATTGGTGACAAAAAGTGGGTATCATTTCTCTACTTGAGAATTGAACCTGTGGCAATTGGATAACTCCAGTACATCATTAATGGATCACTTCTTTGAAACGGATTAACATTCGATCCTGAGGCTATTGTAACTTCAGTCTAGCCTCGACCATTGAAGTGATCTGGTTTATCAGAATTATTAGGAAATTTCTTTCAAATCAAAGATCAATTAAATCATAATTGGAAAGCATTTTTCAACACAATATGAAAGACGATAATTGCTTCTAAGTATTATAAAATATTGAAAGCTTTAATAAAAAAATGTTCAAAATATCAAGATATTTGTAGTAGAAGTCCAAGATGAATAATTTTTAGTAAACCCTTAAAAGAATCTTAAAATTATTAAAGATTAAGAAGATTAAGATCTAACAGAAGAGATACAGGAAAAGATCTGTAAAAATATTTGAAAAAACATAAAACAATATATATAGAAAACAACATAAAACAACAAACCTAATCATTTTTTGTTATTAAGTTTAGTTAATCTCTAACAAAGAATCATCTTGCATTTTACACCACAAATAGTCAATGTTCAATATAAATAAGATTTCAGTAGGAAATTTTCAAATCGATGTCATAGAAAATGACATGGAAGAATATCAATTTACTAAAATACCGACGGTGTATGTTCTGGATTAATACAATTTTATGCTGCTGCCGTCGGTCTTTGGGTACACTGCGTTAAAAAAAAATTGTATAGCAATTTTTGGCAACATTGCAAGAGCAAAAGCTTTTTCGCATTTAATAGTAAGGAAATGAACTAATACATTCAAAATGTGTGTTTTTTGGCTGCAACCAACTATAAATGAAAAGCTAAACTACACATAGGGCGAAGGATAACGATGAAGAGCAAGAAAATTGGAAATGTTGCTATTGCTACTGCTCGCAACAATTGCAGTAAGCCTAACAGCATTCAATGTTTAAGAGAGTACAAGAGCAAATGAAAAGAGCTTAACGAGAATATGAGCGAAATCGCGGTGATTCCCGCACTTATTCACTCACTCATTAACTCACTCAGTCACTCACTCTATCTCTCTAACTCACTCACTCACTCACTTACTCAATGCTAATAGAAAGAATGAATGTAAACAAAAAAAAAAGCTCAGTAGTTTTTACTATTGCATACAAATGTCCAGTAAAGCTTTCGCTGGCTGGCTTGGCTGGCTGGCTGGCTGGCTGGCTGGCTGGCTGGTGGAAACGAAAAAATAGTAGTAACTTTAAAGCGCCCCCGTCATCCCACCTGCCACACTGACGCCAGCTACCTATGTGTAGTTGAAGGGGAAAACATATTTGAAATCCCTACATAATAGCGCCAAGCACGCAATGTTTATGGCCACGCCTACCAACACACACGCAAGAGGCGTAATTTTGGATTGGTCGACAATGTAGAAAAGTTGGCGGGGCGGAAGTGTGGCATGGATAGATGAGGGTGCAAAAGGATTCAGTACCAGTGAGGCACATTTGTATTGTGGTGCATGGCATGGAGCGAGAAAAACGCAACAACAATACAGCGCATCGTAAAGGAAAGGACGCACATAGATGGACGGACGTGCGGGTAGCGGTGAGTAGCTGATTCTGTGTGGACGGATGGACGAACAACAAAAATTGTTTTTGTCCAAAAACGCAGTCGACCTTTGTAAACTTAAAAATTTCGGGATTATTGATGGCAGCAGAAATTGAAGGAAAAGAGCTGAGAGTGAGAGTGTGTGTGTGTGTGTGTGTGTGTGTGTGTGTGTGTGTGTGTGTGTGTGTGTGTGTGTGTGTGTGAGTGTGAGGGTGCGAGGGTACGAGTGAGTGTGGCGGTAGTAGAGGGGAAATGGACAGGGCAGAGTGAAGGATTCGGGAAATTGTGTGTGGGTGGTTCGGTGTTCTAGTGACTGTGTGTGCATGTTTGTTAGGGGACCAGTTAGAGGAAGTGAGTGGTTGCCTGCTTGCCAGCCTGCCTAGCTGCCTGGTGAATATTGAAGTAAGCTGACGGAAACGGAATGAGATTGCGTGTGGACGACTGAACAAAACAAAGAATGGAACGAAAAGAAGTAAAAAGCAAAGAAAAAACTAAAAGGATATTGATGAAGGATATTCAAGGATAGTGAAGGAGCAACAACAACAATAACAACAGCTACAGCAGCAATACTCACTACACGTAGCTGTTGTTGTATTTGTAGTTGGAGTAATAGCAACGAAGCATGTCAGGCAAGGCAAGGCAAGGCAAGCCAAGGCAAGGAAAGGAATGGAATGGAAAGGCAATTTTTTGTTGTTGTTGTTAGTGTTTTTTAGGGTTTTTGTTTTTTGTGTGCTTGCGTAAAGGATTATGTGTTCTGTGTGTTGTGTGCTGTGTGCTGTGTGCTCTGGCAATGGCTCTAGCTCTGGCTGTAGCTATATGTAATATGTGCGCAGTGGGAGCGTAAATATTTCAGTTTATACTATTCGGCGTTCGTGTGTTCAAGTATGTGTGTGTGTGTGTCTGTGTGTGTTTGGCATGGAGGGCGTTAGGTTGACTTGACATACCGAGTGTGTGAGTTGTGTGCGTGTGTGTGTGTGTGCGTGTGTGTGAGTACTGCACACACATAAATGGACACAACTGCATAAATGAGGCTTTAAGCTTGTTAACGAAATAGAAGCCTTTTCGAAACGAATATTTATGATTTTGTTTTCGTTTTTTTTTTTTACTTTCTTTCTCTTCTTTCTGTCTTTCTTTCATGATGATGCAGTTTTTCTGTTTTGCTGTATATTTTTTTTGCTGGTTGTTTTTAATTTTTTTTTTATGCACTTTAGTGAATGAGTGAATGGAGAGTAAATGTTATTTTTTGTTTGGAAAGGCATTGGGTCTTATTCTTTATAGTCTTTTTTTTTTAATCACTTATGCACGTAGTTTGTACCCACTGTACTGCACAGTGGTGGAGTTGATATTCCAAGTAAATTCTTATATATTGATCAGTGATGAAGTGGAATAAGATTATCCAGGGGCACTTTATAAATTTGACAATTTTCTCTAGACCAAACTTACCACAATTTTCCCGGAAAACGATCAGAAGAATGGAGCGGCGTCTGAATTGGAATCAAATCTGGTAATGAATATAAATTCGTATTTAATTAAAAGATTTCTGAGTGAAATACTTAAATATATTCAACATACTCTTGTTTTGCCAAAGGTCAAGGAACTTTGGATATCACTTGCCTTTGTCTATCCAATGCAATAAATTACCGCAAAGCAGTGAGTTGAAATAAAGTGGGACTGGTAACCGTTGTGGTCGTGGACTCCGCACTATTATTTTCAGAGTAGTTAAAATGCCGATCCAATGAAATTAAATTCATTAGATAGATTGGATATTTTGTTCGCTGCCTTTTTTTTTTTGTTTTTGTATATTAGAGTCTAAAGAAGACCCAAAAAAAGAATAGAGCAGTTATAAATTCAATTATTCACTTTAATTATTTCCATTCACGTCCGTTGCACAAATTATAACTTATGGGACTTTCAACTGGAAAACGCTGACGTGGTTTCGAAAGAATTGAGAACTTTAAGGCTTACTTTCAGCTTCAATAACCTGAGAGTGTAGGTCGTTAATCTTCAGCGGGCAGTTCTTAACACATATTTGTGCGTGAGGTTTGTGTCCAAGCTGAAATTGCAATTACGTTTGTAAAGGGTGATTTTTTAAAAGCTTGGTTTTAGAAAATCAAAAAAACTCAGAAATTTTACAAAAGTGAAAGAAATTATTATTTGGAACGATAAATTACTTTTAAAAGATAATTTTACTTATATGCTGCCCGAGGCTACGCTTCAAGTAGTACGTTCTGATGGTCCAATTTTGGCACACTTTTTCACAAATTTTGGACGGAATCTCACCAATGACTCTTCCAATGACTCTTCCGGCTTGTCCCAATAGACAAGAGACTTAACATAGCCTCACAACAAATAGTCTAAAGGGGTCAAGTCACACGATCTTGGTGGCCAATTGACTGCACCAAAACGTGAGATTAACTGCTCACCACTGTTCTGTTCGCCTCTCAATTCATGCATGGCTTCGCATGCAGTGTGGCATGTGGCACCGTCCTGTTGGAACCACATGTCGGCCGAGTCCAATTCTTGCATTTTCGGCAAGTAAAGTCTGTTATCATCGAACAGTACCATTCTCCATTCACCGTAACGTTGCGGCCTCCATCGTCTTTGAAGAAGTACAGCCCAATGATGCTACACCAAGCAGTGAACTTTTCGGGATGCATTGGTAGCTGTTGGATTGCCTCTGGTTGGTCTTCACTCCAAATACGGCAATTCTACTGATTCACATATCCATTGAGTCAAAAAGAGCCTCGTCGCTGAAGACAATTTTGCGATAAAAAAACGGATCTTCATCCAGCGTTTCTAAGGCCCATTCACTGAAAATTCGCGGTTGTGGTTGGTCGGCTGGCTTCAGTACTTGCACCAGCAGTATTTTGTATGGCATTAATCCGAGATCTTTGCGTAAAATCTTCCAGGTGGTCGAATATCACAAACCCAATTGTTGCGATCGGCGCCAGATGGACATATCGCAATCTTCTTTAACACTGGCGGATACAGCAGCAATATTCTCTTCGGTACACACTCTATGGATACGATTTGCTAGATTGATGTCCAATAAATTGAAGCTGCTGCGAAATTTGGTTACAATGAGAAGAATAGCCTGCTCTGTGGGTCGATTATGACGACCATAAAATGGACGTAGCTTGCGAAACACATTTTTCACAGAACACGAATTTTAATAATAAATTTCAATAATTTGCAAACGTTGTGCAGGCGTAAGTCTATTCACAATGAAATGACAAACCAAACTTAACATTTTTTACTTCCAAACATGTCAAGAACCACGCGTGAACTGTC